>OX451387.1:9747294-9860169 GCA_949629135.1 Eremobia ochroleuca
AATGTGTTAGCGACATTGTGCAGTTTATATCTACGAGTATTATGGTTAACCTCGCCGAGCTCGCGCCGGCCACGAAAAGGATACCCATCAAACGACATCATGAATGATGAAGCATAAGTATTTGATACTTTTGATAGTAATTACGAAGATTTCTACTTCGGCTTTTAAAAAGATCTCTATTTTGTTTTCAAATGCCAGGCTTAACAGCTAAATAAATCAAAAGGTCTACGAATAGATGGTCATAAAGGTGGCCACAAAAGCCGGAGTTTTAGAGCCCTCCAGAAAGTGTGTCGACAGGGCGGGCCCCCCGCGGCCCCGCACCCCGCTCACCCGCGCCTCGCTGGAAAACGTCCATGTATGCATTTTATAGTTTTCCGTTGAACTGTGAACGTCATTATTGCGCAGGTACCTCACTGTAGGAAGGCGTCGTAAACACTCGCACACCGCTAAAAACTTAAGCGTCGTATGTTTCTACATGATAGATTGATACTAAGTGCTGCATTGTATTCATTATGTAGTGTTAGCCTATGTTTCGCTCGCCTTATTGATTTTCTTTTTATAAACCAGCAGCTAAAGTTTCCGAGGAACATGTATTATGCCACAATTTTAAAGTCACTTCCATTTATTGAAAACTAGGTCATTTGATTTAGCTGCAGGTATTCTTTTCTTAGTTGCATTTGCATATCCAAACCTGCAGTGAAACTTCATACCTAACTAAAATACGTTCGTTGGGTTAAAACACAGGTAACATCTGTAATTTCTGCAACGGTATGCAGATTTATATTTTCACACGAACATCCACTCTGTGGGTGACGACGATAACGATTCATGTGATTGGGGGCGTACCTAGTCGTATCTTCTATCTACGACGACTAAGCACTTAGTGCCTACCACCTACCGTCATGAGAACTACTTCAAGAGAAAACTTCATAGTAGTTCCTAATTATTGATTTATCATTAAGGTAATATTAAAATTAGAAGTGGCGATCCAGTGTTAACAGCCCCGACTTACTAGTTGTTGTGGGTCGTTAGTTCGAGCTCCGGCAGACGCTTTACTTTGTGTAAATAATTTCATCACCAACGCTCTCAAAACTGTGAAGGACATCATGAGGAAACCGGCAATTAGAGAACCAAAAACTCGAAGATAAGTGACATCTACCAATACACACGTGGCCCGTGTGTGGTAGATTATCCGCGTGGTAGGCCCGCTCCCTAACAGAGAAGGCATGTGTCCCAGCAGTGGGAACATTGGACTGATTATGCTGATATGTAATCAATTATTAGGAACTTATGTGTTGATGAATCTTTCTTTAGTCGAACTATTATGTTACAAACAGAAAAATACATTTCAAAATGAGGTCGTATTTTCATCAAGCTCGTAGCTACTCTCCCAGCACCACGAAGCACCTTCTGTACTGGTATTGATTATCAGATATGATTATCAGATATTGATTTTTATTACTTAATAAAATATGTGTTTTTGCATATTTACTGCAAAATTATAAAATATTTATGTACATACTAGCGACCCGCCCCGGCTTCGCACGGGTGCAATGGAGAAACACTGATAATTTTAGAGCCATTATTTCTCGTAAAAAGTATAGGAAAAAAAATGGTTATTGTGGGTTATCCCTAATAGATAGACATATACCATCGCGGACTTTTTTGTAGACCTTTTTAAGGTTTACACTACTGTAGTACATTATTTTGATCTATCTCGACGGGTTGAGCCAGCGTTTGCAATGTAAGCGCAAAAAAATGTGTTTATTTACGACATTACATTAGAAACCTCTAAAATTACCAGTGTTTCTCTGCTATATTATGCATGTATTATACATATAAACCTTCCTCTTGAGTTACTCTATCTATTAAAAAAAAACCGCATCAAAATCCGTTGCGCAGTTTTAAAGATCTAAGCATATATAGGGACAGACAGACAGGGAAGCGACTTTGTTTTATACTATGTAGTGATTTTGTATTTACATGATGTAATTTATTAAAACGTTTATCGGCTATATAAGGGCTCTACCGACTCGCCACTCACGAACGCTATTGGTAGGTACTTGGTACACACTGGAGTCATATTCCTGTAAAGTAACTTACACAACCAGTCAATAATACATAAAAGATTGGCAACATTCCTCCGATATAGGTAGTTTCCAAGCGAATGCAATAAAGCTCAGTAGTTCACATACCTTTAAAAGCCTGTACTTACAATTTCAACCAATAAGTCACAGTTAGAGTTCATTGGAATTAATACCCCGAGCGACGGAGGGCAGTGTTGGCCATTGGAAGCAGGAGGGGGGAACGGGGGGAGGGGATGTTGCGCAACGCATTACAATAACGCGACGCTACGTGCCGCTGCGTCCGCGCAGCCGGGGTCACACGATGATTCGGGGAACGCTCGCGCTCCAACTTACACCTCGCTAGGGTTGCTAATCGAAATAGATGTGATCACGCATCGAGAGTGGCAGACTAGCGGACGATCACTGCATAGCTGTACATTGTAATTGCAGCGTTCTGGCAGCTTTTACAATCTGTGAAATAGAGTTCAAATTTTGTACATTGGTGTGACTTGTGTGTGAAACAGCTTCTCACCTCCCCTTGACAGTTAGACAAAGACCTTTCATAACTACCTACTAAGTTTGAATGCTTATTGGCATTCACATTAGACAATGTTACTCATAGTCGTAGGTAAACAAATCTCTGCAATCCATAATTACATTGTAATTACACTCTGACATTGTCCTTAATTCGTGCGTCATTGCAGCCCTATGTAATAATATGCACGGATTGCGCAGCATTCATCAAATAAGAGTAGATCTCGTCGCAGTAGGTAGCTACTGAGCTGTGCTGTGTCCTTATCAGTAATACGCACGCGTGAATCAGGATCCGGGAGTCATGTGTACGCATGACCTTAAGTTTATCTATTTTATCTATGGAGGATTGGATTCGCATTTCGAATTTCGCATGCTATAACAGAATTTCGTATGAAATGAAATGATTACACGTCGATATGTATTTAAACCTTAAAAATAAACTATCGTAAAACTATATGACTCAAATGATTGAGTAAATAGATAATTTTAATGATGTAGGTCGTTAGTAAGGCAAAAAAAAAAATGTTTGTCCCGAAATTGTATGACTGTTGTTTGGTGATTTTTCGGTTTGCCCTCTTGTTTCATTCAGTTTAGGCAGAACTGTCGGGTCAGGGTATCCTTTTAAGGTGTGTTTGTAGTCCATTCAGAATAATAATGAGAATTTCAGAGAATGGTCAAATGAAAACATAATTGTGTATAAAATCAACATGCTTTACCTCAGGGCATTGGCGGTTTGAACACGAGTTTATGTTATGAGAATTCAATTAACCTTCAAGCGGGCGCGCGGCGTCGAATCGACCGCGATGCGATCGATTCTCGATACATTTATGATGCCAAATTGCTTACAAATCCAAAGAAAATTAGAATATTATTTTGATTTTATAATTTTGTTTATGTCCTAACATAATGATAATGTGATAAATACAAAAAATATTAAATAATTAGTGTTTTAAATCCCTGAAATATCCTATAGGTCTTTTAGGTTACGCGCGACCGCTGGCGTTACAAATGTCCGCGCGCCCGCTTGAAGGTTAAAACTAATAGAAATGTATTAAATAATAAAGTACCTTAGTACCCTGCTACTTCACATTATTTACCGCGATATAGTTGGGTACTTACATGACGTCACTTTTGTTAATAATCATCAATGAGCGTAAAGAATACTGAGACACAAGTTAGTCTATCCGTTAACAAGTAGGTACCTACCCAGTAAAGTAGAGCCGGAGTCAGTCATCGTAACATCTTATGTCGGTCGAGACAGGTTGTTTAAATAAGGAATAATTTACCTACGATTGAGACGCGTGTGCTATTTTTAGCTAGTCGTTAGGTGCCAAAACGTTTTAGTCATGTAATAGAGAAGCAGCCAGTGTCCCAGCTGTCCACGCAAGGATGCGCGGGCGACGCGCGTTTCTTTTAGAAAGTGGCACGTGTCGGGGTTGTTCACCCTACGCGATCCGGGTCAGGCGCCGCGCCCCCCGCACACCCCGCGCCGCACGCCCCCGCCCGCGCCCGCACCGTACGTCTAGCTACAGAACGTACTTCACTTGATATGAGTGTACTAGTCCTTGATAAGGGAACTTCATTGACACCATAATCCAGAACCGGGTCAGCGGATAAGGCACTCCTCAGCGCGCCCACCGGCGCGGGCGCAGGACCACGCCACCGACAAGACGCGCGGAACCGCGTGCGTGCGCAAAAATAGATAATATTATGCTAAAACATGACAGAGGCGCGTAAATACAATTCTTACGCTAAAATAAAACGTGGCAAACTCAATACCTACCTACATCCAGTTCAGTTAACACGTTTTGAGAATAATAAAAAATAAAACAAGAAATGAATAGGCAGCTACGGCTTTATTGATATATTATAAAATACTTATAAAACAATAAAGTAACTATAAGTTTAATAAATAATTTATATAAATTATACAATGTACCTATGTCAACAATGCACTTAAAATTCCATTTCATTGAATTAATTTATTACAACTAAATTACTGCGAATTGTAATTACATGCGTAGGTATCGATAATTAATGAAAGCAGTTTATAAATAGGTGTTCTAGCTAGTAACTATGACATAAACTTATATTGTCTATGGGAAATAAAATAATTAATTGAACGTTAACTAATGTGATGAGCGCACTTTTCCTACCACTATCAAGATTATGTCGAACTTAGAATCGCGTTGTTTAGATTATTGCTAGGTTTTACTTTATATTCTCGGTATGAAATATCTTATTCATCTTACCATAACATAGCTAAATTAACACACAAGTTTTGTAGGTTTACGTACATTCGCTACAGTTTTACTTTTTTTTTTCTTCGCAATATCCAATGTTGGGTCCAATCATAGAAATATACAAAAACATTTCTTGTATTGGTCCTAATAGACCACTACGCAAATGGATCAATGCTAGCAGTGATTTATTGTTTTTTTCTATACAAATGTACATACAATACAAAACTATATGCTTACATAATTTAAAACGTAAATTACAAGGAAGTACGCGTTCGACTTTGGTCCTCAACAAATGATGCTAGTGTTCACGTTTTGACAAATTGACTTCATGATTGACTCCGCGGACACATTGTTATTACCACTACGGTCCCGACAATTGCTAATATTCACTACATTTACTGTGAACTTGCGTACCTAGTTTAGAGACAATAGACACGTGGGGTGAAACCTACGCGAATCAGGGGTGTGATAAAATACCAACACTCGAGCAAATATAACCATTGACAAAAACAATTTTGGTGCCATTCGAAGCTCACTTCACCACCATTCAATAGTGAAACGAGCCATGCCTTCTTCAGTCGCCAATAAAATAGAAAATCCTATTTGTTCCTAAAAAGTTTCTTGCCTAAATCACAGAAGTTACCATCATCCCTCAATTCCCTATAATTCGCTGTCCTCATTTGTCGTCCTGGTTGTCAGCACTTGTGGTGCTCTCCGTCAGTACAACAGAACTCCTTGCCCGCCGAGAAGCTTGTGGGCGCCCACTCACCGCCGCAGTTCCTTATGAAGAGGAACGCCTTTTCCCTGTGCACGTCACGTTCCACCGCCCCACAGATGACAGGGCCGGCTCGTGGCAGGTATTTCAGGATCTAAACATAATATTCATTCATTAACCCCTTTTAGTGTGAGTAGTGGGGGACCGGAGGTATCGGCCCCGACTTACGAGTTGTAGGCAGGTAGGCTCTTTCCTTTTAGTAGTTTATTTCACACTATCAATCCGCACTAATCTACTTCCACTTAAAGAGAGGGGGCCTGTGTCGCAGCAATAGCAACAATAGATATTTATGCTAATCCCCTTTAAAATAATTACAACATAATTAACCCTATAAAAAATGATCTGAACACAACAATAATAAGTACCCTCGGTGGCAGAAATCCTAATCGTACTCCTCAATTCCTAGGCATTATGTCCACAGAACTTGCATTTATTCTGTTAGACGTTGGATATCGTTGATACATTAGGTATAAGAGTTTATGGTCAACCTTCATGTAACCATTTGATTGCTATTGTTATGATTACTTAGGTACTACAGAACGCAACCTCTGTTATGTTATGGAAGTCAATTACAATAAAGGGCCGTGAGATTACGCGCATGAAATCGTGTTCACTTGTGCGAAATTAATCAGCAAGCTAAACAAATATACAATTAGGTACGTAGGTGTTTGTTCTGAAAATGTCTAGAAATGCTTAAATTATCCTTCATCGAACATTGTGGCTTTGACATTGCTTAGCTATATCATTGAACTCGATTTGCTTAGTTGAACGAATACGTTTTCGTAAGAGACGTTTGGTTTTCTCTACCAATCTTTAAGGGGAAATCTAGGCGTGATGTTATGTTACATGCATGTTATTCTAAACTATTTTTGAGTAATAAATTATTATCGTCGAACTAGAGATTACCTTCCCTAAGTTATATGATAAAAACAGATGGAACACAAGTGTAGTCCGTTAGCCCAAAATCTTACCTTACCTTAGACCATTGCCTTGGACATAAGGATTAGGTATATCTCAAACTTTGATGCAGTAAAACCCGTTCTACTAATACTTGGTTAAAAATACTGACCACATCAAGACACCTGCTGACGCAGTTTTTGAAGCCCCCCATGCCGCAGGGCAGGCTGGGAGAGTCGGTGTCGTAAGTCACCACGGGCTCTCCCTGCGGAGGTCCACGCGGGCGACTGCGGCGGTTGTTCTCCTTGATGCCCACCTGCTGCGACAGGAACACCCCGCACTGGCATGGCTCGAACTGAAAATTTGGAAGAAAATTAGTTAAAAACACGGATTTTTGAAATGATAGAGGCTGGCTGCAGCTTCTACGGAAGTACGGACACCACCAACTTGTATAAACGTTACTGTGCAGTAAATAAAATTTAGACGCTACGTCTGTAAGTTGGTGGTCAATTCGATAAACAATTAATTTCCTTGACTACGATGTCGATACACACGATGTTACAGTACATCTCAAACACCACCTGTGTCCTGTATCACAACTTCCTTCCTCATCTGTTACAGTCAACCTCGGTAGGTACTAGGAGAATAACCACTAATTTTAGTTCGTATATGTATAGTTTTTCTGACCTAGATAATTTATATCTACTACTTTTCTGTCAAAATCCTATAGAGGATGCTATTTCTATCTAAAACGTGCATATTGTTAAAGTGTTTTCTGCTGAGATATGTCCATTGGCGTGAAAACTCGATCGTAGCAAAAAGAGCTAAGGTGCAGCTACAATCATAGAATATTGTGGTCGTCCAACCAAAGATAAGATAGCTGTGCTTTTAAAATGTGTTTGTGTTTAACTAATGTAATTGGCCTTGGCCGTTTTATGTTAAAATGAATAAATAAATAAATAAATAATAGAGATACCTTCTTGCCTATTCCAAACCCCAACGTAGGAATCAAGTCTTAAAAGCTCGAGTTGAAATACCAGTGTCATCAATATAACCTTAGTATTATAGCCCCAGTAAACAAGTAAGGGCTCTTTCCCACGGCAAGATACCGTTTTCTACACGTACGGTTTTTTGCAGGATCCCGTTTAGAAGTGTACGTGATTAAATATATACTGCAAACAGGATGTTTGTGTGAATATATATTTAAATACGTACACTACTAAACGGGATCCTGCAAAAAACCGTACCTAAAACAATCGGGATCTTGCCGTGGGAAAGAGTCCATCGCAAAAACAAGACTATTTACCTACTATTAAGATACAATGTTGCTCTTATAAATTGCCATGTGTGTCTTCTTCATTACGGGCTGTAGGAAATGCCATAATTATACCCACATAGGTACCAAGTGGACAAACCTGACGCAATGATGGAGTAACCTTGACCACGTACAAGGTTAGGTTGGTGGACAGAATCAGAGTTGTAATAAAACCAGTAGAATGATGACAACGACGAATGATTCATATGAGCACCTTTGAATACCAACCTGGTCAAGCTAATAAATCATCATCTGCCTAGCCTTTTCCCAACTATGTTGGGGTCGGCTTCCAGTCTAACCGGATGCAGCTGAATACCAGTATTATACAAGGAACTGCCTATCTGACCTCCACAACCCAATTACTAGGGAACAGACTTTTTTCAGACTTTCGGGCTTCTGACGACCTGTAAAGACTGTCAAAGATCCACGAATGACCGCTGGGACCAACAGCTAAACGTGATTTTTGAGGCACGGAGAGGTCTTGATATGAAAAGATGGTCACCCACCCATGGACTAACCGCGGCAAGCGAGGCTTTACCTGATCAATCGATCCGTGCAGTTGTTATTACTTAGCCACAAGTTACCTAAAAGCCTTAAGATATACTTAAGTAGACCCTAAATTTTTATACACATACCGAGACTTTTATAACCAAACCTAATAGGTAATACAGGTAAAGTAAATTACATGGCTGGACGATTCGAACTTGCTGGTCGATTCTGTAAAAATCTCACCGTGAGATCATAAGTGAAGTGAGCTTGAAGTGAGTAGTGTCAATAGTGTTAATCCCTAATGTCAACTCACTTCCCGCTCACTTCACCTAAGTTCTCACGGTGAGATTTGTACAGAATAGCATTGCTGTGCCCTAATTGCGTAAAACACTATCCATCACAACCTGAATCATTTGAAGGTTATTGCTTCACATATTCGAAAAATTTGTTTGCTCAACAACGTAAATAACGCAATGAATGTTGTTGAACTGTCAAAATGAAATCTATTGCTACTGTTAGTGTGTAATGCATTTACCCCGCTGCACCGTGCAGCGTTGAAGTTACACATCACAGCGCCAACCCGGCGAGGGTTGGTTAACTAAATTTTAAAATTTTTAGGTAAGCAACTCAAAAAGAAAAAAACCGGTCAAGTGCGAGTCGGACTCGAGCACCGAGCGGGGGTTCCGCACAAATTTGTAGGTAGGTATGTAAATAGTTTATCGCAGGAAAAAAAAATGTAATGTAACTACTTTAGGTTTTCGTATTTCTTCCTTTAATTGTGCTAGGTCACCGGGAGGTAACCTATAGGTTTTGATTCCGAAACGTAAACGACCGTACCTTTTGATTGCGTTAACTTAGAGGTTTTATTTTTTCACTGCTTTAAAGGATTGCAGCCCTGAGTATTTGATATTAATTTCAATTTGATAACTTTACGCGTTCCTGAGAAAAAGGGGCTTGGCCGACGGACAGACAGACGGATAACGAACGAAGTGATCTTATAAGGGTTCCGTTTATCCTTTTGAGGTATGGGACCTTTAAAAAATAACAACATGGATACCTATGGCATCTACCTGGCTACCTGAACTATGGGTCAAAGTCATCATCTGCCGAGCCTTTTCCCAACTATGTTGAGGTCGGCTTCCAGTCTAACCGGATGCAGCTGAATACCAGTTTTTTACATGGAGCGACTGTCTATCTGACCTCCACAACCCAGTTACTGGGTAATACGGTACCCCTAGGTAAGACTGGTTGTCAGATTTTCGGGCGTCTGACTACCCGTAACGACAGTCAGAGATCTACGAATGACATCCGGGACCAACGGCTTAACGTGCTTTCCGAGGCACGGAGGGGTCTCGGTATGTAAAGATGGTCACCCATCCACAGACCAACCGCAGCAAGCGTAGCTTAACATGTTCGATCGACCTGTGCGGCTGTTATTATTTAGCCACGGGCCACTATGGGTCAAAGTAACAGAACAAAGAGGAATTTATCTTTAAAAAGTGGAAATCGAAAATCCTTACCTCCTCTTCATTATAATCGTCATCGTAGTTCTTCTCTTCTTCCGACGGAGCACTGACTTCGAAGTCGTCTCGTTTAACCTTCTGTCTGCCCTCATTCGACCCCGCCAGGTACAGGCACACGGCGAGAAGCAACCAGCACTGGACCCCACGCATTTTTAACAATCGGAGAAGAATCTTAAAACAAAATAAACAAAGTTCTTCATCATCATGTAAGTACATACGTAGCAGGATTTTATAAGCATTCAAGGGGCTTTTAATAAAGCTATATAATAAGTATATCTATGAAGAATCAGCACTAATATACCAAAATCTTCTGTCTAATTACCTATTCTAGTCTCAATGTCAATAAATCCCAACAGAAAATAGTTTACAAAGGATCAAAAATATATCACTAAGAAAGCCTACTCACTTCACAAAATTCTTCAAGCTTCCAATTACTATAGCACCTCCGCACTGCTTTTTCGACAATCACATCACTGAACTACCACAATGGTCGTATAGTGTCACGCATCATGATTATCTGCCCATATAAACACTATCCACAGTTCATATCTATGGAAAAATTGTTAACTCAGCATTTTTGCCGCACAGCGAAACGTGTCGTAATTACTAGTCGATATATTTTACGTGAATAACTCTAATTATTTCTGCGTAAGAAACGTGATTGAGAATTGTTTTAAGATAAGTTTAATTTTAATTAAATAACATTTGGACGAAATTCCAAGCCGTATGAAAGTATGACGGGAATGCTGTTGTTAACATATGCAGGTATATGACATGTTCAGTCAATTGTAGGGTTAAATAACACGTGTATAAGTCTGTACGTGTGTAAGTATCTATTTGAGGTTAGCCAATAACAATTTGCCCGATCCGGGAATCGAACCCAGGACCTCATGCTCAGCAGTTTCGCTTGCGACTGCTAGACCAACGAAGCAGTGAATTGGCGAAATTGGGTGTAGGTACTATAAGTACACCATGCCCAATCTTTGGGGAAACAAGACGTGATGTTTTGTTATTATTATTTCTTTCTTTCTTTCTTTAATTAAAACAGTTTAAAACCAAATACAGAAATTAAAGACATACATAGTTTGTGTATACACATAAAAGATAAAATATAAAATCATCAAGTAAAAGCTAACAACACTTTCACAAATCCCTCTCACAGTACTTCTGACATGCCGACAAATCTTCGTTCATCATCGTGTTTAGGTAGCCAGGTAGATACCATAGGTATCCATTTGTTATTTTATAAAGGTTCCGTACCTCAAAAGGAAAAACGGAACCCTTATAAGATCACTTCGTTCGTTGTCCGTCTGTCTGTCCGCAAACAGAAGGCCAATTCTCGTAATTAAAAACGTTCAAAATCTAGTCGCAAGGGAGGGTCTTGTGGCTAAGTACTAACAGCCGCACGGGTCATCGATCACGTGAAGCTACGCTTGCCGCGGTTGGTCCGTGGATGGGTGACCATCTTCACGTACCAAGACCCCTCCGTGCCTCGGAAAGCACGTTAAGCAGTTAGTCCCGGCTATCATTCGTGGATCTTTGACACTCGTTACGGGTCGTCAGTAGCCCGAAAGTCTGAGTACCAGTCTTACCAAGAGGTATCGTATTACCCAGTAACTGGGTAGTGGAGGTCAGATATACAGTCGCTCCACGTAAAATACTGGTATTCAGCTGCATCCGGCTAGACTGGAAGCCGACCCCAACACAGTTGAGAAAAGGCTGGGTAGATGATGATGAAAATCTCGTCGCAACCTCATCTCATCGACAATCAATGTCAAAAGCTTGTTAAAAATGTAGGAAAATTTTAGATATTTTTGATAGATTGAGACTGAGATCAGACTATGAACAGTCTGGAATGGTTTTAACGTAAAATTACGAGAACTGCCCCTTTGTTCGTTTGTTGGATTGGAGTCCAAGAGACCATTAAGTGCGGCCAAAGTACGTGGTTCTGGGGACTTAGCATGCGCAACTATGCGACATGGAGGCACAGTAAACAGCCTGTGCTTTCTGCCGCAGCAGTAGTTGTCTGGCACAAAGAAGCGAGCCCCCATAGTGTGTAGATCAGGCGCGTCAATAGTGCCACGGAGCCTCTTACAGGCTATGGTGAACTGGTCTTTTGCTCGCCTTACCTCTAACGAACTAGTACTAGTATCCCAGTAGAAATTTAGTCGGATAGAGGTAAAAGTAATAGCCATGTTTACGCTCATAGATAAACCTAAGGAACGTTTTTTGTATGTTGATATTCTTCTTAGCGTGTCGATGGCAATCTAAATGGACTCAGCCCAGAAGTCGGCTACGTGTTTGGCGCCATCACTATAGCGTCCATCAGTTCCTGTAACGTGCAGCTGACAAGACACGCGGGGAATGATATGAAGTATCCCATCGTTTGTGGAACAGCCGGTCGATTCTGGAAAAATATCACCGTGGTAACTAAGGTGACGTGAACTTAAAGTGAGCTGTGAGTCATGCTGATGCTAGGGATTGACATTATTGACGACTCACTCCAAGCTCACTTCACTCAAGTTTTCACGGTGAGATGGTTACAGAATCGCACGGCAGTACCATATTTACACTCAAGGCGGAGTCATGTATGAATCTCCACCTGCAGATTTTCCTCGTTTCGGCCAACCTGGGTCCGGAGTCTTGTTTTAAGACTACCAGGTTACCCAAGGCAACTCATTCCATGGTGGGAGTCGTGGGAGATCTTCAGCGGAATGTTTTAGGTACTAAGGAAGTTCTGATGGCAACGATAATTTGATGATGGCCAGGCATCGGCAGCTATACCTACACCGAATTATTCCTGTCTGTAAACTTCCTCTCACTCCACATAATTATTATGCAAGGGGATGTCAAATTCTAACATAGCTTATGAATTGTTGCATAAACATAGCAACTAGTAAGTGCGTATCGTTCAATGTCGGACGTAATTAAGTTGGTATTGAATTGTCCTGGAATGGTGTAAGCCTGGAGGTAGTGGTGTAAAAATTTGAGATGAGCTTGAAAAGAATATGTAGGTTCTAATTATTGTGCACGGCCCAAGCATTGCGACTGAACACCTTTAAGTTCAATGTCCAAAACTATGGCCACTAAGTAGGCACGCTATTAAATACATACCCTATAATGTTGTCTCTTAGGACAAGATTCGCAGACCGCACTTGAGTTTTAGCCAGTAAACTAAACGTCTCATACGAACGTGAACTTTATCCCTGTAACTTTAATGTACAGACGCCAGCACATCAAGCTACTACAATCTGTCAGATTTCTTTAATAGATTTTCAACTTTATAACTATAGCATTAGGCTCAAAGTTGATTGGGAAAATCTGACAGTTTCGGGTAGCTTGATGTGCTGGCGTCTGTACAAGTATGAACATCATTGATTTAAAAAAAACGGCCCGGAGTTAGAATATTTACGCATGCACGGTATTGATACGAGAAATTATATATTATCTCGTATCATCGGCGGCAAAAATAAGTTTGCATTTCATAGTATTTCTAGAAACATCTATGAAAATCAAAATTATTTCTGCAGTTGTAACCGAAAACATCCCACATCTCACAAACTATTAACTCAAACCAAAAAAGTCAGTTAGATTTTTAATTTTGGGATCCAACGACACCTCCACACACTAATGTGCATTAATTTTTTATTTCATACCTGTGTTATTCAATTTTCATCGATATGTAGGATAGCCATTTTACTCTGAGGCTGTGTCATCCGGATGGATGTTCCTGACGAAGTTATAAGGGGTTCCGTTTTTGCCACTTGGCTACGGTCCTGACGAAATTACAAGGGATTCGGATTTGCTATTTGGCAACGGAAACAAAGATTTTTTTTTTCACATTCTTGTGAAATCCTTAGACAGGGTGGCAGGGCCACCGACGCGCAGCCTGTTACCATGGATTTAGCACACGATTCTAAACATTCCTGCGTTGAAAAAAAACAGCTTTCATAGAAAATTGCTATACCTACGCGATCAAAATGTATCGAAAAGCTATTTTCATTTTTTTTTTATAACCGACGAAAAATTTCTACTCTAGCGGGTCTAGAATTGTGTGCGGAATTTATGGTTTGCGCGTCGATGTCTCTGCCGGCATCCTGTATAGGTGCATTGCAGTCTAAATGCGATCTCTGAATCATGCCCTTACAGACGAAGTGCAACAGTCGACAGGTAGCGGCAACTGCAGTTACCTGTCGTCAGAAAATGCCACTCGCCTATAAGAGCCCTACATCCTACAAATTTCTAAAATACTACAGAGTGAGGAACTTACTATTTGTCAAAAATGGGTTTTAAAAAAATCGGATTACAATTAAAAAGCCATAGTTATAACATGATGCAGTTTTATTTTCTACATTTTTGTTAGAAAAACTATCAGACGAGAAAATTGACAAAAGATTATACATTACCTCGAATTGTATCATTACGTTTGAATCGTTATGCACAGCATTAGACAAAATTAATAAATATTGATTTCACAGCCTTCCCAATAAAGATCTTTTAGTCTACAAAATACTGAAGCAAGTTCATCTAGCAACTAGCAATATTCTTAATAAAATTTGGAAATCCTAACGCTACATAAATACTATGAAGTGATAAGTATACAAATACTATAAGCATATTATAAAATGATTACCTACGAAATGTAAGAAAAACCGTTCAGATTCGTTAAAATAGCTACCTTAACGTACTTCGTACAAGACAATGGAACAAAAAAAAAAAACAAAAACAGGCAAAAGTTTAATAAAAAAAAAAACTAACATGTCTGTAACAGATCAAGAAGTTATGTAAAACAAAAAAGAGTTTATTACACGAAATCATAATCTAAAAGGTCAATAAACAATAAAGGTGGCATTTCATGATCACATTTAAGAGGGTTCATGCGTTAGAGCCATGCTGGAGTCAAAATTGATGATTTCCGACGGACAATAAAACCATAATATGTTTAATTTATAGATGAGATATTGACGTCATATTATTGGGAATTTTATAATCTAGTGCATGGCTGAAAAACATTTTCAATTTTTTGTTTAGTTTTCTCATCAGAACCGTTTTTATGCAAGCCTTTTTTAAAACTAGCGATCGACGGTCTAAGCAGATGCTAAATATTAGTAAAACCATATATGACAAACTTATTACAACATTACTTTATAAAAAATAAGAACATTTTTTAGTGCATGGCTGAAAAAAAAACACGATTACTGTAAGTTTTCATTCAAGAAAAGTATATTCAAAAGTGTCAATTGTAGCCACATTTCGAGATATTAAACGTGTTAGTTTAGGATGAAATCTGAAATATTTATATTTTCTTTTAGACCTAGTAAATTAAGACATTTATGTTCTAAAACATGGTTCAAATATTTTTTTAATAACTTATATGTTTATTTTACTATGAATTATTTAGTATTGCTATATAATCGGCGCGGATTCACGCCACCGCTCATTGCCGGCTGAGGCCTTTCAGAGGCAGGACGTGTGTCGCTCCCATCGCTGCGTGTCGCGTAAAATATTATCGTACTTTCGCGAGTTTTTAGCGCGACTGGGTCATATTGATACTTTTTATTATAATATATTTTTATTATATTACAGAACTTTGGTGAGTACATATTTTAATGTAATGGTATTCAATTAACTTAAGAAGAGTAAATTAGACTTCTTTATGTATGTTTCGATTTTACTTTTTTTTAGATATGGCTAACAAAAGGCGCTATACGGGAATAAAACGAAAAAAATATGAAAATTTAGCCAAGGCTAATGAAGCTAAAAGGTAAGTTACCGAGGAGCCACTTTTTAACTATGTAACAGGTTATAGCCAATTCATATTTTTCTTACACGGGGATAGAATTCGTAATAATTTGCGTTTATTCTGTCTTATAATCTCATAAACTGAATTGACCATTCTGGGGTTGTCAGTTTTGGATAGTTGAGAATATACCACTGAAACGAGGTGGGTTCTCTACTTATAAAAAAAATATCTATATTAGGTGTAATTAGTAAACCATAAGAAACAATATTATACTTACTACTTTCTGAAGTCAATATAATTTTTTCAAATTACTTTTTGTCTGGGTATTTTTATGAAACACAGTAGTAATAAGATAAAATTAATATCCGATTCGTTGTTATAGGCAGAAAAGAGAAGTTCAAATATTTCAAAATGCTGTTGTAAGTTTTATTTTTTTTTTACTTCTTTATATGTTATGGCAATTTTTGAGATTTTATATCTAAACAGACACGTGTTTCCTTTATTTTGAATTAGCACCTATTAAATCAAAACTAAATAAGACATTTCTTCGTTATTTATTTATCTCAAGCCGACAATCGATCGCCTGTCGTGGTGCTTCTTATGGTTTGTGTCACTTCATATTATACTCTGCATATTATTTTCAGACTCAACAAAAAGAAAAAGTCACTAAAAAAACACTGGAAATTCAGGAAAACTTGCAGGCGTTAGAAACGGTTCCAACTCAAGATCCTGACGCAGGAAATCTTCTAAGAATGACTTGGACATTTGTAAACATATTTTAGCACAAATAAAACATTGTTGTGTCTCAAGCCGACAATCGGCCGCCGGACACGATGCTTACGGTTTGTGTCACTAACCGACACAAACCGACCAACATGTTATTTTCAGACTCAACAAAAAGAAAAACTCAGTGAAATAACACTGAAAATTCAGGAAAACTCGCAAGCATTAGAAACGGCTTCATCTCAAGATCCTGACGCAGGGAATCTTGTAAGAATTACTTGGTCGTTATATACATATTTTAGCACAAATAAAACATTGTTGTGTCTCAAGCCGACAATCGACCGCCGGACACGATGCTTACGGTTTGTGTCACTATGTTAAACCTACATGTTATTTTCAGACTCAACAAAAAGAAAAACTCTGTGAAATAACACTGAAAATTCAGGAAAACTCGAAAGCATTAGAAACGGCTTCATTCCACTATACATAGAGTACTCACGGAGGATTTATGTCTGGTCAATAAAAGTGCAGTGTGGGTGCCTCACACTCTGAACACGGATCAGAAGGAGTTTCGTTATGAAACTGCGCGTAGCCATTTATCGTGGTATCGCCGTAAGAAAAATATACTTAATAGATTCATATGCCTTGATGAAACTTGGGTCGAATTTTATACTCCTCATCAAAGACATCAGTCACGATGTTGGGTGGAACCGGGCACTTCAGCTGAACATTTACCACGTGCAGAGCTACATGAACGAAAAATACTACTAATAGTACCTATGGATGTCAGAGGCATTGCTTTTTGGAGAACTTATGATGAAAATACAACTATGACTGGAGAGCGATATAAGTCATTTTTAGAAGAAAATATTCCTATTTGGGCAGACGAACATCATATAACGAGTCCTATAATTTTACATGATAACGCCAGACCGCACAAATCAAAAATAGTTCAGAATTTAATTGAAGAAAAGGATGGATTGAAATTATTCAGCCGCCATATTCCCCGGATATGAATCCTTGTGATTTCAATTGTTTTGGCCATGTGAAGAGGAAATTGTCGGGTACTCGATACAATAGCAAAAAGGAGTTAGATATTAAACTAAAGAGCATTATTGATGAATTAAATGAAAGTGGTACTTTAAATGGTGTTCAAGATTTGCCAGCAGTCTGGGAGCGAGTGATTAATAGTGGTGGAGATTATTGATTAGTGTCACAAGGGTATATAATATAGTAGTCAGTTTTTGTAAAATAATAATAATAAAAAAATATGACACTGGAAGTGGGATGACCTAATATAATATTAATCGTTGTAGGACTTTACATTTGTACTACATTTCTAACTTTTCACCCCTGATTAGTATATATATACTTTACTAGCGACCCGCCCCGGCTTCGCACGGGTGCAATGGAGAAACTGATAATTTTAGAGCCACTATTTCTCGTAAAAAGTATAGGATAAAAAATGGTTATTGTGGGTTATCCCTAAGAGATAGACATATACAATCGCGGACTTTTTTGTAGACCTTTTTAAGGTGTGCAATACTGTAGTACATTATTTTGATCTATCTCGACGGGTTCAGCCAGCGTTTACCATGTAAGCGCAAAAAAATGTGTTTAATTACGACATCACATTAGAAACCTCTAAAATTATCAGTGTTTCTCTACTATATTATGCATGTATTATAGATATAAACCTTCCTCTTGAATCACTCTATCTATTAAAAAAAACCGCATCAAAATCCGTTACGTAGTTTTATAGATCTAAGCATATATAGGGACAGACAGACAGGGAAGCGACTTTGTTTTATACTATGTAGTGATAAAGTATCCAAAACTGCCTATTTATTTCACAAGGTTGTAATAAAAATAAGAATAGTAAATAAAAATCAACTAACGGTTAAATAAGTATCATTATACATAACTCAACGGATCAACATGGGTTAGTTTGACTATAATGACAGAGAGCACACCAACTCTACGCACACAGACACGCGCGCATCTGTGTGAGTGCAAAGAGCACTGCAATTACCTAAACTTGGTGCCGCGGATTTGGCGTTAACGCTCTTAATGTGATGTGGTGGTACAAAAGAAAATAAGGACAAAAAATAACAAATATTTTACCAATAATTAACAGAGAAGTAAAATAAAACAATATTGTCATATTATTTCCACAGGTTGCATCTCTTCCAGCGAGTTGCTGGCGGTAAATTACAAATTCGAAAGTAATTAAAAGAGGGACAGTATCATAGCCAGCACTATTATGTAATTACAATACAAACTCTAGAAAATATGTTGTTTTAATGTTACCTCTATAGAACCAACACATCAACAAACAATAATTTTAATGTACAGACGTCAGCACATCAAGCTACTACAATCTGTCAGATTTCTTTAATAGATTTTCAACTTTATTGCTAAAGCATAAGGTTCAAAGTTGATTGGGAAAATCTGACAGTTTCGGGTAGTTTGATGTGCTGGCGTCTGTACAGACGCCAGCACATCAAGCTACTACAATCTGTCAGATTTCTTTAATAGATTTGCAACTTTATATCTAAAATATAAGACTCAAAGTTGATTGGGAAAATTTGACAGTTTCGGATAGCTTGATGTGCTGGCGTCTGTACATTAAATTATCCGTCGTACTTATTCGAATTATGCTGACAACTAAATATTGGAGCATTATATGTTTTATTACAATTACTACGCAAGTATCACGAATATGCAAAAGGCACAAACAAATCAAATCTAAATTATAGATGTCTCACAAAATGCTGTTTCAAAAAATGGCAGTGATGTTAGTGCTGACCCAAAAGCGTTGCGACGTCACATCGCTAAAATCGGCGATGTCACCCAAAGGTTCTGAAGGAAATGCCCGAAGATTTTGCGTGGCGACGTCGCAACGCTTTTATTTGTGGCGGCACGTTATTACATTGGCGGAATCATGGTAATAATAACCATTTTACATACATTTAACATTAAAGATGCAAGACTGAAGCTACCAAATCAGCAAGCCATATAGATAAAATAATTGGACATTTTATTACATACAAACTCAGCAATTTTACGACATTCTACGTAATAGCTTCATCTAGCGTCTTGCCTACGATTGCTGAGTATTAATTGGATTCATATATTTATTGACTTTTGCCCAAAAAAATTAGATGACAAATAGGCATAGTGACTATGATAAACTATTTATGTCTTCATAAATACATTGTGCAATGACATTGGCAAGAAGGTATCACATTGCTGATGAATATTATGCAGTTAGTAAATTGATTAGGTAATGAATGAGTGTCAATACTTTATTTACGAAATTATGGAACAAGAAATTGTGCCATACATACAGTTGTTATTAAATTTAGTAATATGCATCCCTTGAGTAGGTAAGTAATGATCTAGTTGCTATCAGTCTTAATTAATTATAGACTATGAAAATTGTATAATAATGGACATTAAATGGACAGATTTGGAGATACAACTGCAGCATGCTTGGTGTTAAATTACTAAATGTTAAACTACCTTGTAGGTAATGTGTTATCTATTATTAAAACTAAATAATTGTACTTTACAGTTTATATTATTTGATTTCATGAATTATTGGCACATAAGACAGAATATTATAAAACTTTAGACTTTCCAATAGTTTTCCTTTAATCTAGTCAAAAATTTTAGAGATTTCATAAATTACTATATGAATTTAAAATGCCATATAGCAATTACTATAAGTTTTTCTTAATATTTAATTCTTAAATCTAAGAAATAAGTTACTATTAAAAATTAACTTAAATCTCTAACAGTCTTTGGCTAACACAAGTTTAGCCTCACCCTCAAACACAACCTTCTTTTCTTCCTCGACAATGCAATAAAACTTCACTTTGAGAATCTTCCTTACATCAACTAGTTCTACACTTATAGTCAGTTTCTCGCCAACAAAGCATTTGTTGGGGAACTTCATAGTTTGCGATACAAGTACTGTCCCCGGGCCAGGCAGGTGCGTGCCAATCAGTCCAGCCACTAAGCCGTTGAGAAGTGCTCCATGCACTATGGGCCTCTTGTTTCCATTATTCTGGTGCAAATAGTTGTGATCACTTGTAAGGTTTGAGAAAGCGTCCAAATCTTTCTGGGTCAATGTTTTTTGTATGCGGATCTTATCTCCCGCTTTGAAAGCTGTACTACTGAATGTAGTTGTATGAATTTTGCATATCTTCTGATAATTTTTATTATTCACAACAATGTAAGGAAATCTGTTTGATAGCATTTTGTTCATTTTTATATGTCTCACTTTTATTTATTCATTTGTACTGCATACATCTTGTAAGTAAATAGTAGCTAAGTTAGCTAATCTTTTATCATTTGACTTTTGTATTTCATGAATCCGCTGAATAATCTCTGCTGTGGAGATTTCAATTTTGGTTTGATTGTTATGGAGATAGAACAAAGTTGTGATTGTGTCAGCTAAGATATTGCTGTGGTCTAACTTCAGTAAATCAATAAGTGGCTTCAGTCCAGACTGTGTTATTATATATTCAGCATTCAATGGATCTGGAAAGTAGAAATGTAGTTTTAAACTTAGAGATTAATAGAAAAGAAGAAGATTAAAAGAATGGAATATAATATATTAGTCTTCAGCCATAGCAGTGCTGCTCATTGCCTGCTCGCACTATACTTCATTTTTGCAGAGCATTCTTTCTGACTTTTTTCTTTTAACTTGCATAGTGATGTAAAATAGCCTATAACCTTCCTCAAAAATTAGGCTATCTAATGCAAAAAGATTTTTCCCAATCCGACAGGTTGTTCCACAGATTAGCATATTCAGACTGAAACACACAGCTGGGGAGGACTTTGTTTTATAATATGTAGTGATGATGAAACTGGGAAATAACCCACACATACACAGCTAAAAGACCAGCAAGCTTTATATGTAAACCACTAGACTTATGCAGCATAAGAGAGCAATATCTTCTCAGACTTTTATATCAAACTATTTTCTCTGAGTTATGCTCCTGCACCTAGTCTAGCTACAGCACTACAGCAAATGAAATAACAGAAGAAAGTAAGTAAACTTTTCTTACCACAGCTCAAATTGCAGATACCAGCAACAGCAAAATGTAGCAGTTGATGGCTGCTTTCATTCTTTATAACGTGAAGGAAAATGTCTAGCACTCCAACATCTCTGATAAACTGATAGTTTATGGGATCGTATGCAAAATTAGCCAAATTAGCTAGAACTTGGCATTTGGCGTCTGTAAAAAGAATTTTGATTACGTTACCAGTCGTTCATTTATTGCCTTCAAATGAAATAATAATGGTAATAGAAGAGCAAATAAGAACAGAAGCATTTTTAGTAACACTATTTTAGAACAAATCATTCACATTTTATAACAGTAAATAGAAGATATTTACCAAACGAAGTAGAATGCAAAAATTCATCCACTAGAAGCGATAAAAAGCTCTCTCGATCAGTCCCATTTTCAGGAGTACGTTTCTGAAGTTGAGCCTTGTTACTAAACATTGAAAAGTTAATTCTTATGTTATAACTTTCAAAGCACAAAAATCTAAAATATAATTATAAACAGAGGCTAAATTTTCACGCGCCATTCCGAAAAGTAAATTCCACCATCTTGAATTCTTTTCCATTCTTTTCTTTTCTTTCAATCATCTACACTGACAGTTGGCTGAAGTTGCCCGCAATAAAAAATATCAAAATTGTATTTAATGTCACTGATATCAGTTTTAGTCTGACTCTGTTTCTGGATGTACAGACGCCAGCACATCAAGGTACAGACGCTAGCACATCAAGCTACTACAATCTGTCAGATTTCTTTAATAGATTTTCAACTTTATCGCTAAAGCATAAGGTTCAAAGTTGATTGGGAAAATCTGACAGTTTCGGGTAGCTTGATGTGCTGGCGTCCGTACATACTACAATCTGTCAGATTTCTTTAATAGATTTTCAACTTTATCACTAAAGTATAATGTTCAAAGTTGATTGGGAAAATCTGACAGTTTCGGGTACCTTGATGTGCTGGCGTCTGTACTCACGACGATACATGACATGAAGACTAGAGAAAAGGAATAGGGCAATATGCAATACTCTAGGGCATCGCATACGGAAAATTTGTCTCGAAAAATTCTTAGAGCAATAGTTCTAAAACCAGCCACCAGCCGCGCTGCATTACGTAGTGTACCGAGTGAATTCTCTACCTTGGTAACTTAGCGACCTCAGCGCACTCTGCCCGCCAACGTTATTTTTTCAAATTTCTGGCACAACTCTAATGTACAGAGTTTGGACTCCTTATCTATAGTCTTCATGATACATGAATCAAGCTATACATTTCCAGTATAAGCTCACTTCTCATTGTTTGAAAAACCTATATAATGCCAGGTCAGCTAAAACTGGAATTTACAGCTTGATGTCGCCGTCTCCTTTCACTTTCTCCTTTCATCTCATGATCTCAGTGATCTTTAATCACGTTGCTATATGGTTCTAAGGTAAATTTACTGTAAAATCTTTTCAAGGTTATTTTGGAAATAAAATTATGCGGCTAGGCGGCGGTCTATTTTATTTTATACAATAAGTAAGTAAACTATTTGGGTAATCTTGGTCACACTCCCGTCTAGTCGTACATGAGTCGTACTGAGGACTCTTATTGTAAAACTCCGAGAGATTTTTTAAATATTTATTGTCTATGATGTTGTAACTTGTAAAGTAAATGTCTTGCGGCAAGTCATAAAAAAAATCCCAATACGACTTATTTTCTTGAAGATGATGAGTTTTTAGATATTATATTCTATATTAATTTGCTGTGAACATGAGTACACCATATATTGCTGGTAATTGTTTATAGTACATCCGTAAAGTTTCTGGAGAACAGCATGTTTCAGAGGTTATAATTATATGAACCATATCACTATTTTTACAGGTTTGACCAGCAAAAATATATTTTTAATTGATTTCAAAGAGCCTTACGGAGAGACAAATCTCAGGGATGAAACAACTACGAATATACGTAGCATTATATTTAGTCCAAACGGCACCTACTTAGCCTATAGGACTGATAAGAAGTAAGTATCATAACATTCAAAAAATCTATTTATAATTAATTAGACTAGTCATTTTTAAAGTTTTGGTTTTGACTGTTGTATTAAGTTTTATATAGAGTATATTAATATACAGCCATTCAGTATTTTATTTTTTTTATACTAGTTCGGATTCTGCTTCTTTAAAATATTGGTATTCAGTAGGTTATACCATCCGACTGAATACCAATATTTTACATAGAGCGACTGCCTATCTGTCCTCCACAACTCAGTTACTGGGCAACATGATATATCTTCGTAAGACTGGTAGTCAGACTTTTTATCTTATGATTACCTGTAACAACTGTCAAAGATCTACGAATGACAGCCAGGACCAACGGCTTCTTATGATTATTTAAACTATGTACAAATAATATAAACTGCACCTGTACAGATTGTGATTTTGTTAATTTTCAGAGCTGAGATAGTGAGATGTTCTGACTGGTCTGTAACGGCAACTATAAATGGAAATATCAAAGACATGTTTTTTTCACCCCAGGACAACTATTTCACCGTCTGGGAAATGTTTTTTGTGACAAAGGAAAACCCTCAGGTAAGCAATATTATTGTCACAATATTTATTTATTAAATAGAAGATTTAAGGTTCTGTACAAAAGGTTGGATAAGGATATGCTACAAAAGGAATTGAACAAAAAAAAATTTTTTTTTTTTTTTTTAGTGAATGAATTAATGTTTCGAGGGGCACGTGGCTAAATAATAACAGCCGCACAGGTCGATCGATCAGGTTAAGCTACGCTTGCTGCTGTTGGTCTGTGGATGGGTGACCATCTTTACATACCGAGACCCCTCCGTGCCTCGGAAAGCACGTTAAGCCGTCATTCGTAGATCTTTGACAGTCGTTACGGGTAGTCAGAAGCCCGAAAGTCTGACAACTTACCTAGGGGTATTGTATTACCCAGTAACTGGGTTGTGGAGGTCAGATAGGCAGTCGCTCCATGTAAAATACTGGTATTCAGCTGCATCCGGTTAGACTGGAAGCCGACCCCAGCATAGTTGGGAAAAGGCTAGGCAGATGATGATGAATGAATTAATGTTTCATCATCATTATCATCCATAGTCCGACCTCACCCACTGCTGGGCATAGGCCTCTCTTTTCTTGTGACAATCCCCATGTACCTGTGTGTGCCAGCCTCATCCAGGTTTTGCCTGCAATGGAAATAATGTCTGCCCATCTCAATGTCACACACAGCAGGATTCAAATTCTATTGCAATATTTTTTTCTACTTTTTTCTGTATTGTTTATAAGTGGGGATGAAATTTAAATTATCTGACTGAGATTACGAATTCAAGAACCTAAACTTATTATATGTAATTCTCTAAATTACTTTTTCTGAGTGTAACTATATATTTTTTTTTTATTGTTATTGATTCTGTCATTAACAGGCTTTGTAAGTGGTACACATAGACATAGAAGAGGGAGGTATTCTGTTACAGGTATCTCTATACTTAAAAGAAGACCTCTAAAATGTATTTGATAAAACCGATTCATTATTAAATAAATAAACTTGGGGCTGATTTTTCAATTGACAGATAATTTTTATCCATCATAATCTTTTTTTTTTTTTATTTCTTTATTTACAACAATCTGTCGCCTTAGAGGGACAATGTGCCATCAACATCTGACAGTTTTTGTTTGTTTTGAAGGACTGTCGAAAATTCAAAATTATTCCTCAGATAAACTTATCAGGCATTGGAAAAAAATTGCGCTTAATTAAATTTATTATCTCGTCATTGGACAACCTAAATCTCATTTTCCAGACAATTTTTTTATACTTTTAATACTTTAAATATATTGTGTGATTATTTTTTTTTAATTTAAATTATATAATTACTAGCTGCGCCCCGCGGTTTCACCCGCATAAGTCTCGATTTCGTTGAAGTATTGGGATAAAAAGTATTCTATTTGTTAATCCGTGTTATAAACTATCTGTGCGCCAAATTTCATCAAAATTGGTCCAGCATTTTGAGCGTGAAGAAGTAACAAACATACAAACACACACGCACGCGCACAAAAACTTTCGCCTTTATAATATTAGTGTGATATGTGTATATTATATTTTTCTATAATATTAGATTTTTTTGTAAAAATACCTTTATATTTTATTGACTGTTTCAGGGCAAGCCTAATCTTCACATTTATAAATCAGCTGATGGGCAACTTGCAGGCAGTTTTATACAAAAGAATCAGACTGGGTGGTAAGCCACATTTTAGGAATAATAATTATGTTCATGATACAGCAGTTTAGTTACACAACGTTTACCTTTTACCTCTTTTTTTTACCAATATAGACTAGGAATAAGCATTAAATTTTGCTCGCATTTTAGGATTTCAGGCCATTAAGACAATTATAGTCATTTAGTGATTTATTGTGAGAGACAAAGAGATTATCTTTCTTCTTTGTCATGTAATGAAATGTGCCTAAATATGACACATCCTTGAAATTTCTCTCTCAATTCTCGTACAATTTCAGTATTGAATTGCTGTCTAAGAAGTTTCACCTAAAAAGAATTTTTCACAATGTTTTCCTTCATATTCATAATTTTTTATTTCATTTCTAGGGAACCAAAGTGGTCATCAGATGAGAAACTGGTTGCTCTACATATGAACAACAGGGTGTTGATCTATGAGGATGGCGTCCTCGACAGATTTGTGCAACAGCTGCACGCGGACAAACTGAAGTCTTTCAGTGTCTCGCCCAGCCCTGCACCTACATACTATTTTGCTACATTTACTTTAGGTGAGAACCTAGATATATTTGAAATGGTGACTTAAATTGTCTGCTTTTTTTATTTTTCAGATCAGAATTTTAATCATTAAAATCATCAATGCGCTCTAAGTTTAAGTTACCCTATTGAATGAATTATGACATTCGAGGCCAATTCTAACTTAAAGAGTTGTATTTATGATCCTAATTCGGAAAATACACATTCGTTACGGTCGCCAATCATATTTTGCTCAACATACAATCTAATACTGACCTGAAATTGCAAAAAAAAAAAACGACGGGTTGCACTCCGGGAGTGCCGGCAGAAGTGAAAACTTAAATATTAACGTTGTACATTTTTTATATTTTGGAATGGTTAGGGAATCATTTTGCACGAATTGCTTTAATTATCAGTATAAAAGTACTATCATTTATGTCGTAGAATACAATATTTATTTATTGCGCTATCTTGCATAAACATGACAATTTATATTACATTAAAAAGTTTATCTCTCAGAAAAATCAACTTCCATCCATAATTTCGACGACTTTTTCACCATCATTATTACCAGAACCATTATTTTATTATTTTTTTTATTTTTTCACGTCCACCGGAGGTGTGCCATATGTTCCACCAGTTATCTGTAGTTCCCAAATTGCAGATTTATTGTCGAGAGATGTATCTTCAAGTCTATCAATACATTCTAACTACAATGCTAATTAATTCATTCATTTAAGTTAAGTTTGTTTCTGTAACATAAACACACACGAACATTCGCGCAAGCACCCTGCCCCACCTAAACTAAACAACTGGCGCAGGCATACATTTTCGCCGCGCCGTAGAAAGAGAGGGGGATACTTCCTCGCCTACGCCGCGCCGCCGGCTGTCTACTCACCATCCGTCTTACGAATTTTCGATCAGGGTCACGTGTCCTGACGCGAGTTTTACATTTTTTACCCGTTACAAAAAAAGTGTACAACGCCGCTAAAGAAGTTTTCACTTCAAAAAAAAAAACGAAAGGAAATATCGCGGGTTAGTCTGGTGCTGCAACCCATTTAAGTATTAGAAAAAACAAAACTTTTTTCATATGTCTTGGTTATTGACAGGTAAGGCGGGCCAGCCGTCATTCTGGCGCGTGTTCAAGTACCCTGACTTCGAGCAGATCCAGGCAGTCGTGGCGCGCTCCTCGTTCCAAGCAGACAAGGCCACCTTCTACTGGAACCGACGAGGCACCAACGTGTTCGCGATGACGCAAACTGATGTTAGTGACAAGTGACAAAATAATTATTATGAACTCAATTTACTTTATTAAAATACCATTTTGGGATATTCATTATAAAGAGTCTCAAAACCGCATCTTCATTCTGTAATTCATTCATCATTTGTCATCTTCATCATCAAATAGTGTGATTTTGATTATTATTGTAACCGCTCTTGCTTCGTCGCATACGGGCTGTAAATTATCAGGTGTATTTATTATTTCTGTTTCTAGGTGGACAAAACTGGTGGTTCTTACTATGGAAAGCAATCACTCTCTTATGGTGATGTGAAAGGCGGCTCAGAAAATGTGACATTCAGTAAGTATTAGGTACTAATAAATATAACGCACCCAAAACGTGCTCATGGTTGCATGCAACTTTACAGGAATTTGGGGGTATTTCAAGTTAAGTTATAACAATTCAACTTTGTTTTTCGTAAAAACAGTGAAAAAAAGTTTGAAGTTCGAGCTGCAATATCTTCGTAACTAGAAGGTTCCCAGGTATGGCCCAGTGCAAAAAAAAATATCACGACGGGGAGTACAAGTGGCACGATTTTATTAACACTTTGACAGCCACCCACGAACTCGGTCCGTGGTCCATAAATTTCTCTAACTCGCGAGGCACGGCCTGAGGCCGTGATTAACTTTCATACTGTTTATTTAAATATCATGCACTCAGGGCATGAGCCGAAGTTATTGTGCTTGTAGCTTAGTGTTTTAGCTATGCACACATATACAATTCGTTGCTGTAAGTACAAAGGGGGAGCGGAGGTAAGAAATTATAATGATGCTTGTGGGCGCCGCGTTCATTCGGCGGTGAAGAAGACAATCGAAGAATACTTGAATGCTCAAAGGAAACGATTTTTTAATATACTAAATACAATATAATTACGTTTTTATTTATTTTTCATAATACACAAAAAAAAAAACTAATAGATGCAAAAATAATTATTTGAATAGTCATTTAGGTTATTTTTTTTATAGTCGAGATAAATATGCCGAAAAACGCCCGCGCACTAGGCGTAACGGCGCAATAAAGCGCCCCGCTGTCAAAGTGTTAAGCGTCTTTTTACATCTGTTATACCATTTCAAGAACCTTAAACCTAGTATATTCTGCAGGTAAGGAGGGCCCAGTGCACGCGATCTCCTGGAACCCAGGCAACTCCAACGAGTGGGTGGCGGTGTACGGCCACGCGCCCGCTAAGGCCACGCTCTTCAACGTCAAGTGCGAACCGCTGTTTGAATTCGGAACTGGAGCATGGAACTCCATTTACTTCCCGCCTGAAGGAAACCATATCCTTTTCATAATGATGTGATTATTATTCCAGTTATGAATTAAAAATAAAATGCACTAAACTTGATCCGCTAGCGGTTAAATGAATTAAAAAATAAAATAAATAAATAAAAATAAGTTTATTAACACAAAAACCTTAATACACAAAGCTCATAAAATATACTCATAGGAACATTAAACTTTGGGAAACAAAGGTTGCGTAAATAGTGAAAACCCTGCCTCCTAAACTAGGGGGGACCCTGTGACTTAGGAGTCAGCATTCTACTGTAACTTCATGTACAAAAAATCCTTATATATATGTGTGATAACATTATGAACCTATAATTAACTACGGCTATTAATGTGTAGGTATGTGTGTTAAAGGAGGGAGATGTGGTGTGTGTGGTGTGGAGTGGTGTGTTGTGGTGTGGTGTGGTATGTTATGTTGTGGTGGCGTGTGTTTTGTTGTGTTGTGGTATAGTGCGTTGTGTTTGTGTTGTGGTGTGATGTGGTGTGGTGTAGCTATTATTACGTGCCTACATTATGTTGTGAATAAGAGCTTCTGTACGAGAATAGTCCTGATCATACAGCCAGTTTTGTAGTTTAGTTTTAACTTCATGCTTGTTTAAATTGCTCATTTGGATATGTTTATTAGTTAATTTATTATTAATTAGCTATACCGATTTGCCAACATAGTCTTAGTATGCTGTCATTGTCTTGAATGGTATGTAATTATCAGTGGGAAAACTGAATCTGACCCGTGAAATCTTGTGCCACATTTTTTTTTTTTGTCTCAGTTTTGCACCTTTATTCCTATTGATTAAATGTATTTTGCTGCTCATTAAATTCATCTCATTTAAGTTACTAAAAGTTGTTGGGTTGACAGTATATTTTTTTTTTTAAAGATTGTTCTTATCAAGTGATCATTATTCTCAAGATTTTCACCAAAATTAAACCTTAACTCAATCACACGCATGCTGTTGGGCGGCTTTGGTAACATAGGGTCGGGACACATTGAGGTGTGGGAGCTCCGCGGGTACAAGAAGGTGGGGTCCTGCGCGGCCCCCGACACTACCAGTCTGATGTGGGATCCTCGTGCTGAGACCTTCGTTACTGCAACTACGTACCCCAGACTCACTGTGGGTAATGGGTATGTATCATATCAAGTATTGTTATAACTAAGAACACGAACCTTGGGAGGGTGTTTAATAGGATATTCGACAGGTATCAAAAATATACATAAAATACTTATTTTGAAGACTTTACTAAAAAAAAAACATTAATTATAGATCTGATATCACTTTTGGTTCTAGGTCAAAAATCAATCCCACATAGGTTTCGGTAGTTCAATCTTTACTTTTATTTCAGCTACAAAATCTGGCACTACACATGCGCACTGATGCACAAGCGTGTATGTGTTGAGAAGGAGAACCTCCTCGCTATCACCTGGCAACCAGGCAACTTTCCCAAGAGTGAGCTGTCTCGAACTGTGCCGAAAGGCATTGAGGACTCCACACCGAAGCCCGCGGCGGCCTACAGACCTCCTGGGGCTAAGAATAGGCCTTCGACCTTTACGCTGCATGAGCAGGAGAAGCCACATAAACCTGGGGAAACAGCTAGTGGTACTTATGTTTTATATGCTGTTTTATATAGCTTCAAAAGCCAAGTATAAAACAATAAACAAAGTTTTAATGTAAGCGACAGCATCCCAATTTATGGAAAAATGCTGACATTTGGCTGAATTAGGTCACTTGAAATTGAACTTAAAGGCTGAGATCTATAAAGCGTACTTAGACTACTCAAGATGCCGTTTCACACGAATATGGACCATATACGTATGTATTTAGTGTGCATATTCCTGTAATCGAGTGTGATCAGGCGCTTCATTATTCTATTATGAATATTAACTTCGTTTAAAAATAAGGTTTATATTCGTATGAAAAGCTTACTCTGTACTTAGTTTGACTGCAACCAAAGTTCGCTCTATAGATGTAATGTAGCTTTGAAGCTACCATATACATTATTCGTTTTATGGTTGACGATTTTAGCGGCACCATCGAAGCAGGCGCTCAAACAGAAAGAAAAGCGCGAAAAGGCAAAGGCTCGCAAGGCTGAAGAGAAGGCTCGTGGCGACGCCTCCCCTCCGCCCCCCGTCTCCTCTTCCCGGGCACCCTTCGTGTCCACCGGAGACCCCGAGAAAGACAAGAAGATCAAAAATCTCAATAAGGTAATTTTCTGAACCGATTAAAGAATTAGAATCATTTATTTCCAGAAAATACAGGTAAAAGTTGGTGTTTTATGCACAGTCCATATTTTTCCTGTTAATTAACTATAAATAAATACTTACTTATGTACTTGTATTAGTAAAATATACAAATATTTACAACTATGAATAACAAGAGACAACATACACTCTACAAAACTATAATAGGTCTTCAATATCTTTGACAGTAACCTGGGTAAAAATGATTTTCGGTGTGATTTCGGCCTCATTTCGGCGTCTTTCGGCCTATTTTCGGCGTGTGTCGGCGTGTTTTTGGCATGTTTTCGGCGTGGCGGCGTATTTTCGGTGTTTTGTTCACTACCTCGGCCTGTTTTCGGCGTATTTTCGGCCCGTATTTTTACCAGGGAAGAGAAACAGATAGAGAGTGAAAGAGACAGACAGATAGAGAGAGAGTGAAAGAGACAGACAGATAGAGAGAGATTTGATAGTCTGACATTACTATCGTTTCCGTATGAAAATTGATAGCTATTTTCTCTAGAAGACTTGAAGATGTCTAAGTTGTCAATTTTGTATTTAGAACTTTACTCCAGTGGGAATAAGGTTGGGACCATTTACAAATCATTTTGTTTCGATTGCGACCCCTAGACTAACGGTGCAGTAGTTTATTCTAAAAGTACATTATTTTTATGTTACAGAAACTGAGCGACATTGACAAGCTGAAGCAACAGAAAGCATCTGGCAAGCAGTTGGAGCTGAACCAACGGGCCAAGATCGACCAGGAGCCGGCGCTGCTTCAAGAACTCGCCCTGCTTAGGTTATGATCGTACTAGCTCAAGACATATGCTTCGTTGACAAACCGCTTAGCGTGAATCTAGTTTTAAGCAAAGCTTTATTCTTGAACCACTCCAGTGGAACAGGACGCCTAAATACGTGTCTTGGCTACGTGAAGTTATTATATCAACATTTTTTTTTGCATTTATTTTCTTACAATTCTATAAACCTGTTCCACGGGGATGGATCAATATTCGTTAAACAGTTAATTTAATGAAAAGACTTAAAAGTTAAACTATTAATACGACGTGAATATTAAATATGAATTTACGTCATATTTATAGAAATATGTGTTTCGTTTTACTATTTTTGTATCAGAGTTTGCCGCTAACGTAATTGTTTACGTAATATAAGATTTGAGAGTGTATCTATTTATTTACGTATGAAGACCGGACTCAAATGAGCGAATGAACCGACTGGCACATTATTACTGTTTCAATTGTTCGCGAATACAGTCATTCATAATATAAATGCTATATTTTTTCACATAAATCTGTTAAATATGAGAAGGATTATACGTTATTTTCAATTTGTTGATAATTATATCGTAAGTGTACTAAATCGCTGAATTTGTTTTGTAATAAATGCATAAAGTGATTGTTGGTTTGTTAAAAAAAAAAGCATTAATACAAATCTGGTTACTATATTTGTAAGTGGTAGTTTTATTTATCTTATCTGTTTGCGCTGACGTGTTTTATCAGGTTATCTAATCTTGCACGTTGATCTTATTTAACACTCACTAATGACAACGGTAGAACCGCACAACCGCACAAGTAGTAAAAGGTGATTGGAGAAAAGCTCTTTTTTACGCTACACATTATATATGAGCGTTCACTCTATTACCATGTTAGTGCACAGGGCGGTAGGTACATCGTCGCGCCAACTGTAACCATAAATTATTATAATAAATTTCTTTATTGCCCTAAAAACAGAAAAAAATGAGACCCTGACCTCCAGAGCTAGGTTAGAGTACCTGTATTTCAGGAGCCAGTGACTGCTTCCATTTAGTTACAATTGGGCAAGTTTTATGCAGCAATAGGTGACAGAATTCTATTACTTAAAATTAAGTTTATTATTTAACGTTAAACATTTAATTATGCACTAAAAATATAATTAGAAAATGAAATTATAATAGCTAGTTAAATAATCTTGAAACAGCATTTTTTTTTTTTTTTTTAATAACCTAGGAAATATATTTACGCAGCCCCGGCTTCAGAATCATGTACCCAATCCATGGTAATAGTTAGCGCGTCGATGTCCCTGCCACCCCGTATTTGAGGACTGCATCAGGATGACTGGACCAAGAGAGATTTTGGAAGTTTGAACAATACCAAGTTTTAGTACCTATTTGGTGTCTGCATCAAGATGACTAACATGAGCTATGAGTCATGCTAACCACCCTTTTTTTTTTTTTTTTTTGTTTTCGGGGGGAAACCTTCAAAAGGCACCCGACCTCTGGGGAGGGAGGTCGGGGAGTGTGGGATTTTTACCTCACTAAAACCACCCCGGTGATCACCATCAGCACTTAAGGGTAGTCCCGGTTCCTCTTAAAAGACCAATTCCGGAACCCCCCCGTGCAACGCCTGTAAGGCACATCCCCGGGGAGACTGTAAAAGGGCCTCCCCTGAGCCTCGCTATGCACGGCAGCACGTGACCACTGTGCTACCGTCTTCCCTGGGGTCACTTGGTGGGCGGACAGAGTCCCCACTCTGTGCGCCCGCGACCCCAAAGATGCAAACCACCCTACGAACGCACCACTATCTCGTCTAACTTCAAATTCACATCGTAGCCGCTAGACTTTGCTTGATCTAAATGAGAGCATGTCATGGCTCATTGCTGGACATAAAGCTACCATCTTCCTAGAGGAAGACCAGCACTTTAATTGCGTAACACACTCAATCATAATCTGAATTATTTTAAAGGATATTGGTGCCGATTCTGTTGTTCAAAAACTAAACTAAATTTAAGTTCAGTGCATCTTTTTCTTTTTATTTCATTAAGAAGAGGACAGAAGATGAATTTTAGTTTAGTCCTGTCATATTAATCAGCGCCTGACGTATATTGACGTAATTTTAGTAGGTAAATTTTTAATCACGTCTAAACTTGTGTGGAGTAGTGTCAGGCGCTGATTAATTTGACAGGACTAAACTAATATTTATCTTCTGTCCTTTTCTTAATGAAATAGAAAGACAAAGACGCCCTGAACTTAAATTTAGTTTAGTTTGTGACGAACAGAATCGGCATCAGTGCCAAGTAGCTTTTTGTTTGTACAGACGCCAGCACATCAAACTACTACAATCTGTCAGATTTCTTTAATAGATTTTCAACTTTATCGCTAAAGAATAAGGCTCAAAGTTGATTGGGAAAATCTGACAGTTTCGGCTAGCTTGATGTGCTGGCGTCTGTACAAGCCGTTAGTTAGCTTCAGGCAGGTGCCTGCGAGCTAATTGCGTAACACACTAACAGTAGGAATGTCTTTCATTTTGACAGTTCAACAACATTCATTGTGTTATTTAAGCAGTTGAGCAGACACATTTTTGAACATATAGAGCAATGGATTAGCTATATCCTTCAAAATGAATCGGCGCATTTAGGGTGGGTGTTAAATGTTTATGCTGGCAGACAATTATATCTCTCTCCGCTAGATACCACCTCTCAATCCATTGCTTAGGTTATAGCAAGGATATCTTAGCGGTCCAAACTACATTTGGCTTAACTTATAACAGTGCCAAATAAAAAGGCAGTAAAATGAAATCTCGTAATATTAATTTTATGACGATTACTTTCTTTACAGGTATAACAACGCATACAGTGTAAAATATAGGTATCTCGATAAAATACAATTGACATTTGACATGAACGCGGGATGCCCAGGAATGGAACGATTCGGAATCCTTTCAAAACTTCCTTTGGTTGACAAGTTGCGATAAACTACTTTCTGCCATGGATTATTATCGCAAGCAAACACGACGTACGAGTACCTACATATCAGGCACCTACCTACATGTAAATAAATGAGAACCCCGCCGCACATCCCACCGCCAGCGACTCAACCGAGTCAACGCGCCATCACTGGCTGGAAAGCGTCCTCTATCCAGGAAATGTTTATTTGAACACGATAAGATAGGTATCGATAATAAATTGAAATACGCGAGGTGGGTTTTTAATTGTTAACACTAGTAGTCGGTGCGCTCGGTGTGTTAACACGCCGATAACTCGGGTTGTTTACGATCGGAGAGTATTGCGACTTCGACGGTGACGGCAGCGGTGCAACCTAGCATATTCGCATTGAGCAGCTCTAACGAACCGAGAGCATTGTGGCCCTTCAATATGGACCGAGAGTGCGACGATGCTGACGATAACACGCAGCTGCTAAGTGATACTGATCGTGAACGAACTACAAGTGTCTCGAATTTGAACAGTGTTGCCGTCCGTGGAACAGGTTCTCACGAGACGATAGTGTTTGATAGTAAACTGATGAAGACTTCCACGCAAACGGAAGACCTGGCGGCGACGTGGGGCGGGCGCCGCTCGCTGCAGGACTCGGGCCGGCTGCGGCGCGTGCACTCCTGGTCCGGGGGACCGCCAGACGACATCAGCTCCGAGATCGTTATATTAAGAGAACGGTAAGGGACATCTCCTTTTCAAATCAATGGTAAAATATGCAGCATACCTGGTATAAAATTTGTTAATGAATACGTGCACCTAGCTGGGTAATTATTATAACCACACGTGTTGCAGTTTGTTACTATTATCGGCCTATTGTAAATGTAAGATAACAGCCGATGTTCTATATCTGTATAGTAATAATCAATGTTAAGTAAGTATATCAAGTATCACATGTAATGCAATACTAGATTGATCTTGGGTTCAATGAAGAAAGACGACTTAAAGGCTCTTAAGTGCTTACGTTCGTTCGGCTAGACTGTTAGAATAAATAAATACAATAATTCAATCCGGGATGTATTAGGACATAACCTTGAATTTCATTGCAGTAGTGCTATTCTGTAAAAATCTCACCGTGATGACTCGGGTGAAGTGAGCTGTGATTAGTGTCAATCCCTAGCATCAGATGGAATGACAGCTCACTTCACCTAACTTCTCACGGTGAGATTCTAACAGAATCAACCGAATGTTGGTGGTTTCTATGGCTGAAATGACTGGCCATAATAACCTGTTAGTATAACTGTTGTTGGTTTAGATTTCCGTTTAAGTCATCGAGGCTCGTTAACACTAAACTACAACTAAATCCGCAACTAAACACAATCCATGTACCTTTTTTTTAACTGTTGGAATTTGGAAACCTTCAAAAGGCACCCGTCCCCGGGGAGGGGAGATCGGGGTGTGTGGGATTTTTACCTCACTAAAACCACCCCGGTGATCAGCATCAGCATATAGGGGTGGTCCCGGTTCCTCTTAAAAGACCAATTCCGGAACCCCCTGTGCAACGCCTGTAAGACACATCCCTGGGGAGACTGAGCCTTGTATCCACTTGAGCATGCTTAGGCGAATGAGCGGCTCATTTGGCCGAGCCGCTCAAGTGGAGACGCCTGAGCACGCTCGGCCCGAGCAAATCCGAGCGCGCTCAGGGCGAGCTGTCGGTTTTTGCCCGTGCTCAAAGGCGCTCAATATTCGCTCGGCGCTCAGTGTGGACGGTTGTTTTTGTGTTTGAGGCGAGCGCGTCGAATTCCCCGAGTTTAATATAGTTTAATTACATTTACTTTTTCTGTTATTTGAAAAATGAGTGGCTCTCATCCATCACCTTGGTGGTTTTCTCTTCTTCTTTATGGCACAGTGAATGATTATAAAGACAGCAGCAGCTACACGGACACGTGAAGACATGACGGAGCCGAGCATATACTGAGCAGCCTGAGCACAGCTTTTTCAATGTTGAGGCTCGTTCGACCAAAACATTCATTTTGTTCCTCTGAGCATGCTCGGGCGAATGAGCGGCTCATTCGCCCGAGCATGCTCAAGTGGATACAAGGCTTAAAGCGAGCCTCCCCTGAGCCTCGCTATGCACGGCAGCACGTGACCACTGTGCCACCGTCTTCCCTGGAGTCACTTCTTGGGCGGACAGAGTCCCCACTCTGTGCGCCTGCAACCCATCAAGCTACCCGAAACCGTCAAATTTTCCCAATCAACCTTGAATGCCTTATGCTTTGGCAATAAAGTTGAAAATCTATTAACACGTTCAGTGCCACCGACTCGCCCGGAGAGTTCACGTAAATCTTATTCCAGTGCCGGCGACTCGCCTGGCGAGTTCAATGTTTTTCACTAATATTTCCAATATACATCCGTATTTTCTGCTTAAAATTATAGTTTAGACTAAATATATGCTAAACTAAAGATTTACGTGGTGGGCCGGGTGTGGAGACACCGTTTATATTTGAAAGGAAACAAACTATTCTGCAATGCCTTGAACTCGCTAGGCGAGTTCCCTGACATAGATCCTCAACCTTTTAAAGTAAATATGTACATGTTAGACAACGACGTCAACATAGTAGCATGGACTACCTCCTCCTCCTTCTGGCACAAACCGCGCTAAAAAAATATCAGGCACTTCTTAACAAATTTCGAACGTAATAAAAATGTTGTTTCACTTATAGACATTATTATTATTGCATATTAAGATTTTAAACGTTTTAAAAAACGTTTTTTTTTTAATTGTTATCTAATTAATTCGTCGTATTCACAATAAAAATAATACATTTTAATCTGATACCATATTCTTAAAACTGAAAGCTCGTATTTAAATATTTCAGGGTAAAATTGTCTATTCACAAGTATTAGAAATACAAAATATAACCTTAACAATAACCACAATTTAAAAGGTTGAAAACCACTGCTTAAATTACGAAACAAACTTACCTTTTATTTTATCCAACGAGTTTTTTTGCCATTTTTACAAGTTAAAATACGCCGAATAGTCCTAAAACACTTTAATTGCGTTAAACACGTTAAGTACACCGTGACGGCCACAAAAATAACAAAACATAGAATTTACCCTTACGTAGTGCCAGTGAACTCGCGTGGCGAGTCGATTCAATTTATATTGCAGTGCCGGCGACTCACCTGGCGAGTCAACCGTAAAATGTAGGCGGCATCCGAGAAGACATCATGAAAATCGTAGTGGTAATGAACGTGTTAATGAAAATTGACAGATTGTTGTAGCTTGATGTGCTGGCGTCTGTACTACATTCATTTTCAAGTTTACTAAATTAACAAGTTTACTAAACTGCCTTCTGAGGGGCCCGTGGCTAAATAATAACAGCCGCACAGGTCGATCGACCAGGTTAAGCTACGCTTGCCTCGGTTGGTCTGTGTATGGGTGAGCATCTTTACATATCGAGACCCCTCCGTGCCTCGGAAAGCACGTTAAGCCGTTTGTCCCGGCTGTCATTCGTAGATATTTGACAGTCGTTACGGGTAGAGTCAGAAGCCTGAAAGTCTGACAATCAGTCTAACTGGGTTTTGGAGGTCAGATAGGTAGTCGGTCCATATAAAATACTGGTATTCAGCTGCATCCGGTTAGACTGGAAGCCGACCGCAACATAGTTGGGAAAAGGCGAGGCAGATGATGATGACGACTAAACTGCCTTCTCGTGGGTGACCGTAACCTAACCAACACACCATAATGCACGTATTCGTTAACCTAAACGACATTATTGCATACCTACATATATCCACTATTCGTAGGTTGGTGCGAACGCAGACGCGCCTGCAGCCGGGGGCGGTGCGTCACCTCTCCAGCCGTCAGAGGCTGACCCTGGCTTCCCTGGCCCTGGTAGACTTCATGAGCTTCTGCTCCATGAGTGTGATGGCGCCGTTCTTCCCCCGAGAGGCAGCTGCCAAGGGCCTCTCGGAGACCATGTGTGGAGTCGTGTTCAGCTTCTACGCAGTCGTCATGTTCCTCACATCGCCCTTGTTCGGCAAATTCGTAAGTATTGTCTTTGATTTACACAGGTAAATCAAAAACTCATCATCTCAGCACAGGACCGGTCGCTGTGGCGATGCTTCAATAAGGTCTATATTCAGCGATGAAGTCTTTCGGCTCAATGATGATGATAATTGATTAACAGTTTGCATAAGATTAATAAGCGACACGCACATCCTTTTGTTCACTCCTCACTAGAAAGGTTTCCAGTTTTTTTCCCTGAAAACAGAAAAGTCGAGAGAACGTTACGTAAAACGTTTGATTCCAAGAACGCAGTAAATCAAAAGGTTACAATCTTCAAATAGACTTTCTATAGATTATTCAAAGAACCAACCAACGTAAAGCATACTTATAGGTATTAATAGGGAACTTCAATGGATTCTTTAAGTTTCCTTTTAGGCACGTCATTGCAGTCGTGATTGCAGTATGTTTTATAAAGAAGTATAGTTGTTCACCACATAGCGTCCACAGTTTTCCGTCCAATGACGTCACTGAAACGTTATTTATGAAAGTAAGATAGTTTCGATGAGCATTTCTGTCATATTTATAACGGACGTCACGAAAATCTGTCATTTTCAACACTATTTGACATTAAGGTGTAAAAAAAACTTTAAACTGTATTTTGGCTGCATGTGGCGGTCACCGCTCAAAAGCTCAAACCCGCCCTTAAGTTGGTGTGTTTCTCCAAAGAGCATTTTTTGACACCTTAAAGTCAAACCCCGATGCCATAATTTTCATGAAGGCTGGCTGTCGTAGAAAACCGTAGCCAAGGGTGTTTTCGCCCTTATCGCGTTCTCCGTCTATCAAAACAAATGAGTGCATGCTTAAACAAATATTAACCCATTGTTGATCAAGATCACACACTAGAAATTGTACAGACTACTTAGCACTATCTGATAGACACAGATACCTAGTTTAATGATCTTGCGTGATGTTTACTCTTCGCAGTTGCCGATGGTCGGCGCAAAGTTCCTATTTACAGCGGGTATGTTTGTCGCCGGTGCCTGCAATGTGTTATTTGGGTGAGTTTTAGTGTCAATATTAAGGACTTGTTTGATGATCATGACCCGCAATTGTATGGAATCTTCCCTTGTTTACACATATAAGTAGCGCTGTTTCTAAACATCAAGTTGTGACAAGGTCATAGGAAACATGACTGTTCGGTAAACGCTTTGTTTATTCACATTAAGTCTAGTGATCACAAATGTTGCGACCTATCGATAGTTCGAATCTAATGTGCATATATTGCATTCAACTAGTGCAGTAAGAAACAAAAAGTCTGTCGCTTTGATGTAGCGTTTAAATAGGTACCTACGTAGAAATTATAGCCTATTACAGACTTGACTCTAACAAAAATTAGCACTTTAAGGCTTAATATTTCACAAACGGATCCCTGAATCGAAAAATGGTTATCAGAAACCCGCAAAATTTTTGAAAGACCGATATCTCTCACCATGGGGTAGACGAGAAAAAGAAACATCCCCATTTTACGTGTACAGGAAGTACACAAAAAATTTTTTTTCACCATTTTGTCGGCGTGATTAATATGTATATCCATGCCAAATTATAGCTTACTAGTACTAAGAGTCTCTGAGCTAAGCTGCGAACGGACGGGCATACGGACATGGCGAATCTATAATGGTTCCTTCTTGACTACGGAACCCTAAAAAACGATCCAAAGTTTTGGTTTCACGGTGGTCGCTAAACAGTAGTGCACGTTTCACATTTTTATATTAATCGAATTATTAACTTCTCCGATGATGCGTGGGACGTTAAAAACATGTGCCTTCGCGTAGAGACAGGCAGCATGAAAATCTAATACTAAATCCTACCTATTTTAAAACATCCTTTTTGCTAACACATTTGTAACAAATACTAACTACAGTAACTGGCCACTTTAATAAAAATAAAAAAATAAAATATGGAAGCCATTAATGTTTTTCTTTTTCATTACCCAAATAGATTCTTTTACATTTTTTCATCTAAATCAGCTAGTATTTTGTTAGCTAAGTCCGAGTAGAAACTTTTTACCAAAAATCAAATATTCTGTAAAGGTACCTACACACATGTTCATTACTAGCACGAAAGGATGCCATTATTGCGTAATGCTACTTATTAGCGTGTGTCGAAACATTGCTAGTAATGAGCATGCTTATTTCGAGTATGCTCAAAAATCAACAGTCGTTTGATTTTCGAGCATGCTACCTGGGGTCCGGGTAGAAGGGGGAGTGCTACGAGCGCCTCTTCACGCGCTTATTTAGGAAGTTTTCTTTAAACTAGCATGCTTATTTCTAGCAAACGTGAACATCTGCACAACATGCTAATTTTAATCATGCTTAGAAGCATGCTTTTTTTTACAAGCATGTGTGTCTTTTAAACCTTTATGTCAATGTGTCTATACATGCTGTGCAGTATAGTTTCGAAAGCGGAAAATAATTCCCAAACATAGATTTAGTTTAATTTTTTTTCTATTAAATTCGTTAGCACCTGTATTTTTACTCTTATTATTTCTAGCACTCTAGCTTTAATTGAAGACATTACAACGTTTACGGCGCTATGCTTCGTGGTGCGAGGGATGGAGGCTCTCGGCGCGAGCGCATACTCCACGGCCAGCTACGTGTTCGTCGTGAATACGTTTCCTGACAGCATTGGCTCGGTCCTGGGCATTCTGGAGACTTTCATTGGTCTCGGCATGTCCGTGGGACCAGCCGTTGGAGGCCTCCTGTACTCGGTAATTGCATTTTATATGAACGACATATATGAAACATTATTTTATCTCGTAGATATGGCACCGTATGATCACAACCTCTGTTTTTTGTTGTTATATTTGCTGCTGTCACATGTTTACGAAAAACCGCAATTTATTACTTCCATGTAACCTGAAGTAGGTTTTCAGTATTCTGTTAAGTACCAAAACTTACGAAATGAAAGTTTGTTTTGAATTATAATATATCGCATTTATCAATGTACTTACCTATGACCAGTTCCAGTTTTAATGTTTGCAGTAATTATTAAAATCATGTACTTGCCTAGTTGTTAGTGATTTTAATTAATCTCTGTAACACAAGAACGAACATAATTATCTCTATCGTAAAATTTATCGTAACGGGTTTAATTAACACTCCCATACATCGTCAAAACAAATAACCTAAACGCCCTAGTTTTCATATCGACATCATTATGATTCATGATGTCGATATGAAAACTAGGGCGTAAGTGAATTTGGCATGAAAAATATTGGACAATCCTCATTATTTTTGAATGATGATAAAGAAAACTCTGTTTTTATATCTCTGATATATCAACATGTATAGATAACCAAAATATAGACTAGCAAAAGAAAATGCCATAAATTTTCAATTTTAGAATTAAGTAATTATTAAACACTTGTAACGATATTGTTCGCTCTAGCTATGTTCCAAATATTACGACGCATATTGACTAATACGCAATTAATGAACAAGTCACCTCACAAACAAAAAAAAAAAAAAACAAAAAAAAAAGTGGTTCAGCCGTTTGGGAGTTACGGTGGCGCAGACAGATAGGTTAAACTCATAACACCCTCTGTTTCCTGTACTCAACGATCGAAAATTGACACGTTACTGTTTCAATGTATAATTACTTGTATGAATGTTTCAGGTAGATCGGGGGCTTCGGACTACCATTTTACACTCTTGGCGTGATCATGATGTTGACTGTGCCGATCAACTTCTTCTTGCTTACTGATTGCGAAGGTAACATTTGAAGGGTTCGGCGAATTTAAGGGTTCGTCCAATTTTCGGTTGCAAAGCTGGGCTTGTGAGCCCGAAGTCATTGGTTCGAGTACTACGACAAATCTTGCTATTACGAAATGTTTGTATTTCATTAGATACAATACCATCATCAAGAAAATGTGTGTGATCCAGTGCATTACTTTCTTCTTACCGGAACATGTTTGAGGTGTTTTTTTTTAATTTCCTTTATTACTTTCCAATCAATTGAGCTTATTTCAAATATTTTCCTTTGCAGAATACGTGTCCGGATCCAGGACAGCCTCCATCATCGGGCTGTTCAAGATCCCTTCGATAATAATAACGGGTCTGGTGATAGTGATCGTGTCCAACACGTGGGCCTTCCTCGACCCGACATTGGAGCCCCATCTGCGTCAGTTCGGACTGTCCACGGAACAGATCGGGCTGATATTCCTGCTGTTCTCCAGTCTTTATGGGATATTTAGCCCTATTTGGGGATGGGTCGCAGATCGGTGAGTTTTATTTTTATTAGACTATGCGACAGTTATATTTTTATCGTTATATCTCAGCTTCTAGCCAGCACACTATACTGCCTACTATTGGACATTGAGCCTACTCAAACATCGAAAATAAAAAAAAGTTGCGTGTGCAGCACCGCATACGCGATATTAGTGAAACATATTAACAAAAAAATAAAGAATAAGACAGATTTAGCGTGAGAGACAGAGAGAGTTCTCTCTTGTCTATCATGTAACGGAAAGGGCATAAATTTCACTCTCAATGTCGTCCAATTACCGAATCGCCGCCTAAGAAATTTCACTTCAAAAATATACTTAGTGAAAGGCAAGCACAGGAATCTATTTTAGATAGCTTTAACGTTATATTTATATTTCTGCAATGAGTAGTCGAGAGTTTAGTAAAAATTGAGGGATGAGTAGCATTAAAAGTGTAAGAACCATTCATTTTTCAAAGTCATGCAAGGGTTGGACTTATTTGCAGGGTGCACAATCACTGGTGTATGATGGTGTGGGGTCTGTTCCTGTCCAGTGCCGGACTGTTGTTACTCGGCCCGTGTCCGTTTATCCCGGGTCTGTCAAGGTAAGCATGCCATAAAACTCCAACAGTGGACTTAGCACGAACGAGCAGAGTTTAGCAGATAGACGTAACGTAAACTCGAACGATTTTTTTATCAAAAATACTTGTCACTTATAAGGCCGTGTCCTAACCGAAAGCAATCGACGCACGAATACGTGAATCGTCCGGCTCATTTGTCACTTTTTGCTTGGAAAATTGGAAGGCACCCTCTCTCAGCCTTACCACGCGTCCCGGTCCCGGTTCACGTTAAGTTTACGTCGCCTGATCGAACTAGGGCCTCATATTACAATTCATTCCACGCCTGGTTTATGTGAATCGTATTGTAAGAGTGAGATACTTACAGTCAGTATGGATATTTAGTTAATAAATTATATTTTCAGGGACTTGTGGCTGGATCTAGTGGCGTTGTCTATCCTGGGCATGTCCGTCGCGTTAACACTTCTGCCCACCTTCCAAGGAGTACTCACTAGTTCTATGTAAGTTATACTCAAGATCATGCCGTTTTCAAAACTTATTTCCTACTAGCTTCCGACCGCGAAACGTGAAATTTCTTGTTTTAATACGAGTAGCGACCCACTCCTGCTTTGCACGGTTTTTAAGACTTGACAAACATCGAGATTTCTTCATTACATTTTTAGTTTAATACTATTGTATTATACATGATTATACGTCTTTATAATATAAGTTTGGATAATGGCCTTAGTTACGTTAACACCAGCAGTAATCAAAAAATGTAGACTTAAACAATGAGTGTGAACAGGTTTCGAGAGTTTAATGTTTTCGTTCTATGTTGTTCAGTTACGAGGGCGGCTGTCCCGAAGCCCTGGCGACGTACAGCGCGGTGGCGGGCGTGTGGTCGTGCTGCTACTCCCTTGGCGAAGTGCTTGGGCCCTCGCTCGGCGGGGCGCTGACCGAGCGCTACGGCTTCCCGCTCTGTGCTACACTTTGTGCAGCTGCTTGCTTTACTATGGTAAGCTAACATAACATCAACGTCAATGAATCTGTGGCGTACTCGTACTACGAAATTCGTGAAGGTCGTGATTTCAATGCTACGGTAAGTATTCTTATGTGTCCTACGATTACCGTCTGCGTGCTACGACAAGTTTGTGTAGCGGACTATGAGCCTAGAAGAAAGTTTTGAAATCAGTGCTGCGGGAGTCTTCTGTAGGTACGCTACGGTACTTGTCGTCTGCTACGCTATGATTGCGTAGCGGACTACGAACGTAGAAGAACGTCGTGTTTTCCTTTGTGTGCTACGCTTTGTGTAGCCAACTGTGAGATTTGAAGCAGTTCGCGAATTTATAAACAGAGAGAACATGATAACCATTACTATATAGATAAGACCAAACATACTTTATTTCTTTCCAGGCCGTAGTAACCCTAACATTCTTCTCCCTGCGCGAGTCCCGCAAATGCGCGCAGTCAACGACGGGCAGCGCGTGCGACTCCATCCCGTACACAGACTCCACGTGGAACAGCAACAACTTCTGTCGCACGCGCAGTGCGCCGCAGACCTTGGCTGAGCACTCGCCGTTGCTCACACCGTGCTCTTGCTACAATACACATAGTAAGTACACCTTTTCTAGCCCTTTTTGACGTGAGTTACTAGGTGACTCTTAGATATCCACTGTTCTTCTCCACAACGACTTTACCACAAAGAGTGGTATCTCTGTAACTAGTACCCATTCAAAGACGTTAAAGCCTTCACGAACAACCTGGACCCAGTCCGACTTTTTAATTGAGTTTGGCTACAGTTGGTTCCGAGAAATAAAATTATAAATTTCTCCAGGTTTCACCTACGGCACATCGTCACCCAAGCATTTCTGCCTGCTACACAGCAAAGGCAACAAAAGCGGGTACGCGAGCATCGCCGAAATCGCCGCATACATCCTCAAATTTCAGTTCGTAACCAGCTTCTACATCAAAATCAGAAGATCTAGAAGAAAGGCCCTCGCTGCGCCAGCCCCCCTACCAGTGCTCAACGAACAGCTTTACCAGAATTATCTCGACAAGGAAAATGACGACTCAAAAGTTAAGCTACGCGTCAATTCTAATGGCTACATAAATATGATAAAGAAAAGCGATAAGTACTGCACATTCTTAGAAGACGCGATCTTCGGAAGCCCCGATATCATGGAAAATGTTACTGCTGAGCACTTGAAGGTTAAGAGGTATAACACAGGACTGGTTTCTACAGAGAAGCGCTGTGATGAAGAGAGAAGAACCACGTATGAAATCATTCGACATAATCTTGAGAAGGTCCAGTTTTATGAGCAGGATGAGTGTCCATCGTTTCAAGATATATTTGTGAGTATCTATTAAAAGGAAATGCATACGTATAACCAGTGACATAAATAAATACACACTGTAGTCATTTTATGTTAGTGTCTTTGTATAAAACAGTCATCTCAAGATGACACATTGCCAAATGTATCCGATGCATACCTACCACTTTTTTATGAGTCAATTATGCCCATTTGATGTACTTAACAGGAAATAACGATGGATTGACACACTTTTCACAAACTTGTAATTACAGTATTGATAATATGTATATTATTCAAATAATATTAAATTCGTTTCATAGGATAGCTGCGCCTGCAGAGACGGTGTCACCTACGTCAGAGGAACGGTAACTGTGTCCTCAACGGGCGCCTGCGAAGTGTAAGATCTCGTTGCGTTCGAAATATGTATATTCAAGTAAGATTTTTTAGTTTTAATTCACACAAATTATAACAAATAAAGAACGCAACTTCAAATGAAAAAAAATATTTTCGATCATTATCCAACCCTCTACAATGTTCTTCCCCTGTCGGAAGACAATAGCAAAAATATTTCATGAATTGCGCCGCTCACTAGCGTAGCATAACGTTGTGAAGGTTCCTTTCCGCAAAATTCCGGCATTGGTATTCGCAATTCCCATCGAAACGCGAGTGCCTAGAGTTTATGCTTTCCTGGTACAAACGACCTCTGCTGACGATTTTGCGACGTTGTCATGGAGATTTCGCAAGTCAGCTTGACCACTGTCCATTTGGAAAATTGGGAACTATTTTACAGGTGTCACTTTTTACAGGTTCATTGAAAAATCATTCCATTTTTCCTTTTCATACTACGAGTAGGTACGCACAGTAACGACGACAACGCCAACGTTTGTTTTTCACGACCGCGGCCGGAGCCGAATACACTCTTGTACCCGGATAATATAAGTTGACAAGAGATTAGAAAATTCTTGTGAAAGTTTGTGAAAACTTCGGAAAATCAGTCGTTTTTTGTGTGTTGTTAAGTAAACGCCTAAAAATTTTAATCGTGAAATATCATTATAATTTTGTCTTATAATTAGAATAAATGAATTGACAGTGTTCTTGTGTACACATTTTTCCACCGATGAGTTTGGAAAACCTAGGAAAAAGTAAAGGAAATTAAATTACAGTATAGAAAGAAAATTAATAAGGAACTCATTTGTTTCTATAAATTTTATTCAAAGACTCATTCGATTTTAATCAAAGTATTATTACCATTTGCATACAACGCTGGACGCTTTTGTATTCATTTGTCGACTATCGATATTTGTCAAAAAACGTCACTCCACGTCGATATTAATATCGTTGACTGTTCAATAGATTCGACGTTCATCACACCAGGCTAGCATAAGGTTACAAGATAAATGAATTACTGGTTAACATCTGCCATAAATAAAGTTTTAAAAGTTTTTCGGGAAACTTCCATTTTCATTCATTTATTATAAATACCTAATATGATAAAAAATTGAAGTTTATATTTTTTTTTTAGTTTTTGACGTAAGGACATAATAGTTTATAAAAAAAAAAAAAAAGTTTCGCCCCCAATATTTGAACGACTTTGTATTTACGTACGTGGAGTGAGGATTGGTCGGGAAACACGGAGGGTTGGGGGAAAAATCAAATAGGGTGCGACCCTCCAACGCGGAAACGAGATAGATACAGAATCTCCTTTTCTTCGATATCATATCTCCAGAGTGCTACTATCCTGGTACATCATGCGTTCTGCTGAGGTAACAATAATTTCTGAAATGGGCTTTTGAAACGACATTCTTTTTAAAAAAACTCGTAATAATTACATTATGATAAAATTGCTAAGTATTATGGTAAAATCTATTAACATAAAATATAAAAAATTAATTGTTAATTAGATTTAACGTTGTTTTGCGGGTAGATTAGATCCCTTCGGTTTATTAAATCCTACAAGGAGATCTTTATACCTACGTAGGGCACTTATATTTTTCTTTAAAGATCAATGGCTTAACTCAGACGTTTTGAATACAAAATAATGTCACCTATTAATAATTTCTCGACATTCCAGAACATACCTACATAGAAGCCTAAACAGAAATTAAACCTTTATGTCAATTATTGATATGTGGTCTAGCAACAAGCGCATTTAGCCACCTATTATCGTACTATTATAAATAGAATAGTCCCGAGATATCGTATAATCTATCAACATAAAATATAAAAATGATATAACATAGACAGTAAAAGGTTGACAGAAGTTTTACTCACAATCATGAGGCAAAAGTTTCACTATTTCATGCGGATTAGAATAAATGAGATTGTCCGAACTATCGAAGGTTAACCCAAAGATGTTCTTGATGCTAGCTATTTCTATGAGCGTGTGGTTCTCCTTGTGCGCCACGTAGATGGCACTTTTAGCGCAGAAGTGTGCGACGCCTTTGTGATTTACTTCAATGGCCCTGAACACTTTGGGCCCGTCGTATGGGATGCGATGATTCGCCCCTTTCTTCACCTCGAACAAGCCGTCCCTAGTCGTTATAAATGTGTCACCATCTCCATCAATAGCGAACTGATATATTTTTTCCTGAATATTTTGCTGGAGTGTGACATGTTTTTCCTTCACATCGTATTTGTGTAGCCGCTGCGACGGGTACTGTATGAAGTACAAGTGGTGGTTGAACATCTGCAAGTCCCAGATGTCACGGTCCTTAACAATGTGCTTCAAGCCGTGGGATTTCTCGAGATTATCTGCGTAGATTCCTTCGTTGCCTCCGAAGAACGCTGTTTTATTGTGTTCGTCGACGGCGACAGCGAATCCGTTTTTAATTCCATTTATTTGGGTCGGCATTGTGTCGTTTATCTTCACGTAGGCAATCCCGAAGGTGTCCTGGGTGTCTTCTCCGACGTTGTAACTGAAAAATATCTTATGTTCGTGGTTGTACATGGCTAGTTGGTATGGCCGATTGATTCCGTTCATTATGACATGTCTTTTGTGCAATTTCCCGTGGACGTGGACGCCTTCGCATGGTATTTTGGTAGTTGTTGGTTTATGCGTTGTTTTACCGAATACGCTGATTATCACATAAACTAGCACGAATATTAACTTCATGATTTTGGTTAATACAATAACAGAGACGCCTTTCGAGTCGCTGAATACATTCAATACTAGCTGCAATTAATGAAATTGTATACTATTATGTCCTGATATAAATTATAATTATCGACATAAATTATCATTGACAACTAACCATATGGCGAGTAACCTACACCTATGTATGTTGTTATGGTTGAATGGGTCACTATCTATTGCACACAATATTTTTTTCTAACACCCTTTTTAATTAAACAAGAATTCAGCTTCATATTGAATCTGGGGAACTACGATTGATCCCGAAGGATTGTTACACTACAACGAAGTCTAGACTATTAAATAAACGTAATGTGTGGGCCACCCCTCAGGCACGCTCCATAACGTGTGTCTGAGTGACGTCATCACTGAACCACCGAATTGAAATTTGTAATCGTATTCTCAAAGAAAATTCAACTTTCTCCCTGCCAAAATAAAGTTGAAAGTAATTTATGAAACTGCTGAATTCAGCTTGTAGAGAGGCAGCTGGCTTAATTGGATCAACGGTGTTTACCTACAACTGTAAAACAATTTGTTGGATTTGATAGTCGACCCTGGTTCTAAAATTTGAAGTATTACCTAAATATATTTTAACGTAATCCTTTGGAGGTGGGTGTAATTATTATATCAGCTTGAACTTTTTAGTAACTAGTGATTTTTTTGTGGTTCCGACTTATCTTTGTTTTATCTATAGGGTTGGGGTAGGTACGTCCGTACGTAAGTATGAATGATTCTCTGTTATCTATATTTCTGTCATGGTAGTATTGTCATATTCTGGTTATTCTTGTATTGTTCCGTAGAATTACAGCCGTGCGATTCTGTAACCGTCTCACCGTGAAAACAAGGTGAAGTGAGCGAGCGTGGAGTGAGCTGTCATTAGGGATTAACACTATTGACACTGCTCACTTCGCTCACTACACTTCAGGGTGAGATTTTTACAGAATCGACCGGCTGATCCCATCTTCTTCTTCTTCTTCCTGCCCTTGTCCCATTTTATTTGGGGTCGGCGCGCAATTTATTAGTAATAAGAATTGGTTGAATTTTTTTTTTTCAATTATTCCGTTCATTTCAAGAGCAAGATGGAAAATAATATATGAAAACTGAATTTACTTGATATTTTACAAAACCAGCATGCATTTTATGTAAATCTTATACTTATCCAAGTTTTAGACAGACAAAGGCCAATACTATGGTCAAAACAAATACAATGACAGTGCTCCATTTTATGGATATATATCAATGTAAGCTAAACTTACTTGACAAACCATAATAAATAAATGAGATTTATTTTTGGTAACTCACGTGAAAGAAGCCTTGTATGGGCTTAAATAGGCTTCCAGGGGTGTACGTTTTGGTCTCTAATCTCTCGTGGGCTTACGTCGAATCTGACCTTATTTTACTTGAATAGGTATCTCTGTAATTTTCAATGGGCTTATGGCGTCATCCGTTCCGATTAGCCATTATTAAGATTAGGTTTAATAAAATAACAGGAATAGATTTTATGATTTTATTCTTCAAAAGAATACGTAAATGTACTTAAAATTATAATTGCATTAATAAATCTTTGGTATTAAAATAAATAAGAAACATACTAAGAAATTAAGTGACGTTTCTGAATGAAAAAGAGATTACAGCAGTTTTAAATATGGCTATTCGAATGAGTGTATGGCCATTTCTGGACATATACCTAAACTCACTGATATATCTAGTATATATAGTAACAAGTTAAATACACAACAGATGCTATTAGAAACCGGGTATCTACAGTAGATACCAAGAAGTTTGTACAACAAATTAGAGTCTAGCGAAGCACCATGACGTCGGTTGTATAACCCTCAAATATCAGAGGGAGAATACCTAATGTGCTTGCAATGTTGGCAACAGTTGCACCCCAGTTACGAGTTCACTTCCAAACAGATTATCTGCATACATTTTTCAAAACATTGTGCTAGTATGACGTCATTTAAACATTAGTTTTATGAATTCAACATTGAAACAAATGATCGTTTGTTACAATAAGAAGCATCATTGTAATAGACATCTAATTGTGTTTATATTGCTAGTTATAGAGCGGCAATTTAACGTTGTTTGACTATCTTACCTACTTATTATAATTTGCAGCTTCATCCGCAGCAATTTGTGGTCTAGCTACCGGCTTGCGTCGAATGAAACTGCTTACATTGTGATCAAACTTCACGTTTACAATTATATCTCGATCATCAATCATTTTCATATTACATAAGGACGGATATTTAACAACGATATAAGTAGGTATACTTCTGGGACTATTGTCCTTCTTAAAGTCTCAGATCTCTTTCAAGTGCAGACAAGGACACACGAGATGGAACCGGTTTCGTATTTTGAAAAGTGAAATAAGCACGTCGAGAGTCTCAGACATACACAATGAAACATTTAATATCTTTACTGCAACATTTCACGTCACGGACAATTTGCAGCTTTGTTTGCCATAAAGTTTGTGTTCCAAAATGCAGTCCTAAAACATTCTGTGAACTTTTTATGATGGCATTTAACATTTAAACCGCGGAATGCAGCTAAAGTGTGCGGTGAGTTTGAAATCGTTCGTGACATTTGTTTTCGTGCGGACGCTAACAGCATGGAACTCTCAATGTCCCAGAACTTCCGTGCCTCGTTTTGCGCAGCGCATCGACTAATCTACTTTCAAGTTCAGTTAGCATTATGTCATCTTCGATAGTTATGTAGTTACCGCATGGGCGTTAAAACAGACTGTCGGTGATCTCATCTTGTCCGATTAAATATATTTTCGTATTTTTATAAATAGTATTGTCCCTAGATATGGCGCCCTTAATATGACTTTAACGTATAAGCTAGTATTAGTAGGACGAAGGACGAAGTTAGGCTAAAAATAGGTCTGTCTGCGCTGTTTCCGCAGACCATTCTTCTCGAAGCGACGGATAGTTTCTTGTTCTGTAGGAGAGCGTGTACGGAGTCCAGCTCCCATCGCTCCATGAAGCCAGGCTCGCGGGAGAACAGGACGGAGTACAGCTGCGGGGACTTGCCGTTGACTTGGTCTTGACAGAAGTTTAATAGAAGATGATCGTTGACCGCTTTAAGCACTTGAATGGTACCGCTGAACTGTTGATATTTGGGACTAGCCGGTAACGTTCCTGAAATGTAAAAAAAAATTACTTGATCATCTGCGAAAGTTGGTCATGTAATTCCAAAGAATACGTAAGTATAGCGTATATGTACTGTGAGTGTTGTAACAGGTAGCTTTGTAATAACATCAACATATGTAATGGAAACTTTAATCTTTCTTCAGTCATCACTACGCATTGCAGCAGCACACAAATTGTCGCAATCGCATAATAATTTGATATGATATAAAACCCTTACCGTTCTGGCCGTCGAACACCTGCCAGTAACCGGCGGAGTCGTTCTTAAAGTACAGCGAGTACTCGATGGTCTGTCCTGCCTCGTCCCACAGCAGGCGCAGGTGCCTATACTCCTGGCGGAACTTCGCATTGATGTGCTGCACGTGGAACAGCTGGTTCTCCGTTGAGGGCTGGAAAGTGATAAAAGATAATTAGATTTATCAATATTAGATTCCCTCGGTTTATGAAATCCTACACGGAGATCCTCATACGAAGGGGCACTTAACTTTTTCTGCAACGATCGATTTATCAGACTTTTTGAAAACAAAATAATGTCACCTATTCATAATTTCTCTACATCAGCACTCTAATAAAAGGGCCAAAAATAAAGCGACCTTCAGAGCCGTTGATTTTGGTATGATTGGGTATGGCCGAAACCATAATGACTTATAGGCAAATCTGATAAAGAAATTTTAGGCTTTCCCCAAACCTGACGACTGAAAACTCAGATTTGGATCATTTTTTTAAGGATATTCAGAGTGAATAAAATGTATTCTTTGCAATAGTGTTACATGTCCTGATATTGAATATATAAATATCTGACGGATTGATTGATCCCTTTGGTAAATACGACGAAATTTCATTGATTCACAAAAGCTCCCAAAAATGGTTATAGTTTAGCATTTATCTCTAAAATAACGTACCGAGTAGCTTTGATTGCTATTTGAATTTGAAGCTGACCCTTTTGTGAAGATTAGTCGGCTTCAGAAGTTTGAAAATATCAAACACTTAAAAGTGATGACTAAAAGTTAAGTAACAAAATTAAAATATCGTCAGAGTACACCATAAACAAAGTTGATTATTTCAATATTTTACTATAACCTTAAGCACATTAACTATTTGAAAAAACATCCTCATCTTATGACTTATCTTACGAGCTATCAACATTTTAAACAATATTCAGAGATGCCCGTCAATTGTTTGATAAAGCTAGCATGGATGGAAAGCCATACTTACTAAAATTAACGAAAACATTAAACCAACGGCTTGTTTACGTCGTAACACTTTTCTATTAAAGGTTTTATTGTAACTACGCACCTCTGCGCTCGATATCGTTAGGTACTGATATCGCCCCCAATTCTCAGTGATAGTTCGTCTTTGTGAGTTTTGTTAAATAAGCCCCAATATATCTGCTTAGACAGCCTGTGGCAAGTTAACTAGACTAAATGAAAGATCATGACATACAAATGTATTTGTAACGAGTCTAAAAGTCAATTCACCGTAAAGCCAAACGCACATTACAGCCGCAACGGTCCGCAGCGCAACGCATTTTCATACAAAAAAGTGCGATGTGGCCTGCCTGTAGTGAGCGATGGTTCATAGAAAATGTACGAAAGTGATGAAGGAGGATTTTTGCAAAGTGTTGCGTTGCGACGCGGCCTGCCTTAATCTGCGTAACCCCAAGCCTTCTGTAACATTTTCAGTGACTCCGACCACGAAATTCCACTAGCGATGCAAAATTTAAGACAAACTCTTTGTTCAATGTTTTTGTCCATTATGATATTCGCAATACACACTAAAAACAGCACTGTATTTAATCTAAGTAACAGATGTATCTCAAACTCCGCGCCAAAATGGCAAACAGTAATTGTGCTAATATAAAGCAAAAAAAAAAAAAACGAAAACTTTAATTTGGAACCATAAACAAATCATCCATTCCCGATACTTTTTTGCCTGAATGTATACTGGTATCGAAAAATACTTATGGGAGTCTTGGGGTCGATTTTGATGAGAGCTAAAACTGCACCATTCGATTAATCAATTGCTCTAGGTAGGAATCGAACTGGTAGATTTTGAAAAAAAAAAACAGCCTGTGCACCTTCCGATGGTGTCGTTGAAAAGGATCAAATTCTGGGAAGTAATGACACACGGCAAAGTAAAGGAAAATGTATTTTTTTTAATATTCACTAAAACATAGTAATAGTTTTTAAGATTTGTTCGTTTGCACGGTAGTAGTAGGTAGCTATTTGTTTTTAATAAAATAAACTATAATTTGAATTCATTGTTAAGCAATAACTATTCAATCTGTTGATCTGATTTTAGTTAATCTTAAAAAAATACACTTTCCTTTACTTCGCCTTGTGTCATTAATTCCCAGAATTTAATCCTTACTAACGACACCATCAGACGATGCAATAATATAGACTGTTTTTTTATCTTGTTTAGATGTCGATAACCATGACGTCTGCAGAGTTTCGCTAGCTAATTTAATTGACCCTGTACAAACTTTGACTTGAGAGCCTCCTCCTTTTTGCCGTCGGTTAAAAGTAAACAGATAGGACACAGTTCTCAAGTACCAAGTATAAACAATGATGTCCTCAGTGCCCGTGAGTCTACACCTACAGAACAAGTATACATTCTCTAAGTGATTCCAAGAAGCTGTAAACAATTTTCACGTTCATCCAATTGAACCTGGAGTTAGTCATCGTGTTCTAGAGACTGCATCCTTGGAGATTAACTGGGTCAGTCAAATTGACCCCTGCGCTGGGTCAGGATGCGTCACCGTGGGTGTACGGCAGGTCACATTAATTGTAGTATACATCTCGAAATTTGACAACTACTGAGTACCTTAGTAAAGTTGATGTAGATATAAAGTAGGTAGGTATAAAGTGGGAGCAGCTAATTGGCCCATTGTCGTATGTAAGTATTTATGTATGAGTCAGTTAGAATGACCAAACTATATGTGAGTATCGTTTTTAGAGGCACTCGAGCGAAAACGCATCACAGTCGTTTCTAGTTTCCTTTGGAACATAATTGATGGTGCAAATAGTTTGTTCAACAAACACCTCTAGTATAATATAAGGTACTCCTCATCTGCCTAGCCTTTTCCCAACTAAGTTGGGGTTGGTTTTCAGTCTAATCAGATGCAGCTAAATATCAGTATTTTACATGGACCGTCTGCCTATCTGACCAGTTACTGGGTAATACGATACCCCTTGGTAAGACTGGTTGTCAGACTTTCGAGCTACTGACGACCCGTAACGACTATCAAAGATTCACAAATGACAGCTGGGACCAACGGCTTAACGTGCTTTCCGAGGCACGGAGGGGTCTTGGTATGTGAAGATGGTCACCCATCCATGGACCAACCGCGGCAAGCGTAGCTTAACCTGATTGATTGACCTGTGCGGCTGTTATTACTTAGCCACAAGCCCCTCAGTATAATATAAGGAACTTATAAGTAATGTATTTTTAGTATGTAAAGGGAGTACTGACATTGACACGAACGGGAAATTATAGTCGGAAAATACTGACGACTTGTTCATAGATCATAACAATGTTCTAAAGAATGTTAATACATTTTTCTTTGCCTAAGTACGTTCTAGTGGCTTTATGAAAATACAATTTTATTATAGTTAATAGTACCTAACCCATTGTAAGAAACCGATGACAAATGACTGTGACAATGAAATAATGAGAAATACTTAAATGCAGTTAACAATGTTGTTTTATACATACTTATTATCCGTAACTGGGCAACTTTACTGTCTTGTGAGAAAAGACCTTTGATAAACACTGACCCTGGTTAATTGGGAGCGGTGCCTTTTCACAAGCAAGGTGACCTAGCTTACTTATTTTTTTTTAATTTTTTTTTTTTGTTTCGGGGTGGTCCGCCGCCCTGGGGCGGGCGGCGGGGTCTGTCAGACTCTTACTGCCTAAAAACCACCCCGGTGTTCCCTCTCTCACCTACGCCGGGGGTCGCGGGAACGAACGATACTTCCGCAACCCCCGGCTGGTGCTGGCCCGCTCCTGCGGGCCTCTCCTCGTGTCAGGGGGGGGAGTGAGGTGTTAAACTCCCCCCGCGACGTCTAAGAGGGGCGCGCGTGGAACACTACGACCTAGCTTACCTAATCTAACCTAAGACAAAACTCTAATTTAATCTCTGAGTCAGAAACAATTCTGAACCATTTTAACCTTTATTTCATGCTGATATACTTACAGGTTGGCTCATTATAAATTGTCCTTCCGAAATACGCCCGTTCAGCGATTATTTATAGTTTAAGGAGAAAACTTAGCTCAATTATGTTCGACAAAGTTCGTTCTAGATTTTCGGCCCCTAAACATTAAATAAAGGAATTGTGGCTAAGACTTCCCAGTAAATGTAAACCATATTACGCACCACTTAAGGCCTCTTTTAGGCACAATCTTGTTACAAAAATTGCATCCTAATTGCGTAAGACACTATCACTGTCAATTTGAATTATTTTGAAGTTGAAGCATATTGCAAATCCATTGCTCCATATGTTCGAAAAATGTGTCGGCTCAACAACGTAAATAAAGCAATGAATGTTGTTGAACTGTCAAAATGAAACCCATTGCTACTGATAGTGTGTTACGCAATTACCCCGCGTGGTAGCGACAGCCCGGGACAAAAAGTTCTGGATCTCAATTTACCTATTGTAGCAAAAAGGTTTTGATTTGAATTTGATTCAAACGTAAACCATTATAAATCAGTGTAAGAAGATAAGTAAAACCACAGTCCCACTTCCGTACTTTTGTTAAACCAATTCTCGTAATTTAAACGGACTAGCCATGTTTTGTAAGCGATATATAATTTGCAACCGTGGTCATGAACACTGGGGTCGGAAGCGGTTCGGTTCAAACTGCCGGATGGATCATTGAGGTCGGAACCGGCTCCCTACAGCATGCGAACTGACATACCTGTGTCACTGAACCCGAGGGTCTACACTGCACTTTATTTTTGAAATGTTAGGACTCCTTTCATACAGCCGAAAAACAAAATAAATGCGCTTGTTAGCTGTGCATAGATCTAGGAAAATATGGCTAATAATTTTTAAGTACCTAATTTAACATTTATTATTTTGTTGATAAGCGTTGAATATTTGCGGATAAGTGTTTGAGTTAGTTAAAATCATTATTTACGTAAAATTTAAGTTAACCAAAAACGATTTTCGTTAAAAATAGAAGGAAAAAAACACTAGTACTATTGAATATAATTAACCTACAGGTTCATTTATGTATTAGTCTCTGGAATTAAAAAAACGAACTTTATTGCTTGTTGTTTTTAATAGTTATTAATGTTTTCATAGAGCACTGGTGGCCCCGTGGTAACGGCTGCGGCTTACACTGGCACTGACAGCTCACTCCACGCAAGTTTTCACGGTGAGATTTTTACAGAATCGACCGGTAGGTTAGAAATATCCACACAACCATACGACTTAACATATATGATATGCATAGCTTGATATGTCGTCGTATGTACACACATCAAGCTACCCGAAACTGTCAGATTTTCCCAATCAACTTTGAACCTTATGCTTTAGCAATAAAGTTGAAAATCTATTAAAGAAATCTGACAGATTGTAGTAGCTTGATGTGCTGGCGTATGTACACGCATGCAAGCATAAGTTCACCTCTTCTTACCTACTCTTTCGAGGAATTCAGTCTTGTTTACAATAAAGTGTCAGACAAGACTGTCCGTATTTTACGTGTTCGTGGTACCTTCTGTATACCTTACCTACCGACCCTTAATACTCTACCTACCTATTATAAATAAATAAGTATTCTACGTCATCTATTTGTAGTTTACCCACCCTACCCTGAAAGTTAAAGGAAAAACAGATTGATCATGTTACCTTTTTATACCAATGTGGGTACACTCACCAAAAGAGGTAAGTAACCAGGGTCATCGGATATACTTAGTTGAAGTTTAGTAAGAAACCGATGAATGTTTTCGAATGAAATTGAATTTGATAAATGAACTGCTTGTTTTCTAGTAAATAAATTAAATTTAATTCAAAACATCCATCGGTTTTTTACTAAACTGTAACGATACATATCCGACGACACCACTGGTTACTTATCTCCTTTGGTGCCGTACATTCAATGTAAGTATGTGGATGGTTGGTTTTATTACCCATACACACCTTTGGTGTTTGGATTATCTAGGAATGTATCATGTCGAAACCGATTGCAAAGATTGCATAATGACGCGCAATACCTACTCGTATGCAACATGAAATACTAGGTACGATTTCGGGACTTTATAAACACACACAATAATTGTTTTTATTATTTACTGCACCTCGCGGTTTCACCCGCATAAGTTTCGATTCCGTGGGAATATCGGGATAAAAGTAAGAGCTTTAAGTAACAGCTACGTACAGACTCCAGCACATCAAGCTGCTACTACAATCTGTCAAATTTCTTTAATAGATTTTCAACCTTAGTAGATGTAGATGTAGAAGTGTAGATTTATAAGTGAATCTTTCTATGCCGGTTCGTTTTCTGTCTAAACTAATCCAAGCTATTATTTGTTTTTTTTTTTTTTTTATCTTAGGTTTTATTTTGGAAAGTAAAGATGAAAGTACCCATAGCAAAGTAGGTAGGTGACGTAGCACATGTGAGAGTGTGAGCCTCATACTCCGGTGCAGCCAATTTTAGAAAAGGTTTATCATTGTTTCCAGTTTTAACTGACTATAAAATTATGATTAATCGACGCGTACGCACCACCATGGCGGATGGCCTAATATCGATTCAATGTGCTGCTGATTTCGTTGGATGTAGAGGTTTTTCATTTACACAAACTTAGTGTCAAAAATAATTGTTTTATTATTATTAAATGTACAATAAATAAGTTGCATTGGTAAAAATAAGTACATGATAACAAAAAATACATGATAATATTTTTCCGTTTGATAATTTTTTGGGCTACGCTTTTTTTTATTGCTATTTCCATATGATGTCGTAACACTAATATAAAGTAAGTAAGTACAACAAATACTAGGCAATTATGCAGTCAGTAATCCTGTCTTCTAAAATTACATACGCACGAGCACATTATGTCATCATCCATAATAATAATAATCTTTATTCATCCAAAAAATATTATTATTATCTAGTATTTTATGTTGCATACGAGTATTGTGCGTCGTTATGCAATCTTATCAATCATCATCAGCCTACAGCAGTCCACTGCAGCTGGACATAGGCCTCTCCTATTGCACGCCATTCCACTCGATTTTTGGCAACCCTCATCCAGCTGCTACCAGCCATTCTGCGAAGTTCGTCGCTCCCACTAGCCTGAGGGCGTACGTTATGTACTCGTATCTATTTACGTCTATCAAAATATTTATCAGAAAATATTCAGCCTTCTTCTAATAATAAGTAGGTAGATTCTATTTTCAGTCTTATTACTGTAGCAACATAGAGATCAGAATAAACAGACATACATCTTAGAAAATCATTAAGGAATTCTGACTGTCCGACAACCATTATACAATGAAATTTGCTCAATTGAAGGAGTTACACAATACAACCATCAAGTCCTCTATGAACAACATGCACACAAACTTAAATAGAAATAAAATTAATAGTTCCAGACCTAATTGTTCGTTTATGAGTACTTGTTTAACTTAAGCCTTATAATTATTATGAGGTCACAGTGTAGCACAGGGAATACCCGAGATTATCTCAATACTTCTAACCTAATCAGCAATTAATGTTGAGAAAATAATACTTCATGCAGAGTACCAGTCTTTTTTCAGCGGTCACAATTTTGTTAGTCACAATCTAATTTCGCCGTCTCAAATTGCCAAACTGCATATTGAAAATCAATAAACCTACCCCAAACGTGGTTGTGGGGAAACGGTCTTCTTCCCAGATGGTGACGTCGGGACAGCTGTTGTACTCGTTGACGCCTTCCTTGCTCAGGTGAACGTACAGCTCGCGCACCTTCCACTTGCCCAACACTTCCTTAATGTCCAGCTTGTCGTATAGGTGTTCACGAACACATATCACACTTGTTGCATTGTAAACTCCACTCGACCTGTTTTCAGTATGGTTCGAGTCAAGGTCGATGTCATAAACTAAGAATTCTTCAGCAGCTACCGATGTCAACAGAAGCAACATCCAAGGTAAAACTCGATAAAATAATTCCATTTTCTTAATTTATGGTTTCTCGCATGCACATAACACTCACTCCACTTATCTGACATCAAACTTCCGTCTGATGAATTTAAAATTCGAATATCACGAGCGAGACTAAAAATTCGAAGTATTGCGCTCGCGAATAAATATTGCGCTTATAAAAGATCGTAGCCGACTGAGGCAAAGAGGCGCGCGCGCCTGACTCACGCGGCTTGATGTTATCAAAGTTGCGCCGACGCTTATATACGGATAGAGTTGGCCGTGCCGCAGATAGGTAATCCCACGAAGTAAAACAACGTAAACAAAATATTTCTTGGCGTGAATGAAAATTTCACAACATTATTAATTCAGGTGTCGCGTGTGCCATGCCGTCTGAGTAGGTAGGTATGTACTTGACAAAAGAAAAAACATAACACAGCTTTGCTGCCTTTAGGGAATTGTAAAAATGTTCAAATACCTATTTTGGGAAATAATTGCATAATATTTTTTATCTACACCCTCTATAAAAGTTTCTGAAACAGTCAGCTTATTGCCAACATTAACACCACCCAGTGTCATAGTAACCATATTATTCAAACGAGTGTTATAATGTTGTACTAATTTTCATTATGCAACTCCTTTGCTTTTTCGATGCCTTCTTTACTCATCAAACAACCACATTCTCACTAAGTACTCAATTCGTGGTATCTTTATGAATTTCAAAAAAATAACATTTTCATGCAAGAGCGTTTCACTACCACAGCAAATTCACGTCGTTTCCCGCCATTTTTGTTCGATATTAGTATTGCAAAAATTGAATACATTGTTTGTATTAGATACTCAGCAATCGAACTTTCCATGAATTTACATAGTTCTTACAACATTGAACTGTACAACAACCTATGGGTTCAGAACCTTTTATAGAGGATTCATAATTATCATGGTGTAGATAAAGTCTTGTAGGTATGCAACTGTACATAATTAGGTATTAGGTACCCCTTATTATACAACAGTTGTATAATAAGGGGTATAGTACCGAGAGATGTGTCAAAGACATTTATAAAGTATTTATTTTACTTTATTTTTATCTAATATTTTTATAAAGTTGCAACTAAGTACTTATAAAACATTAAAAGGCAATTCTGGACAGAAAGGCAAGTTGCTTAATACTTACTTATTAAAATGAAAGCCCACCCATGTACAGACGCCAGCACATCAAGCTACCCGTAATTGTCAGATTCCCAATCAACTTTGAACCTTATGCTTGAGCGCTAAAGTTGAAAATCTATTAAAGAAATCTGACAGATTGTATATAGTAGCTTGATGTGCTGGTGTCTGTACCTAACTATTACAAAAGGCTTTTCTGATTTTTTAGGCTTTTTCCAAGTTAACTATGTTAGAATTTTCTATTGCATTTATAAATGATACGATTTCCGTAACAATTACGTTTAAAATCTTTACACAAATATAGTTTCATACTGTAATATAAAGTGTGCAATACAGCTTTTAAACGTAATATATAATAATAATTCGTTTTAAAACAAATCTATCAGTACAACGCATCCGCAATGACCCAGGTTCTTGGATTTTCCGAAACATATGTGAATCGCGTAGGTACTGACTATGTATACTGATAATGAAATTCCAGTTAGTAGTGCGAATAAAGTTATCTTAATGAACCCGGGAACTTTTGACTAATGCAGAGTTATCTCAGCGTCGGAATTATCGCCCTACCATTTTACTTGTTCTTTTATATAGCTAGTACTTTAAGTTAAACCACACTATCTACACGATGATGTCGGTAAGGCGTAGGATCACCATCATATGGCAGCAAGTATCTCTTTGGCACCATTGGTATACTGCTAACATTATGGCGGGAAAGGAGCTGAATAAGTGCTGAGTGGACAGCTGATAGAGATAATATATCAATGGAAGAGGACATGATGGTTGGACCAACCCTATAAAAAGCCCTTCCAGACATGGCCCTGCATTTTTAGAGGCATATAAAATCCTAATTTGTTTATAATGTTTGGACTATAAAAGTGACCATGACCTCTGAGTTGGTTTCGGCATTTCTTCTCAGGAATCAGATTTCAGCTAGGAAATGCCGGCGCCATCTAGTTTTAAAATACTGACGTGTCTTAAAAGATCTGCTTACAGAAAACAATCATTTCATTTCTAATTGGAAAAAGTACCGTTGAGGTGCTATAAGTAAAATCACAAATTCCAATTTGCCAAGCTTATGGCTTTATTGCAGCTAATTAAAAAACCGACCATAGTAAAAAGTGCTTATGTACAGTATTTGTAGGTCTGTGGCAAGGAGTAATAGAGCTGGGTGGTATTTGTCACAACAATCGTTTAAATGTGCGGGAACGTCACTAATTGACGGACCGTCAATTGGTCCAGCAGTGAGTAGCGTTTATGCTTTCCCGATAGAAAGCTGCAATAACGACTTTTGTTTCTGTTTCGTATTATATTCCGAATTATTTTGACTGTTCACTTTTTTAGTGATCTAAAAACTTCACAGTAAATAAGTACTAGTACACTGACTGATTTCGTGCAAAAAAGTTTCACGGAAAATATACGGGGAACTTAAATGTAACGTTATAGGTAGCCATAAATTGGCAACAGCTGGTAGTTTTTTTTTACATTTTACAGTATTTTACGAGCTTTTTTGAGATAAAACCGCGCCGCAGTCCAAAAAGTTGTTTGTAGAGGGGGAGATTCTCTGCTAATGTCACGCCTTGTTTTGGTGATTGATTTACATTCACTATCTAATATTGTTTGTTTCTACCGATTAGAACTATATTATGTAAATTCATACTGTGATGAGTTATGAAAATGTACTTATTTGCAGAGATTTTGTTTTTTTTTTCAAGCAATCATTACTTTGTTCGTGTTAAAGATTTTGAAACAAAACTAACCTGATCTGTAGGCTCCGAGATGTGAATTACGATACATGTTCTTGCGTAGTCGATTCTGGAATCACCGGCTAAATGCTGGACGAACTCCACGCCATACCACATGCCCATCAAGCTGTCCACCCAGATGCCCTGCTGCGGCGAGCGGTTCACGCAGTAGTCCCTTATATTCTTCATGAACGGCATCTCATACGAACTGTAGCTAGTACCGTATCCTTGCCCAGCCTGCCCATATCCTTGGTCGTACCCTTGCCTGTTATAGGTGTCTCCATATCTCTGGGTAATGTCTCCACCCGGGGGATAGAACTGGTTCGATCTTTGAGTAGTGTAGGAGTTGTACTTACTCGTCGATATCCCAGGGCTATAATTGGGGTACCTGGTGACTTCAGGAAAGTTGGATATGTCACTCCCGTAGCTGGCGGATTTGTATGGGTATTGATTTTGACTGTATGGGCTCGCCGCGGTCGTATAGCTGCTGCTCCAACTGGAGGACGTGGCGTATCTTGCATCACCAGGTTCGGCGTATCGTTGATAGTTCGCGCACTCGGCTGAGGCCCACAAAACAATTAAAAAGACCACGTTTCGGTACATTTCTAGTTGTTTTTTGGTATTCGATGTGTGTCGTGGCGTGATAGTAAGGCGGTGTCACAATGTGTGACTGGTGCTGGCGAGCGATAGGAGTGGGAAGTAAACTAATTACGACTAATTCACGACCACTGGTCCCGGAGATGAGAACACGTCTAAGTCACATTTATAATTTCTTGTGTCCACTTAATATTAATTAGATAATACTGTGCGAGGGATTAAACGATCTTTGACGTGACGAGTTGGTATTTGATAAGAAATGTGTTAAGTTATTACGATGTTATTGTTTAATGCTTCTTTTATTGTTTTCAAAACATTAGATTCAAAATACAATGATGATAATGAAATTCTCACTTGTAAAGGTTTTTTTTTTTTAAATAACATATCAGCTGCTTGTAATTAAAGTGTTCACATTAATTTATTTTGGTTTGTTTTATTTAAAACTAGCTGACCCAACAGACGTTGTCAATAATATAAAATTCCGATAGAAAATGCACTTTCAATTTTCGTCGTCGTAAATGTTTCCCTTCGTAAAGAAAAACCTGATTCGGACTATTCACCATATTATAAAAGAAAAATTTGCCAAATCGGTCCAGCCGGTCTGAAGTGGTGCGCTAACGAACACCTTCATTTTTATTATACGTATAAGACTTCATGCATATTGGTAAGTATTTGAATATTTTACTGGAAATATCTTTTTACTATAATTTAGGAGTGAGAGATATCAAAATTTGGATGACTCATTTCTGCATCTTACACCGTTGCAGCTTGCATCCTGAAGCGATGCATAGAAAAAGAGACTTATTGCACTTTCTTAGCATAAGGTCCCTTCTTGTTCATTCAGGGCACTTATGTAATAAAAACGTAGACGTGGAAGTAAACATAAGTAAGTATTACATTTCTGTCTCATAAATTCAAGGTCCTTTAGAGAGATTGGTTTATAATAGGGAAGCTGAAGGAAATTGAGCCTAGCCAAACATTGAGACAGAAATTGGTTTGGAGCTTAAACTGTGCAAACTCAAACCACTTATTTCAAATATATACCAATAATAGGCACTTTTGAATTGTCAACGGATGGCCGAATTTATTAAAATCGTTTTACGTAGTTGAGACACTGAATAGCCTTTTCTTGGGTCCATTTCTTTGAGATGCAACAGTTATTCGAAATATAAATACGACTAGGTATTTAATGAACTTGTTATCTTGTTGATACAATGTTATTATGAACGGAGTTGTAAAAACAAAGTCGCTACCTATTTGCTATTCCAGTGTAGGTATCTAATGCACAAGTGTTTGTTGCTAATGATATGTGAGCACCATTTATCTTTCACATAATTAATTTAAGTATATGTGATGATGATGATCCTGTCAACCCATCTTTTTCAAAGTAGTACATATACAACGTGTAACGTTAAATGCGCAAAACCTCAGACACCCCAACTGATTTTTAATTCAATTGACCTATTTCAGAGAGAAAATAAGTCATTAAAAAAATTGTAAAGGTTTTATGTGCTGTTTTAGTTTTACTGGCCATTCTGATCGTTTCTTGCGTCTGCGACGACGCTTTATCGAGGGAAGAGTCGTCACCGGGCCGCTGCGCCGCGCTGACATTGACTTGCTTGACCTATTTATAAATAGACACGGCAACGTTTTTAATGAAGATTTTTTGAAAAATGTGACCTATATTAAAAAGTGGTTCAATTAATTCTGCTCGCTATTCTGATCAAACTATTTTCAGGTTTTGCGCATTAACGTTACACGTTGTATAAGCAATTAAATCTAATCCTGAATATCCCGCATGATTTCTCAAATAGGTAAGTACTTATGCATAGCTGATTCATAAAATCCGGAGTGACATACGGTTAATTGATATAATTCGTTAATGTCCTGTCACCACGACGGCTACGTGACCCTGTCTCCTGCGCTGGTTCACAGATCAGAGGCCAGTGGTACATCCTCGCGCACAAACAACTCCTTTGCTATTCAGGACCAGTAGTTCATTTTCACGACTAATTAATAAATAGAGTACGTGCTGGTATGTAGCAATTGCCTTTTACTGATGACTAATGTATAAAAAACTGTGTGGGAAAAGACGTTGTTTTTGATTAGGTACCTAAGATTTAGGTATCTCATTTATTCGGATAGCTATGCTCATAATACTCATTGATTCGAATGCTCGTTTTGTATGAGTTCATTCAATGATTATGGTCAGTGAATGAATTTAGCCAATTAAAGATTCGATTCCCGCACGGAAAAAAATATTTGTATGACCTACAAGTACATAGTTGTTCCGGGTCTGGCTGTTTGTGTATGTGAGTTTAAATGTTTGTAAACGCACCCACTATACAGGAGAAATTCGTAGTGTGGGGCAACGATTAAAAAAAAGAAAAAAAAAAAAGAAGAAAGTTATTGCAGTCGACTATCGGTTACAATCAATAGAGACTTCCCTACCTGTGTTAGTAGGTAGTCTAGGTAGGTTACATATATGTAGCACCTTCGACACCAATGTGTCATATAATAAAATAATAACTATTTATTTATTTCAGACATAAATCTAGTCCATAGTCTTACACTCATAGGTACATTTAAATTATAAAGTACTAGCGGCCCGCCCCGGCTTCGCACGGGTGGACATTTATTTTTTAAACATTTTGGGATAAACGCAGAATAAAATTAAAGACTTACAATCACTTAAAAATATGCTAATTAAAACGTCCATGACTCAATTTGTCAAATATTCAAAATAAAAAACAAAGACTTCAATCTTTACGCTGATTTTCACTGACGTCGATAGCATTTTTTGTTAAAATAAGAAAACACAGTGTACATAAAGCAATATTATAAAGTTTTGATAAATACTTATTAAAAAAAAAGTGTGAGAATACTATAAAAATTAAATAGTAAAGGTTGAATAAAGTAATTTATAAGTTGTTTTGAAAAGAGCTTTTTAACTGAAACAAAAAATGTGCTAGATTATGAAAAAAGTCAAAACGTTCAATGTCAGGTGCGTTTCGCACTTCGGTGCCCCCTCCCTCGCCGCGTTGTGCTCGCTGCGCTGCGTGGGGACCATACCGGCCACTTTCGTTTAGATTGACATTTTTAAATTCGTAATATCTTTTGAATGAAATGTCCGATTTAAATCATTCAAAAATGAATATACAGGTATTGAAACAGTCTTGAATACGAAATGATTTATTTGGATAAGAATCAATAAAAAGGTATGGATAACATGGTCTGATTCTGGTCGGCGTTTGTATCAACTTTTAAAATGTCAAAAAGTAGTTATAGTGACATAACTACAATAGTTGGGCATATGGTATCGCGGAGTTTTTTTTTTGTAGATATTGATATGTTATTTAATATTGTAGAACATTTTTTTGTTCTATCATCAATGGTTTCCACAGCGCATGCGATGAAAACGTTTTATGCCTAATTTTTTTACACCTTGGTTTACATTATTGAAGTTTTAGTAGGGATCCCTATTTTTTTCTATTAACAAATATAGCCTATGTTACTCGGGGATAGTGTAGCATTCTAATGGTGAAAAAAATTTTGAAATCGGTTAAGTAGTTTTTGAGTTTATTCGTTACAAACATACATACAAAAATACAAATCTTTCCTCTTTATAATATTATTAAGTGTAGAAGTGTAGATTTTAAATTATACTGATATAAAAAACAAAATAAACTGTGATTAATTAAATTTAAATAAGTATTCAACAAACTCATTATAAAAAATAAAAAATGTGTTAAAAAAATAAAAATGTCAGAATCGTATTAAAAAAATTATTATTTTTTTTTAATACCAGACCATGATAAAAGTCTTATGGTTTCCGAGTTTTTTGATGTTTAATGAAATTTTGGAAAATCTCTACCTTTGATCAGTTTTTTCCATGCCATTTCTACGAATGAAAACTTTTTCGAGTACAGTTTTTTTTATTTTCATCTTGAATCATCCTACTATCGATTGGATATAAGAAAATTACAGATATAATCTTTTAAACACCTAAAATTTAGGTTGAAACTTAAAAATTGTACCAAAAAAAATTGTACCTTATTTTCGATCGGCCCTGGTGAAAAAAATTTTATTCGTAGGTCAATTTTTTTTATTGGTAGATCTCAATGTGGCCCATCAGCACGTAAAAGGTAATCCATGACTTTTCGGACACTCAGTATTTATCTAGTTACTTATCGAGAGAGGGACTCGTGTGTCTGTCGGTTAAATAACATGGCGCAAGCCGGTGCAAATGCTCGCGGTAAGCGCCCGACGCTATCAGAGTTCAATATAGTCACCTTCAGTTGCGGAGCAAGACCGAAATTTCATATGGACAACATACATTTTGCGAGGCCCTCTGGTAACGCAAAAAGATGGATTTGAAAAACAATTTAAACTAATAATTTGTATTTATTATGGACAACCAAAAAGCTACAAAAAGACTATGCATAAATTATGATGTTACGTTTACATCTTTAGGATCACAAATTCATGAACAATTTATACAAAAAAAAAAAAAAAAAAACAAGCAGGAATAAAATAAAAAATCAACTATGTACTTAATTATTAGGTGTACATGACTTAATTATTACAGATTTTTTTCTTAGAGCTTAAAACTATATTTAAAACAGAAATACTTCCGCGGTCTTTTGTGCTTTTGTAAGGATCGGACCCAAGATTTTAGAACACCAAACGACAAGTCTATGCAAGTTACATAACCTCACAGAATAGTAAAATTTACTATGGCAATTTGATAAACAGCACATTCGGTTCTGCATTTTAAGCGAATTCCAAAAAGGAAAAAATGGTTCTCAAGCACGGGAAACATATTGCAGTGTTCTTGGTGACGACGTTGTATCTTATAAAACAATGATTGGTGGTTTTAGAAGTGGTAATTTCGAACTTAGTGACCTTGGACAGCTAGCCGCGCTTTGGACAGCTAGAGTGAGTCATAAACTATCAATATATTGCGCAAAGGTGGAAAACCCAGATGATGCCGCTTTGTACAGACGCCAGCACATCAAGCTACTACAATCTGTCAGATTTCTTTAATAGATTTTCAACTTTATCGCTAAAGCATAAGGTTCAAAGTTGATTGGGAAAATCTGACAGTTTCGGGTAGCTTGATGTGCTGGCGTCTGTACATTTTTGTGTGCGAAAAATTTAAATAAATAAATAAAGTGGTGGTGCTTGGGGAGGCCTATCTCCAATAGTGAACGTTTTTCGGCTGAAATGGTGATGATATGGCGCGATAATGTTGTTCAAAACTATGTTTATAGTTTCCTCTTGCCCTACACAGTGAAATAATATTGATCATAAGGGAACTGATAGTGAATTGTGTTGTTATCGCAGTATCTTTAATGCTACATAATGGTATTACCTAACTAACTGTTTGGACAGCAAAAAGGAAACACAATCATGGATAAAAGAGTTAGTGGTGATCATGGCGGTGAATGGTGATGGATAAAAAGAGTAAAACCAAGACTTGAAGATGGAAAATGTGTAATAAGTATTCTAACATACTTGTTTATTGATTTAGGTAGGTAGGAACAGGCAATTATTATTCATTTAAAATGAAGAAAAACTTAGTTATTAAATAATAATATTTATTTTGTACCATATTATATGACTTTCTTAAAGCAATTTAACAACATCAAAAAACTCATAAAATTACAAAAACAGCCATACACGTTAAAATAAAAATGACCGAGCTAGTTTCAATACAGCCTGCACAAACTGCAGAATATCGAACAACATTAGGTAACTCGAAGTTGAAGAACTGTCTCTTGTAGTCAAACCACTCCCAGCGGTCCACCCTGGAGGGCGACCTTCGTAAGATAAGCGAGAACACGCCCCCACTGATCTCTGAGCAGTGGTTGATGATCATGACGTGTGGTGACACCTTTAAGATTCGTATCACTTGAGGGTGCCTTGGAGGTTCGTCTGGGTTCCATAACTCTGTAAAGGGAAGAAATTTGAAATTAATTATGAATAATGTTTCGGTATGAAGCTTAACTTAGAATCTTCCAAATCGCGCCATGCTTGTCTATGGGCTACGTTTGACAAATTAGGAAGTCATCAAAGAAATACCAGAGGGGCCCGTGGCTAAATAATAGCCGCACAGGTCGATCGATCAGGTTAAGCTACGCTTGCCACGGCTGGTCTGTGGTTGGATGACCATCTTTAAATACTGAGACCCCTCCGTGCCTCGGAAAGCACGTTAAGCCGTTGGTCCCGGCTGTCTTTCGTGGATCTTTGACACGCGTTACGGGTAGTCAGGAGCCCAAAAGTCTAACAACCAGTCTTACCAAGGGGTATCGTATTACCCAGTAACTGGGTTGTGGAGGTCAGATAGGCAATCGCTCCATGTAAAATACTGGTATTCAGCTGCATCCGGTTTGACTGGAAGCCGACCCCAACATAGTTGGGAAAAGGCCTAGGCATATGATGATCAAAGAAATGCCAGTCGACAGACACGTGTACACTATATATGAAGGATTCAAGTGTAAGTATAGAAATTTCGAAATAGAGGTATATTATGTTGATATTGAAAAGTTCCAATTCAATTACTGTAACTGTGCGTCAGAACCAGAAACAAATTAAAGAACTCTGCTTATGAATTTTAAATTACTAACGATAATTGATTTTTAATTGATTGATTCTTGTATTGGAACGAGAACACAGCTTGGCTAAACTTAGCTATTTGCTTGAGGAAAATCAAATAAAAGATATTTTGACCACAAAATAACAAAAAACAATACATAAAAAACCCCACCAAGTATGTTTTTTTAAAAACGATTCTTATTTTTATCTCCAGTCTCGACAGTATCGTAAATTATCTCTATCTCCAGTCTCGAAAGTACCGTAAGTTATTTCTATCTCCAGTCTCGAAACTATCGTAAGTTATTTCTATCTCCAGTCTCGAAACTACCGTAAGTTATTTCTATCTCCAGTCTTGAAAGTACCGTAAGTTATTTCTATCTCCAGTCTTGAAAGTATCGTAAGTTATTTCTATCTCCAGTCTTGAAAGTACCGTAAGTTATTTCTATCTCCAGTCTTGAAAGTACCGTAAGTTATTTCTATCTCCAGTCTTGAAAGTACCGTAAGTTATTTCTATCTCTAGTCTTGAAAGTACCGTAAGTTATTTCTATCTCCAGTCTTGAAAGTACCGTAAGTTATTTCTATCTCCAGTCTTGAAAGTACCGTAAGTTATTTCTATCTCCAGTCTTGAAAGTACCGTAAGTTATTTCTATCTCCAGTCTCGAAAGTATCGTAAGTTATTTCTATCTCCAGTCTCGAAAGTATCGTAAGTTATCTGTGTTTCCAGTCTCGAAAGTTGTGGGGGGGAAGCCTATTACCATCAACCGGGCACGTATCCAGACTCCGGGCTACGCCTTTAAAATTCCCAGTGGAAACAAAAACGTATGCGACCGGGGGACTCCCGTCAGTTACGAAACTCCTTACGCGATACTTGCAAGCACACACACACACACTCGTATATAATAGAAAGAGACAGAGAAAGAGAAAGTCGCATGGAGGGCATAACGCTGTGTCAGCATGGCAATATCTACCAGTCAACTTCTACGGCAATCCGCGTTATGGAACTTCGTTATATAAACCCAATTGCCCGACCTGAGATTCACACCCAGCAGTAGCGCTTGCGATCACTGGACCAATGGGGCAGTCTCACTAATCTAAACAATAATTGGAACAGCCGGTATACCTATTCCTCTAACCATCATCTCCCTCTCCAAAGGCCTGCGTTGGTCCGCAGTCCACAACCCCGGTGCCTCAGGCGTGTAGAGGTAGATCTGCTCAACGGACTGCCCGTCCTCATCCCACACCACCCGCAGCCGCCTCTCGTTGTATATGTCCCTCTTCACTCGTATGTCCAGCCACGAGCCCGACATGACGTCATCCGACCACGGGTTGCTCTTGTATGAGCGCCATTTTTCGTCTGAATAGTTGTGTTTTTGGATCTGCGAGAAATTAAGGTAAATTAATGTAAAGCTCTATTTTATTACGTATCCGAAGAGGTTGATTAGCCGGCACTAGCAAAAGACAGAATTGTGTGGAAAATGGAGAGAGAGACCTGTGCCCTCAGTGGGACAATACAGGCTACATAGATTAGATAGAATACATCTGAAGAGGTAAAGGGCACGTGGCTAAATAATAACAGCCGCACGGGTCGATCGATCAGGTTAAGCTACGCTTGCCGCGGTTGGTCTGTGGATGCGTGACCATCTTTACGTACCGAGACCCCTCCGTACCTCGGAAATCACGTTAAGCCGTTGGTCCCGGCTGTCATTCGTGGATCTTTGACAGTCGTTACAGGTAGTCAGAAGCCTAAAAGTCTGACAACCAGTCTTACCAAGGGGTATCGTATTACCCAGTAACTGGGTTGTGGAAGTCAGATAGGCAATCGCTTCATGTAAAATACTGGTGTTCAGCTGCATGCGGTTAGACTGGAAGCCGACCCCAACGTAGTTAGGAAAAGGCTAGGCAGATGATGATGACATCTGAAGAGGTAAGGTGACCAGTGCCAATGACCCAATGTTCAACGTAGGTGGATTGCTAATCGAGAGGTCACCGATTACACGTACAGGAGTCATCATTCCCCTGCCCTTATACCAAAGTATTTCGGGACTTTTTCTTCCATACTTCTCTATTACCTAGTCCTCATCTTGGTAGGTAGTATTAATACCTTGGGATCGTGAGAGAGCTAAAGGGGTGGTTTTAGTGAGGTAAGAGTCACCTACTACCTGGCCTTTTTCCCCAAAGTCCAGGTGCCTTTAGAAGGTTTCCCCTCGTAAAAAATAAAAAATGGTAGTATTATACCGTACTTCTTAATACCTAATATCTTAGTTTATTTTAATGTACAGACGCCAGCACATCAAGCTACTATAATCTGTCGAATTTCTTTAATAGATTTTCAACTTTATCAGTAAATTATAAGGTTCAAAGTTGATTAGGAAAATATGACAGTTTCGGGTAGCTTGATGTGCTGGCGTCTATACCTACTTAGACACAAAACGTTTTCAAAAGCCGTATCGTCATGTTTTTATGTTATGTTGTTACAAGATGACGTCGTACAGTTTTGAAAGTTTCACACGAGGTATTCTTTCAAACTTCCAACTTTATCCCACGGGAAACAAGAGTAGCTAACATCATTAAGAAAAACAAACTGTAATAATTATTACTTACAGACCAATCAAGCCAATCATCCTGTGGTTCAGTAGTGACGTCGGTGATGTGAAGAGTGACACAGCCGATCGTATTCGGCTTGTTCGTCATATCCGGGGTGTGCTGCGCGTACCCCACGCCGTACCACATGCCGTACACATCCTCTATGTTGAAGTGATGAGCCCACCGTACACTGTCACCACAGAAGCCATGGACGTTGACGGAGATGATCAAGTTGAGGAGGAGACTCACAGGCACAGTGAACATGGTCGGAGTAGATACACAAGTAATATGGGACAAAGCGTCTCGTCGCCCGCGCTGCCAATTAGCGAATTGGTGCAGGTGATGCTCTCTGGCGCAACTGCACTGTGACTCAGTGGAATGATTCTATATGGAATACGTGCTCTGATTGCGTATATACTTAGTTATTCAGCCCATTTAATGTTATGAACAATCAATCAGTCAATCTGCCTTGCCTTTTTCCAATTCGGTAATGATATCAATGAATCATTAATCACAATGATTATCATCGAAGAGCCGTGGTTAATGAGTAGGTTTGAGTTTTCACAGCGCGCAATATCGCGGTCGTAGTACATGTTACGAAAACCTGATTTTCATAACATGAACTACGGCCGCGTATAGAAATTTGCAGCATGTTTTACAACAGCAGTTTTCTTTACCAACAAAATAGGAGTTACTCTGTCGACTAGCTAACGCGAGTGTGACGCGAGAAATCGGAAAAAAATGATCTGCATTCATCAAAAATCAATATCAAAAGTAATTTATTGAAATTAGAATCAGAAATAGCACTTCTTGAACGTCAAAATTACATAAGACAATACGCCGAAACGTAACGTAAAGGACGGGCGTTTCGGCCTTAATAGTATCGGCTGCGAAGACGAAGTGCCGCAACAAACTACCCAGCAGCTCGAACTGTTTAGCCTTTTCCCAGCCATGTTGTGGTCGGCTTCCAGTCTAACTGGATGCAGCTGAATACCAGTATTTTACATGAAGCGACTGCCTATCTGACTTCCACAACCTAGTTACTGGGTCACACGAAACACCATGGTAAGGACTGGATGTCAAACTGTCCAGTGGTAGCGCACAGCTGTTCTCAGCTCAGTTTTTAAATTCTTTGCTGTATCATCTTTCACACAATCCACATTTATCTATTCGTTGATCTGCCACTTTTCATGAAGCTATTCACACATTCATATATTCATACTTGATACTTTTATAGTCGCTTTCTCTTTTCAATCCAAATTGATACAAAATAACGTAAACGCACCCATTACCGCCAGTTTAAGCGGAGTTCAGATTGATATCCAAAAAATAAGCACATTCTTAATATGTGGCTTCAATAAAAATATTTTTCCAAGTACTGAAATTATCGATTTTTTTAGTTATGTATAAGAACAGATAATCAAAGAATTACTTATAACATTAAAAATTAAATAAAAGGAAAAAGGGTCATGTCCCTATTACCGACTCAAAATATCGGGTGTGTGCCTAATACCGTTTATGTGACACCTAATACCGACCACTAAATAAATGGAACCGTTAAAGTTAAATAAAAATGCTCGTGTATATTGAACTGTTTATATAAATGCTCCAACACAGTACAGAATGCTATCAACACTTAACAATTATATGTATTCTTATAATAGTATATTCTTAACAGCGTTAAATCAATAAAAAATATCATATTTATACGAATTATGTATAACAAATTACCAAAGGCCAGCATTGATTATAACTACTATAATATATAACCAATGGGTGCATTTGGTATTATACAAGAGTAAATGGCATTATAGAATCTTAGTAAAAATGTAACATAGTCATATAAAATTACAATAACATTTATGAGGCGGTTTACCGTCCACTAGCGCCGCTAATTGAAAAAGTATCATAACTCGTAAATATAATAAAAAATACAAAATGTGATCTATTAAAACAGTAGAAAAGGCATTTGACTGTAAACCGCCTCTTAAGTTTAGTAGTCATGTCAAATCAAAAATCAAATCTTGGGTTAAGATTGACAAATGAAACAAATTAATAAAATTATTCATGTGAAAAAAAAAATAGCATCATGTGACTCTGAATCAAGATTAACTATGATCTCAGCATTCACTACAAAATGTTATCAAAACTTAACGTTATTATATATTCTTCAATAAGTCTTAAAAAATATACTACTTAATATAATTATTTGTAACCTAAAGTGTACTATTAGTATATTATTTTACAAAATGTAATATAGAAATATAAAATTAGAATGAAATCTTAATTCTAGCAGTCATTTCAAATCAAAATCAAATATTATAATATAAAAAAAATTAAGAAAATTAACCTTTGGCAAAAAAAATAAGATTAAAAAATAGATTCATCTGACTCTGAATCAAATCCACAATCATATCTCGGCCGCATAATGATCTTTGCTGGACGGTTTATTTCACAATCATCTGATATATAAACGGATAGCAAATAGTAATTAAAATTACCATATGACTTCCACATATAAATGTTAGCTAAGTATTACTATAATAAAAAAAAAAAGCTGTTATTTTAAATCTGTATGTTTATTATGGAATACTATACTTAATGTATATTAAATAATTAAATAACTTTATGTTTACTTGAAAATAAATACCAAATAATAAAACATGTAGTATGGGGTCCATCGTAAATGTACAAGTAGATCGGTAATAGGTTTTCTTAAAGGAAATCGTATAACCTATTACCGACCCAAGGGAATGTGTATGAATTGTGTAAATACATGTGATTTTTGTACATGTATATGATTTTAAGTGGTGCGGTTGCTAAAAATATTTAAAAATAATGATATTTCAACTATAAAATACACTATTTAAAAATTATACCTCCTTTATTCATCAAAATATTTACATAAGAACAAAGTTAGTGTATACGGCTAATAAAGCTCTTGAATATATGACGTTAATAGCTCAAATATAAGTTAACATACTAAGGAACTGAGTTAGTATAGCCTCCTGCCTATTAATTTATGCATTTTAACAAAAATCATGGCACACAAAAGATCCGACAAGTACTTATCAGCGACATGGGTCGACAATAGGAATAAAATTGTGATTTTTGTTCCTATTACCGCCTATTTTTAATATTGAATTTTAAGCAAAATAAAATAGTATCTCATTAAAATGAATCATTACTTGTGTTCCTGAAAGTATCAAAAATGCATCAAAAGAACTAGAAGTTACATTAAAATGCTTTATGATATAATCTTCTGCTAAAAAAGAAACAAGAGTACTTACGCCATCGGGAATGCCACACTATGGAAAATGCAGTAAGGTCGGCGTCCACGGACGAACTCAGCAATTATTATTTAAATCGTCGAGTTACGCACGCAAAAAAGAGATAAACATTTGCAATACAAATACATCTACATTTTTTTTAAAGCAACCAATGGTGTAGCTTTAATACATGACATAAAAATGATAGTTTTCTGAATAGGGCGGTAATGAGCGCGGATTTTAACGGGTCGTTATTAGGTGCGTTTACGTTAGTGGATGAAAAGGCGACAATCTAAACTCTGCAGCTTACTTACTGTTCCAACACATAACATTGTATCACCTGTGTGTTCCCCGGAGGTGTGCATATACTAACTCCCTTACTAATAACGTTGCTAAGCGTCTGTATAGTTACACAAAGTTTTGTCTTCTTCTTTCGAAAGTCAAATTACTGAAGTCGGAAAGAGAGAAATCGATGTGTAACTATTCACCTGCTATAATACGATTATTAGTAAGGGGATAGTAACTACACCAACATATTTTGGTGAGTTATGTTTAAGTCCCATGTTTAGGAGGAGACCCTATTGCCATCAACAGGGCACGAATCCAGACTACGGGCTGCTACTGAGAAATTCCAGATAGAAAACCCAATAACACTTTGCCCGACCCGCGAACCGAACCCAGGACCTCATGCTAAGCAGTAGCTACTAGACCAATGACGCAGTCAACTCCATTTTTTTGCTAGATGAATAACTACATACAAGTCTACCAGTCTGACAATAAAACATTTTGATGAAATGTTTATTACTTGTGTTTGCTGTCCTGAAAACTTTTTCTTTCAGGACAAATACCTGGAGATATAATAATGAATTGTTTGCTACAAGCGTATTGTTGCCTACAACAATGGACCCAGATTATACGTGACTTACTACTATTAATACTTGTCGAAGGCACTAAGGTCTATTTCTGTTTGACGAATAAAAACTGTTTTATGTCTTTACTCGTAGAACTTTTATTGTCATAAATATTGAATACCTACCTAGATCAATCCGTGATCAATCCAGAGTTGGCACGCATAACGTGCAACCATGTTTTCTACTGTCTATGGGCAGTATGCCTTTTGACCTATATAAGCAACTTTTATAGATAAAGAGGCTCAATTCTAATTTAAATTTGGACAACGGGTACGTACTCCTTGAGGTAAGTACGTACGTACTCCTTGAACCTAAGGGATAAGATTGTATCTTTGTGGGTTGGGTATTAAGACCGTAGTCTAAAGATAGGACACGATTTAAGAAATTGATGCAAGAAATCAAAATGATGAGTATATAAATAATTTAATTTTCATTTCTCATACAAAAATATAAATATCGATCGTTTTTCTTAGAAAAAACTACATAATTATAACATTATATGATTAAGTCTCATTAAATTCGGGATCCCCAAATTGTGTACGAAATTATGAAGAGTAATACTGTAGAAATACTCATTTTTGGGGCTGAATTTTCACATACTCTCTGTAGCGCAGATGTGGAGAGGTGTTTCATTGTGAACACGTTGTGTATGCTGGCCAGGTCCTCAGGAGTAAGCTGGTTCTCGTTCCTGGACAGCACGACGCTGAAGAGCTGAGAGTTTGGCAGTCTCATGCAGAAGTTCAGCACCAAGTGGTTGTTAGCTACCTTCAGGACCTGGATCACGCCTCCGAAGAAACGATACATATCGCCCACGGCTGAAGTAGAAAATAGAATAGTTTTTATTTAAATAAACAATCAATCAAGAATGTGCTTTAGACGAAATAGCTTCAATAAAAATTTTCATGACTTGAGGCACCATATCTCATGCTGCTATTAGTATCTATTAAGAAGAGACGATCCTAGAACTTCTTATTTTGAAATTGGTTTTTAGTTCCGCAGTGTGAAAGTAATGCACTTTCGCACTGAAGAACTAAGAAAAAAAACAACAAAGCGTCTTCACAATCTGAATGAATGGACAGGTCCACTCAATCTGTGTGGTTCTTTTCTCAAAAGACCATTTCAGACACCAATCTACATGGTCTTTACATGATCTGACCAAGATTATGTCTGGACTTTAAAAGGGACTGTGAGCTCTGAGTTTGTTTCGGCCTTTCTCTTCAGAGTAGTCAGATAGGAAATGCCGACCTCATCTAGTTTTTAAAATACGATTGACGTGTAAAAGTGTTTTATAACACATTTGCTCGTAAAAGGTCTCTTACTGCACCAATTTCAATATCGTAATGTATCTCATTACGTACTTGTGCGTAATTGTAATGTAAAGCGCACGGTTTATCAAGATGCTCCGTCTAAAACGAACGGTACTTTTTTAAATCTTAGCAAAGAGTTTTTATGTCAGAAAAAACATTTTATGAATAAAATTAACTTTGGGAGATAAAATATAATAAATAAACATTTAATTCTTTAATTTAATTAATTTTGAAAATTAATTACAACCATTTATCTGTAACAAAAACACAAAAGTATTAATTTACTTTATTAGTAATACTGGCTGTTTTTTGTGCCTTTACCATAAAAAAAAGAGAGAGAGACTGGTGAAATTGCAACTAATAATACGAGTAATAGCTTGACAACATTAAAAATGCCAACTGGCAACGTAATAATTAATTTTACAAATTGTTCGAATTTTAATAACTGTTTTAACAAGTAATTAAAGATTTATTCGTTTAAGAAAGCCCGAGTTTTATTTATTTCCTCACAAATGTGAACGTCGTATGACATACGTGCGGTTTGATAATTACAGCCTCTGCTTTCTTATAGCCCTCACCTACGGCTCGGGCTAGCAATATCGCCTCAGCTGTAATTTTCAACTTACCGCACTTATATCATAATGTATATTACAAACCTACTTACAGAAATAAAACCATTTATCATTTATAAAACAATAATAAAATTGGTAATGTTCAGGTCCTTACATTTATTAGGCACATCGGTGGCCCAGAATCCTTTGTGCGATGTGTTGACCTTGATGTGGTAGTCGTCCTGCCATAGGCCCTCGTGCCACTCCAGCACAAAGTGTCTGATGCGGTACTGTTCTTGCATGTTGTACTGCCGGTTCACGTACGGTGAGTTCGTCAACTGAGGGTACGGAGTCGGTGGAGTTGGCTGGAATATAACAAACACTTCGTTAAAGAGAAAAAAAAAATTTTTTTTTTGAATCGCTGTAAGTCGTTGCATAAAGGTAAAAGCACGTTAAGCAGTTGATCCTGGCTGTCATTCGTGAATCTTTGACAGTCGATACGGGTCGTCAGTAGCCCGAAAGTCTAACAACCAGTCTTATTAAGGGGTATAGTAACTGGGTTGTGGAGGTCAGATAGGCAGTCGCTCCATGTAACATACTGATATTCAGCTGCATCCGGTTAGACTGGAAGCCGACCCGAATATAGTTGGGAAAAGGCTAGGCAGATGATGATGTAAGTCGTTGCATAAATAATGCGCGTCGTGAGATTGACCGGTGCGTAGAAGCACGATTGTACGTAGAATCTACTACATACGAGTACCAGTCAGCTCTTAATTAAAATACACACACACAGTTACTCACTAAGTTATGGTTCAACAAGCCACCTTTAACGTAATCTTCAAACTTTCTAATTTGTACAATAGGACAGTAAGGGTTAACATCAGTTCTCGTAGCATTTTCTTTGTGGTACACGTACTCGTGAACATACCACATGCCTAACACTGCTTCCTCATCGAAATCATTTGTTGGACTTAAGTTCTGGCAAAAATTTACGTTGGCTGCGAAGGTAGTTGATAAGAAACATGATAGGACTAACACAATGAAGTCCATCATTAAAATGTATGCTAGGTACTTGTGAGCGATCTGTTTCACGACACCGGGACTCCTAATTACAATCCCAGCCCCACTTGGGTATATTACGTCTTGTTATGTACTCACGAGGACAGTAATTACAATTAACCTATTAATTGACACGACCACCCTGTATCCTGTTATGAGTAGGCCGTTTAGAGCTTTACCTTGCTATAAGTCATAGGTGGTTTGAAACTATAGATACGATTTTTATTTGTATTTTATGAATGGATGAGTAAACAACTAGTTATCTCAACTACTTGCTCCCATAGGTCCTGCAGTTATCTAAAACACTGCAACAGTTTAATGAATTGATAAATCAGTTTAAAGAATATATATAATAATAATAATAACAATAAAACCATTTATTTTTAGGTAACAAAGACCCATAGACTTAAGTATAATAATAATAATACCTTAACTTAAGTATACATATAACAATATAACAAATATATATGGTTTATATGGCTCATTTGAACAAAGTTGGTCCTATCTAAATTCAAAACCATTGTCATAATCATATACAAGTCCCGTTTTCAACATTTCCATTTTTATTGCTAATAGAATCTTCATAATTAGAAAGCATAACAAAAGTTACAACAATGTTCAGGACAGGTTCTTTCAAATATTAAAATTGTCTGCACGGCTAATCATGAATATCCGCCGCGGGAAGGACTGATACATTGTTAGATTAGTATCAAGTAATTTTAAGTAGCGTAGGTACAATAAAAAAATCAATTCAACAAACCTCTATATTTAGCTCCTTGATGTCGATATAAAAACACTCCTGTGTGTGTTCTATTTTATATTCGCCTCTCGTGTGTGGTATTTTTTCTACACCATACCAAACACCAGATATTTGATCCAAATTGATATGTCCATAAAAAGGTGACAGATCGTCACAATATTTGTGACTTTCGAAACTGTACTGACTGTAACATTGCACCAAACCAAAACACAACGAAATTAAAATTATACTACTGCACGCCATTGGATTAACCGCTCTGGATAACCCGGATAATATCAGATAAAGTTTCGGATAAACTGAACCGGCAGTACCAGGAGACAATACGCGAAAGGAGATGTTTTACAGATTAGCCCGGCGGATAGAGTGAAGGCAAGTGGCGAGAACACGTGGGCGGGCTCCCAAATGAACAACACTCGACTGGCGTTGTACCAGTCGTTGCAATTTACTACTTATGCGAGAATATTTCCTTAATAAACTGTATCAACACGTTGACAGTCCCCCTCTCATATAAGTCAGGCACGTACGCATCTGGGCATCTGTATATATCATGCACAATAATTTTCCTATCTGTTTATGGGTAACGGTAGCCGGTTACAATGATCGAACTACTAAAACCAAGGCCATTAATGAGTACATGAAAATAGCACTGACGAAAAGAAGATTTCCTTAAGATTTTCCAGTGCCTTCTCAAGTTTTCCGTAGACAAACGCTTTCCTCGGCATACTTAGATGCTAGGACAGCAGAAGTATTAGAATATGGCGTGGAGAAAATCAATAGAGCGCTCTGACGTCACGAAGGGTGGTTATCGAGCGGGTCACGCTCACGATACGACGCGTGTGTGTGTGAGTTAATATTGATTTTGTACACGCTTTTGTGTGTATTTGCGAAGTCGTGAATGTGCGACGTTATTTTTATAACACTAATATTGCGAAAACAATAAAATGTTTAAAAAGTCATTAAAATTAAACTAAGTTATCTTATTTTTTATTCATTCAAAAATTGCAAAGACATAAATATGTACAGAAAATCCTTGCTATGTACCTAACATTTGATGACGTAGACGAAGACTGGTGCGTAATGCGTGACGTACTTCGCTATGACTAAACACGAGTTTGTGTGTACTAAGGAGTCAAGACTCGAAGGTTGTGGAAACTTCAAAAATTGTACCGTGCACGCCAGTCATTATAAAAATAAGATTGTTAATAAACATAGTTTGCCAACTACTTACAATGCCAGGTGACAGTTCTGAAAGGAAATATATGCTGGATTAAGGATATAATTTCGAAAAGTTAAAGCAGGTTAAAGTTTTGAAATCTACTTAAATACCTAATTTTGTTTTGGGGAATGCAACTATTAATCTCGATTGGAAATTTTGAAAGTGCACCTCACAGGGTTTATCTCAACTCAGAAAGCGACTGAACTTGAAAAGCCCTTGTTTAACCCTAACATTGTTTGCGTACTATAGTTTACCAACTCACTGAGTAATTTATCCTTTCTAACCATTAGTAACGCGCCAGTACTTCATGTACCTAGATACTGGGACGACATATGTATGTTGGGAAATTTCAGATAAAATCTAGGCAAAACAGGTTTCTCACAGCATCTGATGTCTTGGTACTTAGGTACAGACGAATCTGTGAATTTGAGATCAACCGCGACAGTTTGGTGGATTGGTTGCTCGTCATTGCGAGTAGATGCGAGCAAACTAAACTCAGCCAATCTATAGGTACATAAAATAGTGTGATTATAATTTATTATAATTTATTATAGTTTTATTTTTAAGAGCTTCCTTACATTTCGGTACTGAGCGCGCATCTATTTTTTTATTATTATTTATAAATGGCATCTCGCAGTTCAAGAGGTTGTCGTCTGCTTAGCCAGGGTGAGCGTGCATCGCCGTGGCAGTGAAATATATATTACTTTTATTTTATTTATAAAAAAAAATCAAAGTATCAGTATTTTTTATCATTGATATTGCTTAGGCAATTATTGGAGACTATTTTGGTATACATTCTACGTGAAAATGATGTAGAAGTTCGGAGATATTCTGACCGATTTCCAGTAGAAAATTTAATTAGGTACAGTTGTTTTTTTCTTTATGTATTGGTATGGCAAATAATAAAAATGTATTGTATTTTTATACAAGTATGAGAAAAATTGTTTTGATGGATTATATTCAACAGAACCTGCAAATTACAGCTCTGAAATCAGCTCTCCGTGAGTTTTTGTATAAGCATGCATCAGGAGAAAGGTTATTTCTAAATACATAGATAAATAATAATAAAAAAACCCGCTTTAGTATTATTTTAGAAGAGAAAACGAACTACCTTTACCAATTAATTGTTATTTATACCAACCGACTAATAGTATTCAATTTCAACGAGGAAATCATGCATCTACGCACATTTTTGTAATACTCCTCTTAAGTTGATTGAAATTATAGTGAACAGTGTAATTAAAGACTTCCCAATAAAAGTATTTTTTAATAAATTGCTTCTATGATAAACATAGTTCACAACATCAAACCAAAAGTACTAACGTCATTCGCATATTGTTTTAAATGACATTCGGTTACTACACATTAAAGTACTCGAATTTATTTCCAATGCCAAAAGTATGAGAACAATGGTATCATCCCCATAACATGCCATTGAATTCGGATAATACCACCCCAAAGGCTTTGTGGTTTTCTCTACTAAGGCTACATAAGCTGCACGTAGTCTCTCTAATGCTACGTCACGAAGGGGTCGATATTTCAGGCTCGGAGTGTGGAGCGTAGAGCCTCTACGAGTGCTACGAAAACGCCTACAGCGTTCTACGCTACGCTTTCGTCGTAGTGTGTCATAGTTACGAATTGCTCGTAGCATTTTTGTGGTGTAGGTTTCGGCTTCAGTAAAACTTATTCTAACTTTTGTAAAGATTAATAATGTTTTGTAAGTTTTCCGTGATTTACTTAGTTTTTTTTAATGTGCTACGAGAATTAAGTTTTTTTTTATTGTGTTTAATAATTTATTACACATAATACACAATATACAAAAATATAACTGTTAAATAAATAATGTTCTCTTAGTTTACGAACAGGTAATACAAACAACGCAAAATAATTTATTTACAAGGTGCGCAAGTTCGGACCTCGTTCAAAACTTTCAGCTGAAAATACGGGGCCGAACGCGAAGTCGGCGTTTCAGGGGTTATTTCTACCAGGAGAGCAGGAACAGGAGGAGAAAATTTTCAGGCAGACATCTATCAAACTTTATATAGAACTTAGTTGCTATCAAAACAAAACTATTACGATTGTGTACACTCAATACTTTTGTAATTTATAGTGATGTTTACATTCAACCAAGGAGTGTTTGGAATAATATACGCTGACAACATGTTGATTAGGTACTTTATACCGTATTTACTTCTGTAATAGGTACTACAATACATATATCACGTACAGAATTAAACAATAACAGAAGAACAAATAAAACGTAAAATCGTAAGAATGTGTACACAACAGTGTTCCCAGTAAAATATCTATGAGTGAAAGGTGGCATGGAACTAAGACAAAAAAAAAGAAAGAAAAATGAGTTTATTGGCCTAACAGAAAAAAACACCTAAAACAGCAAACAACAGAAAACAATTTTTATAACGCTAAACGGGCCGAAATTATTTATAAGTTATCTTTGGTGGCTCGAAGGACCAAAATCAAACCCAAAGGGTTTGATTTTCTTTATATTCTTTGAGGAGTGTTCTAGTATTTTTTCCAATTAAAAAATACTAGTACGAATGAATTTACTGACTTTGGTCCTTCGAGCTAAATATGAAAATAACTGCGCGAAATTCGGTTATTTTGCAGACACTAAAAAATAAAACGTCTAAATAAAATAAAAATAGCGTTGCACGGTGTTTTAAGAACCCAATATTTCGGACATCGTATTTTTATTAGGAAAAGTAATAGTAATCATTGAGATGTAAGATTTCGTATTATGATTTAGCTAGCACGTCTAGTTTTTGATGAATAATTGTATTGATCATATTTCTTAGTAAAAATGTGATGTCCGAAAAATGGGCTTCTTAAAACACTGAGTGTTGAATAAAGTTTTCTGCAGCAGTCAAACACTCAAGATCGTACCTCCGAACCTTTTACCATAACATCCGTGCGATTCTGTAACCATCTCACCGTGAAAACTTGGGTGAAGTGAGCGTGGAGTGAGCTGTCATTAGGGATTAACACTATTGACACTGCTCACTTCAAGCTCACTTCACTTATGATTTCACGGTGAGATTTTTACAGAATCGACCGGCAGGATAAGGTTACCGATGTACTTTCTGTTAATATCCAGTAATGGAATAATTGCAAAATAAGCCAAGAGCAAAAAAATACAAACTATAAAATTATCAGGAAAACCTTTTTAACTCGCGAAAACTATAACTGTTTTCGTAGCGCTCTGTAAACTTTGCAAGTCGTAGCGTCCACATTTTCGTAGCGTATTGGCGTACTCGCTAAAACTCGCCCCCTTACATTTTCCTTAGTGACGTAACCCCCTGACTACGAATATACCAGGGTAGCATGACCAGTGAGGAGGGTTGTATAACTTATACAGTTTGTACGCTCCACAAGTTGACAACTAACGCGGCGCCCCGCGCTTGCTAGTGTAACACAATAGGACAACATGATAGTGAGAAGATGAAAATAGTTTCGTCTAACTATCGGGTGGGGGCGGGTGGATCGTGAGGGGTGATGACGTCATGCATGATAACCACTGTTCGCGAAGGGTAACTGACTGATTATTGATAATAAACGATAACAATGTTTAGAAATGGGACTATATTGGGGCTATGTAAATACATATATTATCAACAAGAGCACCATGATTACTATCTATAGGACTTTAATGATAACGTGCTTTTATTAGGACCGTGCAATTTTCTTCTTCCTCGAAAATTTGCTAAAAACGAAAAAAAAGTAACTTATTAAATCAAATTATGTTAGGGACTGTAACAATACAGCTTTATTTTTCAATTAATAAGGCATTATTCAAATTACCTAGGTACTTAGTTATTTATCATTTTGATTTCGAAACTCATTAATCAACAAATAACTTAAAACTCATTTAAGAAACCTAGTACTTATATGTAAATGGAGAAATTGTGAAACCGAACTTCTTAACAAAGAACATTTGGCACAAATAAACTTAAAATGTCCTCAAGAAGATGTAAATAAAATATTTTAATATAATTTTTATTTTTGTTATTTCTTAGTTTAGAAGTTTATTTGTGATTGTACTTATAATAAATGTAAGTTTCTAATTAAAAGTCCTTAAAAGTTCAAAACTCATTGAATTTACGTAATCTTTATAGCAACTATTATTATTTTAGTTGCACTGAACTTCAGAGTGAACCTCAAACTAACTGGTACTCTGTAATTTAGTTACACAATTGAATTCGTACACACAATGGTCAATCATTGTTGTCTGTACTTTATACCAGAGCTTATTACAAGCTCCAAACTTATAAGCTGATCCAGTCTGCTGCACTATTACGCATTTGTTGCCAGACATACGCTGATCGATAAATGACGTCCGCGGCAACTATAGGGGTGAATTTATCTCCATTATTCTATAAAGCCCTGGTACAAAGGGTCACGAGTCGGCGCTGACGTCAGCCGAACGTGAGGGGTGACTTGCCGGGGGTGACACGGGTAAACGACTACATAATTGTGACGTCATGTTTAGCTGTCGAGTGCTAGGGTTGAATAAAATTACTCTAAGCCCTTGCATGCATAACATGTGAGTTTACTTAGCAAATTAATTGACTGAAAATTAATTAAAACTACGATTAAAGTAAGTAAATTAACAAGCAAAATCCTCTATAGTTTTTAAATAACAGCTGGTACCTACTGATTGGTAAAGCATTAATTTAATATGACATACATATTATGTTATCTCGTTATTCTACGAAAATCGCTGTTCGTTACATAACTTTCAGAACGCAGGAACCTTGCAAATTGTCAATACGTGCCAAAACTGTGTATCTTTGGCATTTCGCGTGACCTTTACCCCAAGGATGACGCCGTTCGTTGGGGTGCTCTGTCCGCGCCAGAGGTCGATTCTACCAGGAAAACAGAATACGGGAAGATGTTTCTGTGAAATTATCTACCCAGACGATTTGGACCTAATCTTTTGATTTTATAATAAAAAGGTGCACTGATTTAGTGAAGCCAGTCAAGTATGATAATTGATTGATTGTCAAAAGCGAAAATTAAGATTAATTTGTAAAGTTACAGATTTATTCGTTTTATGAATCGAAGTTTCAGTGTATTCTTAGTCCAATAAAATTAATTGTACAATAAGGTCTCTTTGGAGTGAAAGTTATAAAAAGAACCTACCTACATCATACCTAGTCACAACGAGTGCAGCACTTTGTTATTATGGCAAAAAGAACAGTTATCAGTTTTCATCTATTTTTACACTACTATCTATTTTTATCAACTCAGATAAGATCATCAACGTATTTTTTTACTGCGCCAATGTAACAACTTCTAGATTTTGTACAAGTGGCTACATAATATACAACGTGTAACGGAAAGGGGGTATCAACCCTGAAGGAGGTGAATGTGCTCATGAAACTCAACAACTTTCCCCAAAGAACATAGGTCGAAATATGAAAAAAAAAATTTGGCCCTCCCATAGTAAATCAATCAGCTGGTAGTCAGTTTTGTAAGGGAGGGCCAAATTTTTTTTTCATATTTCGACCTATGTTCTTTGGGGAAAGTTGTTGAGTTTCATGAGCACATTCACCTCCTTCAGGGTTGATACCCCCTTTCCGTTACACGTTGTATAAGTAATTAAGATCATTTCGCACTTACAAAATTGTTTATTTAAAGGTGCGGGGTAATTTTAAGGGTTTACTTTACTGACTGTTCAGTAAATTAATTTAATAAAGTTACTTAAAGACTAGCAGGAGTGGCAGGGATATAGACGCGCAATTATAATTTACTTAATTAATTAACAAAATCGCAGGTCTTAAAAAAAATTTGCTCTTCCATACATTTTGACCGCGTAGGTATTGCATTTTTCTATGAAGCTACAGATTTTTTTAATAACCGACGAAAATTTTATTTACCTATTTATTTGTTTATAAACCGACGGAAATTATACGCTAAGTGTACGCTGTGTGTAAGTGTTTTGTACGCCATGTGCTGAATTCTTGGTTACAGTTTGCGCGTCGATGTTTTTGCCACCTTTTTTACACGCAGCTAACATACCTACGACTACTTCCACCCTTTAAGTATTCTATAAGCTTTAAAGTTATTACACACACAATAAAAAAAAATATCAATGTAGTGGAAAGATGAAAACTTTTGCCTGAATACCAAATAACTTGTCCGTCTGTACGTACGTCCCTACTAAGTACTAACTATAGGTAGGTACTCTTAATTGTACGAAAATTATTTCCAGATTTATAAACCGATTGTACAAATCAAAATAATGACGTAGGAATATAAGTATAGTAATGCAAACAAAACACTATACACCTTGCTACACATTTTTAACGACTCGCCTCTAATGTTTTTCATGCAGAAATGTAAAGGTAAGGTATACGAGGTAAGTTCATTCATAATTTTAAACCCTTTGCCTACACAAGTTTAGTTGGAATAACACAAAGGCAATGCCTACGTGCATACGTTTAATAAAGTCTGGCCTGTTGTTTATAATTTATAATAAACTAAAGTCGTAACACAATTAAGAGGGTATAAAAATAAATTACTAAGTAACTCGGCCTATACTCGATTAATCTATGTGTAAGCTTACTTATCACATTGAACGCCGTGGTGGTCACCAGTGAGCAACAGCAATTATTTTGTTAATTCTTTGGTTAGTAATAATAAATAATTATTTAGACTATTTTGAACCGTATTTTGAGCTATTTTGAGCCCGTGAAATAAAAGGTGTACAATTAATCGAAATCGCGAATCGGCGTCAGCTCAGATGGAAAGTATAGTGTGGTCACCGGTGACCCCTACGGCGTTCAATGTGTTAACTAACTTAAAAGTAAGTTCTAAGAAACGTTCTCATAATTTTAAACATAAATGAATAATAAAAGTTCTCATCGTTCTAAATAAAACCACCACCTTCTAAAATCACGACGTCCTAATTTATTCCTGTATTCCAAGAATGTTTTCCACGTAAGAAAATCCGTGGGAATGGCAGGAAAGTCTCTCCGCCCACCAGCTGTTCCGGAGGGCGGTGCTGAGTCGATGTCACGTGGCTACATTACTAGGGCTTCATAGCTACAAAGGGTATCTCGGGCTATTTTGGGTACTTTATAGCATTAACTGGGCTTCTGCCACAATAAGACGACTTTGATTAGAATGTTCTAATGATGGTGTTCTTAAAATAGACGACCTTTAACCAATATTTTATTGAAGGTAATGTTTCTAATACATGTTCAGATAATTTAAACGTTATGCTTTTAATAGTGTTGTATCGTGCCAAGAAAACTAATTGCCTCTAGCTGTGTGACCGACGGAACGTGGAACGCAATACGTACTAATGCTACCAAACATTGTTACTTATTAAAACTAACTACTTGTTTTAATAATTAACTTTAATTTTCACTCTTCTATAAATCTCAAGTAGGTAACTAAAGTACGTAGGTAAGGCAAACTATTGAAGGCGGATATAGCCGCTCCGCCCTAGCCCGCCCAATGTGGCCAGCGTTGGGCGGCGACAACTTTCCACGGGCGGCTACTATACCAGGCTGACAGAGAACAGAAGAGCTTACGCTTGGGCAAGACATATGTTTGAGAAATCCGAAAGAGACAGGATATCGAAAATTCACGCATGCGCAGTAGTCCAAATGGTCACGTGCTTTTCATATCCTCAGAGAGCGTAGTCGGCTACGGACTGTGAACAGCTTACAGATAGCACAAGGCATGGATGTTGACGTCATAGTTACGACTTTTTAAATGCCTTACATAAGACAACTAACTACTATACAAATTCTCATAATGAAGAGGAAATACATTGTTTATAAAAGTAACTATAGAAAAACTTTGCCTTTCTTGACTAATTTGCAGCAATTTGTTTTTAACGTGGAATATAAGTGTCAACCTTTAAAACCTGAAAACAGCAGGCGTGCTGTTGTAAAAGTGGCCAGAAGTAGTGAAGGTTTGGGTCTGATTCCCAATGTTACTTAGGAAAACGTAGATATTATTATTAAAAGTTTTCTTCGTGAAGAAAGAACTTGCAGCCTAGAGTGTAGTGTCCGATGAAAATGTTGATTGCATGCTTTTAGAATAGAAAAGTTTTTATTTGAGACCGGAGTCCATAGGGTTAGTAACAATTTTTCTTAAGTTCTAGTGTTAGTATAGGTTACAGACACAGATAAAAATACACAAATAAAATTCAGCGTGGAGCCGCATCCACCTCCGCAGCATCGGAAAATCCCTTTTGCTGGTCCCCTGAGATCTTTAGAGGTGAAAATGTAAAGTCGTACATTTCGGCCCGTTTTTTTTTTAAACGTTGCCTCACACTAGGAATATCTAGTGTGGGGCAACGTGTTTTAAACATTTTTTTTTTAAAACGTTGCCCCACTCTTTTTTTAATTGTGGTGGCGTTTACAAACATTTAAAGTCACATACCTACACAAACAGCCAGACCCGGAACAACTACTTAAAACTAAACTCTAAACTTCGACATACAGGATAACACGACGTGGTATCGACACGTAACTTGTTACCATGGATTCGGTACATGATTCTAAAACCACTTGTGTTGAAATTATTCGATTGTTGTTAATATAAAAAGGCTGTTCCTAACATTTTGACCGCATAGGTAGGTATTGCACTTGTCTATGAAACAGCAGATTTATTTTGCTGAGGTTTATGTGAAATAAAATATTATAATTTGATTTGATTTTGGTTGAAAATCACACATTTATGATTTCCGCATCGATAGACAATTTAAGCAGGTGCGACAAAATACAAATATAGAAAATTCTCCTAGATCTAGGCAAAACACAAACAACAAAAAAAAAATCGTTCCGCGTTCCTGATTGTCTATATACCGCATTCTCGTTTTATTAGGAACTTCCCAACTAAATAGGTAAAGACAGGATTCCTAAATTTAGGTTGGCATCTGCTACAAACAAAATCTCAAAATTCTTTCTTAAGTTCTGAATAACTGAACTCTTAAAGCTAATATAATCAAGGTACTTATTGTGCAAAACGAAGTAAGTCTAAGTGGGTAGGCACAGATACTCGTAGTATCACGGCCCTGCGAATAAAAACAAAACTTTGCACGCTTGTGCTTAGTTTTTAACCGACTTTAAAAAAAGGAGGAGGTTCTCAATTCAGGTGTTTGTTTTTTTTATGTACGTTATGCGATATCTCCCTCAATGGATCGATTTCGAAAATTATTTTTTATGGATAGGGTAGGTCTGAGGGTTGGTCCCAGATGAATTGTATTACCTTCGTTTGGGTAGTTTTTGAGTTACGTTCAATAATACGTATTTTTTTCACTTAGTTTATATTAATGATATTATAATAACTTCCTATCACTGATATTTACATAGCAAGTAGTGTTATACGAATTTGTGTGGGATAGGTACAACTAAAAAGTGGAAAGTACCTAAAACTTTTTTACAAAAAAAAAAAAATACAATCGACTTCCAAACAAAAACACTACAAAGTGAAAAATAACTTTAATTTCAGAAGTCGGTGGCAAAAAACCAAAATGCGGAACCAACGACACCGACTACCGAAATTAAAGTTATTTTTCACTTAACAGTGTTTTTTTTTTCTAAGTCGGTTTCTTTTTTGTAAGAAAGTTTTTCTAGTTTTGGTGACTCTTTATTTAAGCACATACAAAAATCTCTAGATTTTTCTATGTGCTTGAATAAAGATTCTCTAGATTTTTGTTTAAGTTATATTATATTATAGTGTTTTGTTTAGATTATCCATTGAAATATGTACTGTAATAGATAATCAATGCATCTAAATGCCTAATTCCGCAATTAAGGATGTTCCTTATGTACGGTTATGTTATTGAAACCATCAGCTTTTACCTACAGACGAGACTACCATTTGCAATATTTATCTTCAGGAACATGTCATACCTACCACATGAAGATTTTCGTTTGAGAAAGAAAAATAAAAGCTTGTAAAAATAAACTTGTCTTAGTTGCTCTCAAGCTCTTTAATTTTCGTTCAGTATGAAAATGATGTAGCGTGCTGACGCAGGCTGTGGGTACCTACTTTCATATTTCATTTTACGTAACGTTTTAGGAGCAGCAGCGACATTTCACGATTATTAGGGAGAGGGGTATCCAGCATCGGGTGGCGGCGTCGTACGGCGACGTAGGTCGTGACGCGCCCGAGTGACGTCACTGGCGAGGGTGGAGGGTGCGACAGCCGGCAGGGCAAGGGTAGTCACCCCCCAGTGAAAGTCGGCCCGACGGCGTCAGTACAGCCTGGCTCCTCGATGGGCTCGTACACTTTGCTCCTCGCTCATCTATTTACACCGATCGCTTAACCTCTAAGCTCAGGCATCGGGACCTGATATTAATATAAACGCCAGAAATATTAATTTAGTAACTACAGTCAATGAGACATCAATGATCTAATTCAGTACAGTGAGTGAAAAGTTTTAAAGTTTCGAGTGTAGCGGTTTCGCGCTAGATTGTTTTGACAATATCTGAAAACGAATTCGGCACTAGGATTTCGTTCTAGTACCAGTAGATAATTAACTAATCAACCAGCCAGCAGCTGAAATAGTGGACGGAGTTAGGTACGTTTTCCCAGATTTTGTTAAAACTCTTTGTTTCCTGTGTAAAAGTAACAAAAAGCGCTTTTCGTGACAATGTAAAATCGCAAAATACTATAAATAAGCGCTGGTATAACCTACATAATTATAGTGGCCATGAAGCGGAATATTGTGGCTAATTAACTTTCCTCAAGCGCGACACGAAACAATACAACAGCCGTGGAAACTTTAATTACAAATTAGGCCGAAACCCTTCAGGTGCTGGTTTAAGTGATGACCTACAATAACGAATAATGAGGCCTTCGACTCCTGTTAACCCAAACTTTTTATTTACAATCTAATTTCAGCGCCGATGCACGAAAGCAGCTAAAAATAGTCGGGGTTTGCGCGCTCGTGTCTGCCCGCAGCCGGCCCGCGTTTCTCCCTACACTATTTCTGTCGTATAGAAAAAGCAATAAGATATTCTACATGCTAAAGAATACCAGTGAACGGTTCCCTTGTAGATAATGAGAAAAGTGCGTAAAAAGAAGCCGGTTGTCGCGAGGCGACAGTGACTGATGGTGTTATTATAGTGTTTACGAAATACTTAATTGTGCCTCAATTGCAACGCATTCGCTGTAAGGTAACTAAATACATCCTAATACTAGAGATACTATGTGTATTCCTATTCCCAAATTTGTAGTTACGTGCAAAGCATTTATAAGTTTCCGAAAGCATTTCAGATTCATCGAATTTATTGCCATCGTCATGCTATGCCGTATCTGTAGGTATATCTACTCAATTTTATTGCTGGAGATATTTTCATGTCTACTTAGCTTTTTGTCCTTGATGAGCCTCTATTACATATTTGCTTTCAACGTAACTACTGCGATAAACTCAGAAATTGATGACATATCGTCTTCGCTGCTGGCAGTTATTGAATCGTGATATTATCAATCCTTGTCCAGGTCAAAGCAGACGGATCTAATCGCACTGAAGTAGATTAACGTAAACAAACAATAACCTACTACCAACCAACCAACGTAGACAACATGGTTACGTGGTGGGTAGGTAGTGTAGGTAGGTACTTCCAACAGCTGGAAAACGACTTTATTATGAGTAGGTATAAAGTTATTGACTAAAACTGTTTATGATTATTCTTAGACTTACATTATTTATTGTTCTGCCGTTACTGAAACGACAAAAACACAATTCGGTACCTATGTTAAGCAGGTACCTATTACTTTTATGTGCAGGTTGCAGGTAGCATATAAAACCACTTTGAGATCTACAGATTTGCCTTCTTTTGCGGAAGTTTTAAATTAAACAATTTACGTAAAAACTATAATAACGTTTATTATTCCATTAAACAAAGAAACTCAACAAATAGTGTATAATATTTTTAACAAAAATTTATATTTGATTTAAAACAATAACAAAAACTTTGTGATTTAATTTGAGCTCATATGGCATTTTGTGAAAGTCAGGAACTTGGTTTTTGTTTACATTGCTTATTATTAGTTATTAATAATGTATAATTTAATTGTATCTTGTGAGCCCTTTTAAGGCACTAAATTTCTATGATACATAATATTTAACAGCTACTCCATAAGTACTACACTACTGATACATAAGTACATATATTATGAACAAGGAAGACTAGGAAAATAATCTATGTGCTACACAAAAATAAAATTAACACTACATTTTTTCACTACACTTGGCTATTTCTATCACAATTTCTATATTGCACACACAACAAAACTTTTGGCATAATTTTAAAGATATTAGGTACTCTTAGTCTTAGTATAAGGTTTATGTAAGGTCTAGAAGATATGGTATGTTTTATACAATCAACAAAATGTCTACAAAGCTTAAAGTAAATTCGTGATACATGATTGATAGTAACTAAAGTACATAATTATAATGTTGTTCAAAACAACATACCAACAGGTAATAATTTAATAAAATGGCTCTGCTTTGCAAATAATTAACAATCATAAAAATTCTATAAAATTCATATATTTCCCATTAATATATGTTACTCTTAATTCTATTGTTCCGAGCACCAGTACAATTCTTACCAGAGACTACAACTAAAGCTTCCACAGCAAGTCAACCTTCAAATGATAACTTTCTTATGCTTACTTTTTAAAAATCAGGTCTAAATAAGCAGTTACTTTTGGCCAAATCTCGTCAGAAGTGCGTCCCTCAAACTCTTTGAGTATACCTTTTTGTTTGTAGAACTCTATGACAGGTCTTGTGATGCTATCATAGATCTCTAACCGCTTGCGCACAGCTTCTGGCTTGTCGTCAGGCCTTTGAACCAAAGCCTCACCAGTCACATCATCTTTACCTTGCACTTTAGGTGTGTTAAAACCAATATTGTATACCCTCCCTGAAGGCAAGTGGACCCAGCGGTTCTTCACTCTATCAATGATCACGTCAAATGGCACTACTAGGTTTACTACTACATCAACAGGCTGTACCTTCCACAAAGCATTAGCTTGACCCACTGTTCTCGGGAATCCGTCCAGCAACCAGGGCTGGCTGTCAACTTTTTCCAGTTCTGTGATCATAAATTTAATCATCACATCGTCTGGTACTAGTTTTCCTTCATTTAAATACTTTTTGACTTCTTTTCCTAGGTCAGTGTGTTTTTCTATGTGGTCCCTTAACTTGTCCCCACTAGAAACATGAGCTACATTGTACTTCTTGACTATTCGAGAGGATATAGTGCCCTTTCCTGACGCAGGAGCGCCAAGGATTAAAGTTTTTAATAATTTCTTCGCAGTCATACCTACTGACCTTTGTACTTTGATATTGACTGCTAATATCGTGCGCTCCGTATCTCTACGATTTTATCGTATACGTACCTATAGCCGTATTCGCAGTGTGATGACTTGTTTATGCGGAATTCATTGATTAATACAATCTCCGAGGATATCTGCATTTGTTAGTTGATAGAAACTAGTTACAGCTAAACACGCAACATTAGTATTTGTTTCGTAATATATTTTTCTTAGTTTCATGTATGAAACTAGGCTAAATAACTGTTTGTATATATTAATCGTAGCTTAAATAATTTTGTGCGTTGTTTTACTTTTTGAGTAATTAGAAAATAAAATAATAACACGGATAAATCGTAATATAACACACCGACACCACACTGAACCAGTCCACCCACTGCGCGCAATCGAAATTTCAAATGTCAAACGTCAAACAGTAACGGGAGCGTTCGTGTTACCACACCTACTGCTATCGTGCGACATAAATGTGTCTATCTTTACACGGCTACGATATCGATTTTGTTGCCAACTGGTTTTATTTAACTGTTAATTTAATAACTGTGTCTAATAATGATGATAACTTCCATGAAGTAATTTACTTATTTGAGCAAAACACTATAACAAGTATTAACTTTAGCATGAACGCATTCGTTACGGAGACCGAACTTTACCGACTACGAAAACCGCGAATTTTGAATTTCTGAAAAATATACTTTCGAACATTCGAAATAATGTTTTATCATCTAAACTATTATGGATATAATATTCCAGCATGGCGCTTGTAATGTTACCTTGTGATCTTCCCTGGTGGACGTCGGTGCAGCGTCACTTGAAGCATCTGCTGCTGGCGTCTTCGCCAGCAAAACTTACAGCCAGCATGTTGAAAATACATGACATGTGCAAGTGAGTTTATATTTTAACACAACATGATTAACTCTATGGGATTAATATTAATATGTAGTTTCAGCAATGTAGATTTTAATTTCAATATCTTTGGCCTTTGAGAACGATATTTTTCTCGGGCGTCTTTTTTTACCCGATTGCAAAGAAGGGTAGAGTATTTTAATTTATCTTATTTTAAAGCGTTTAGACCAACAGCCTGGTTTTAAAAAGTCCTTAAGTAATTGCTAAATCATACACTCTGTAGCGGTTTCCTTTTATCTTAACAGCATAGGTATAGATCCGGACGACGATATCAAAGACCCGGAGTTGATGAAAGGGCTGGAGGCGTTTCTCGAAGAGGAGATGACGGAAGACGAGCGAAGGCACTTCCTCGACAACACTATCAGGATCATGGTGAATAAGGCGCTGCACCTCAAGCGTTGGAAGCCACCCAAGGGACTCATGTTCAGCTTACAGCAGCAAAGTACGTAACGCTTCTTTCTCCTGGGCTGGGTTTTGAAGGTTTTGATTCTCAAAGTGGTCCAAGTGGACCCGCAGGTGTCCACGGGAGACTCGACGGGGTCTACGTTAGATATAATCTTTGAATTTTGGGAATATGATAGAAATGTAGCTGCAGGGGGACCACAAAATTTTTAAAGTGGTCTATGAGTAAAAAAAGTTTGGTAGCCTTTGTCCTAGACGACATTCGTATTTTAAAAAAGCATGCGCTAAGTAGGTTTTGTTTAGTTCCTTCTACGTAGAACGTTCTGAACATCATCATCGAACAACGAATAGAGTTAAATGACGATGAATGATGGATTTACAAGCATTAGCGACAAAATATAGGTAAGTAGGCAACTATGTGATCCCGGTACCATCTTTTTACTCTAAAATTATTTATTGCTAGATAGTAGGTACCTTACTTTGTGTGTCGCAATATCGAAGGTGCGGTTTTAGAGAGGAGCTCGTGAGGACCTGCGTTCGATTCCGTTGTTGGGGAGGGTAATGTAGGCTTTTCTGAAAGGCACAGGCATAGCTCATAACAGCTGAAATTTATTAAGATCTTGTGAAAGGGACTCTTCTATCAAGCCATATCGGTGCTGGATTTTATTTAGCGAACTGTGCGTGTATTAAAACATCTTTTACAAAAACCAGTTGCAGTCTGTTATCTGTTTATAACGTAACAATAAGTTTCGTACCTATCTTAAAGCAAGTACTAAGATCCTATCGTTCTAAGCCTTCACTTAATTTAGTTCTTACATGAAAGCTGCCTAGATTTCTGTTACATAATACCCTGCATTATTATCGGGCCCCGGGGAAGCTTGTGCGCATTACGTCAGATAAACGGAAGACACTTAATCAGACAGGCAGAGATAAATAAATGGAACTGGGTACCTACAATATTCACTTTGAATATGAAATGATACCACAATGTACGGTTTTTTTATTTTATTTCTGAATGGACCCGCTCTTTACCTTGATCACACCTAATGGAAAGCAATGGATGAGGTCTATGATAGTTTTGTTTCAATCTAGATTCAAATAAGGAGACATATCTCTTTATAAACCTACACTATAAAAAAAACTATATAGCTTCGAGTTACTTAAATAAAAGGGGGAGAAAAGGGTAGTCTACTATATTAACTTATAATCTTAGTAGGTACCTAATCCCTAACTAGGTACTGCCGCAGTGGAATATCGGATATCCGAACTCAGGGCCGCGTAGGTTTGATTAGAGTTAAAATTAAAACTTCTTTCTTTTGTTTCAAGACTCTGTAATTGGATTTTAATAATGGGGGGGAACGTGGAGCTGTTTGCCGCTTGTTCTTGTCTCGTGTTGGCAAAACCGTTTCAGCTCACCTACCTACTCGATAACATCGCAAATTCGTCTAACGTTAATGATCCTAGCGATACGACTATAATGTCATCATACCAGGACTGCATGCAGCTGAGAGAGAATGAGAATGATTCATATATCCATCCAGCCATTCACCATTCTTTCTTTGAAACTCCGTACTACAACGGACACTTATATTATACCTAAGCATTATAACTGCATCGCCTTGGATCGGGATCCGCTAGTAAAAATGAGGTGCAGCCGATTCGGTGCAGTGCTTAGTGCATGTGTAGAACAAATAGACGTATTTCGATGAGTGCTCCGACCCCAAATAAAATGGGCTCAGGATAGAAGGACGATGATAACGAGAAAGGTAGGTAAGCTTATTTACAAAACTATTGTTCTGCATAGGTGACGCCACCGAGCTAGAGTACAACTTCGTGTCGGCGCTGGTCGCGCACGCCTTCTTCTCCACCAACCCCAAGCGCACGCTCAAGACACACCCCACCTTGCAAGACTTCAACTTTACACATTTTTTTAAGAATTTACACAGGTATGTATATCAAATTACGGAAGTAAAATAATATAAATACATGATAGGGAAGTACTTACTTAATAATGTTTTCCCGAGGAATATAAATCGAGATGTTTCTGATGAGGTATTTAATCATCCAATCACGAATTCAAAATGGACCGTGACAGAGATGCATAGACAAAGCAGGTTCGACTTTATAATGAATCAGCATTTGAGCAGAATGTACTCGTATATTCATACTTTACATACCAACAAATTATTGAAATTGTTATAATAAACAGTCGCTGACATAACAATCAAGAAAAGTAGTTCAAATAATTGATTGGTGGAATCATTTCAATCATGGCCGAACGGAGTTTTGATTAATCGATTCTCATTTGTTCCAGAAAATCGCAAAGAAACAAATTAAAAAGCTTGCTCCACTACTTCGAATGGTTAGATAAGAGTAGCAACGAGGGATCCATTAAATTAAGCAGACAGGTAAACTCCACCGACTACACGACGGCTTTATGACCGAACAACACGCACGTTTACACCCGAACGCCTATACATAGTTATGATATCCATTCATAAAACGGTAGCACGGTTTCGCGACACCTGTGAATATGTGTTCTTTTTGCCTAGCTGATTGTTGATAGTGTAATAAAGGCTCCCGCAGACAGGCGCGACGCGACTAGTAGAAAGCAGCTTCTATGAAGACTTCATGGAGTTTGTTGTACCAGAATCGTGGCGCACCGCCGCGTTGCGCCTGTCTGCGGGAGCCCTAACACATACATCAATTTTTTTCTTACATTAGGTATTTCATTTGATAGCTTAGTTTTTCATTTTATTGTGCATGCTGTGGTCTCCTGTACCTAATTGTAATAGTACACCTACAAAATACGTGGTCGTCCATTAACTATAAAAAAAAAATCTTTATTTCAGACCTAAGTCCATAAGTTATTAGTTGTTAGTAAGAGATTATGCTTATATGCTATGTTAGTGTTGTTAGTAAGTACTTTATTTATGTAACTATTTGTAATGTTTAGTGTATATCTTTTGTTGGAGATCCTAAAATAAATAAATTAGTTATACGTCATAACACACATTTACATACTCATAGAGACTACCTATGACTTGCCACAACTGCTAGTGATTTTCGATGAGACTGATCTTGAACAGCTGTTTTAAATTATGAAGGTAATAAAGTTTACCTTTATAATCCCCCAATGGCGACCATCCATACACGGGGCAACACGTACAGGGCTACAGACAAACTTGTGACTTTTGGGTCAAAGATTCTCGACGACCACAAAAATATTATTGGGAAGAAAAAAACGGCATGAAAAAACAAAAAGACAGTGTGCAGTGAATCTGATGTCAAAGATCGCTTATCTTTGACATCAGATTCACCGTGAGAACTTAGGTGCAGTGAACGTGAAGTGAGATTTAGTAGAATAATGCTAGGGATTAACACTATTGACTGCTCACTTCAAGCTCACTTCACCTATGATTTCACGGTGAGATTTTTACAGAATCGACCGGCTGTACCCTAATTACTTAACATACTACCAATCACAATCTGAAACATTTTGAAGGAAATTGCTCATCCATTGCTTCAAATGTTTGAAAAAATTGTCTGCTCAACAACGTAAACAACGCAATGAATGTTGTTGAACTGTCAAAATGAAAGCCATTCCAACTGTTAGTGTGTTACGCAATTACTCCGCAGCGCAGGGTTTTACCTAATTTCATATTACATTTTAGGTGATGACCTCAAAACAGTGGTTGACAATAGAGGACTGGTTAGAATGCACACTTCCTCTGTGCAAGCTGCTAGTGCGGCACGAAGGGCGCCCAGAGAGGTGTGAAAATGACGAAGCCATCCGAGTGTGCTTCGCGTCCAGTCGGGTCGGCGGGGATACGCTCATCGATGGAGAATCGCAGGTAAATAATGGATTAGAATGGAAAACGACTAAACTGGTCTCAAGATTGTCTCTTTTGGCAATCATCATTATCATCATTTCAGCTCGGAATCACCCGCTGCTGCGTATAGGCATCCCCGTTCTTCTGCCATACTTCCCGTTTCCGTGTGTTCCTCATCCAAGTGTTTCCCGCGACTTTGACGATATCGTCAACCTAACGCGCTTTTGGACAGCCCTGGTTTCTTTGGCCTAACCTTGGCCATTGGCCACCATTCAGTCACAGTCAGACGTTTGACAAATTCATAAGAAACCAGAAGTAGGTAGGTACCACAAAATGCGTTGGAACTATGGTGTGGTCATTTTTAAGAGGCTTTATGCGTTAGAGCCATGCTGGAGTCAAAATTGATGATTTCCGACGGACAATAAAACCATAATATGTTTAATTTATAGATGAGATATTGACGTCATATTATTGGGAATTTTATAATCTAGTGCATGGCTGAAAAACATTTTCAATTTTTTGTTTAGTTTTCTCATCAGAACCGTTTTTATGCAAGCCTTTTTTAAAACTAGCGATCGACGGTCTAAGCAGATGCTAGATATTAGTAAAACCATATATGACAAACTTATTACAACATTACTTTATAAAAAATAAGAACATTTTTTAGTGCATGGCTGAAAAAAAAACACGATTACTGTAAGTTTTCATTCAAGAAAAGTATATTCAAAAGTGTCAATTGTAGCCACTTTTCGAGATATTAAACGTGTTAGTTTAGGATGAAATCTGAAATATTTATATTTTCTTTTAGACCTATTAAATTAAGACATTTATGTTCTAAAACATGGTTCAAATATTTTTTTAATAACTTATATGTTTATTTTACTATGAATTATTTAGTATTGCTATATAATCGGCGCGGATTCACGCCACCGCTCATTGCCGGCTGAGGCCTTTCAGAGGCAGGACGTGTGTCGCTCCCATCGCTGCGTGTCGCGTAAAATATTATCGTACTTTCGCGAGTTTTTAGCGCGACTGGGACATATTGATACTTTTTATTATAATATATTTTTATTATATTACAGAACTTTGGTGAGTACATATTTTAATGTAATGGTATTCAATTAACTTAAGAAGATTAAATTAGACTTCTTTATGTATGTTTCGATTTTACTTTTTTTTAGATATGGCTAACAAAAGGCGCTATACGGGAATAAAACGAAAAAAATATGAAAATTTAGCCAAGGCTAATGAAGCTAAAAGGTAAGTTACCGAGGAGCCACTTTTTAACTATGTAACAGGTTATAGCCAATTCATATTTTTCTTACACGGGGATAGAATTCGTAATAATTTGCGTTTATTCTGTCTTATAATCTCATAAACTGAATTGACCATTCTGGGGTTGTCAGTTTTGGATAGTTGAGAATATACCACTGAAACGAGGTGGGTTCTCTACTTATAAAAAAAATATCTATATTAGGTGTAATTAGTAAACCATAAGAAACAATATTATACTTACTACTTTCTGAAGTCAATATAATTTTTTCAAATTACTTTTTGTCTGGGTATTTTTATGAAACACAGTAGTAATAAGATAAAATTAATATCCGATTCGTTGTTATAGGCAGAAAAGAGAAGTTCAAAAATATTTCAAAATGCTGTTGTAAGTTTTATTTTTTTTTACTTCTTTATATGTTATGGCAATTTTTGAGATTTTATATCTAAACAGACACGTGTTTCCTTTATTTTGAATTAGCACCTATTAAACCTAAACTAAATAAGACATTTCTTCGTTATTTATTTATCTCAAGCCGACAATCGATCGCCTGTCGTGGTGCTTCTTATGGTTTGTGTCACTTCATATTATACTCTGCATATTATTTTCAGACTCAACAAAGAGAAAAAGTCACTGAAAAAACACTGGAAATTCAGGAAAACTTGCAGGCGTTAGAAACGGTTCCAACTCAAGATCCTGACGCAGGAAATCTTGTAAGAATGACTTGGACATTTGTAAACATATTTTAGCACAAATAAAACATTGTTGTGTCTCAAGCCGACAATCGGCCGCCGGACACGATGCTTACGGTTTGTGTCACTAACCGACACAAACCGACCAACATGTTATTTTCAGACTCAACAAAAAGAAAAACTCAGTGAAATAACACTGAAAATTCAGGAAAACTCGCAAGCATTAGAAACGGCTTCATCTCAAGATCCTGACGCAGGGAATCTTGTAAGAATTACTTGGTCGTTATATACATATTTTAGCACAAATAAAACATTGTTGTGTCTCAAGCCGACAATCGACCGCCGGTGTCACTATGTTATACCTACCTGTTATTTTCAGACTCAACAAAAAGAAAAACTCAGTGAAATAACACTGAAAATTCAGGAAAACTCGAAAGCATTAGAAACGGCTTCATTCCACTATACATAGAGTACTCACGGAGGATTTATGTCTGGTCAATAAAAGTGCAGTGTGGGTGCCTCACACTCTGAACACGGATCAGAAGGAGTTTCGTTATGAAACTGCGCGTAGCCATTTATCGTGGTATCGCCGTAAGAAAAATATACTTAATAGATTCATACGCCTTGATGAAACTTGGGTCGAATTTTATACTCCTCGTCAAAGACATCAGTCACGATGTTGGGTGGAACCGGGCACTTCAGCTGAACATTTACCACGTGCAGAGCTACATGAACGAAAAATACTACTAATAGTACCTATGGATGTCAGAGGCATTGCTTTTTGGAGAACTTATGATGAAAATACAACTATGACTGGAGAGCGATATAAGTCATTTTTAGAAGAAAATATTCCTATTTGGGCAGACGAACATCATATAACGAGTCCTATAATTTTACATGATAACGCCAGACCGCACAAATCAAAAATAGTTCAGAATTTAATTGAAGGAAAGGATGGATTGAAATTATTCAGCCGCCATATTCCCCGGATATGAATCCTTGTGATTTCAATTGTTTTGGCCATGTGAAGAGGAAATTGTCGGGTACTCGATACAATAGCAAAAAGGAGTTAGATATTAAACTAAAGAGCATTATTGATGAATTAAATGAAAGTGGTACTTTAAATGGTGTTCAAGATTTGCCAGCAGTCTGGGAGCGAGTGATTAATAGTGGTGGAGATTATTGATTAGTGTCACAAGGTTATATAATATAGTAGTCAGTTTTTGTAAAATAATAATAATAAAAAAATATGACACCGGAAGTGGGATGACCTAATATAATATTAATCGTTGTAGGACTTTACATTTGTACTACATTTCTAACTTTTCACCCCTGATTAGTATATATATACTTTACTAGCGACCCGCCCCGGCTTCGCACGGGTGCAATGGAGAAACTGATAATTTTAGAGCCACTATTCCTCGTAAAAAGTATAGGATAAAAAATGGTTATTGTGGGTTATCCCTAAGAGATAGACATATACAATCGCGGACTTTTTTGTAGACCTTTTTAAGGTGTACAATACTGTAGTACATTATTTTGATCTATCTCGACGGGTTCAGCCAGCGTTTACAATGTAAGCGCAAAAAAATGTGTTTAATTACGACATCACATTAGAAACCTCTAAAATTATCAGTGTTTCTCTACTATATTATGCATGTATTATAGATACAAACCTTCCTCTTGAATCACTCTATCCATTTAAAAAGAACCGCATCAAAATCCGTTACGTAGTTTTATAGATCTAAGCATATATAGTGACAGACAGACAGGGAAGCGACTTTGTTTTATACTATGTAGTGATAAAGTATCCAAAACTGCCTATTTATTTCACAAGGTTGTAATAAAAATAAGAACAGTAAATAAAAATCAACTAACGGTTAAATAAGTATCATTATACATAACTCAACGGATCAACATGGGTTAGTTTGACTATAATGACAGAGAGCACACCAACTCTACGCACACAGACACGCGCGCATCTGTGTGAGTGCAAAGAGCACTGCAATTACCTAAACTTGGTGCCGCGGATTTGGCGTTAACGCTCTTAACTCGTGATTCTTGCTTCCACACCAAAGCGACAGTATATTCATTCTTATATGGTGGAGTATGGCTTTCCTACGCCAGATGCAATGCCCTGACAGGGTTCATGTCCAAGAACTGACAGTTAAGTAGGTATCTATTTTAAAATGTATGATGTCTACGAGGGCAAACAAATAAATAATTTAATATTTTGTAGACTTCTTTGAATTATCTTTTCACATTCTTCATTCTAAAGACAGAAAATAACTCGACCAACATTTTGGAATTCAGACACTCCTGCAACATCACCCTCGCCTAAGTGCTCATACACCGTGCTCATACACATGAGCGACACGCTTCGACGGCTGCCGTCGACACGCGTCGACAGCTGCTGTTGCCACTGTCGTCGGTGCGTGTCACTCGTGTGTATGCACACTAAGAAACTCTTAAAGTATGAACAGCCTATTTGAGCAAAATATCGTTTCACAGGAGTCCCTATCCATGTTCATGATGCCAGAACTTCTACCAGCGATGTTGTCAGTAGAAGCGTTAGAAGATAACGAGGTGCTCAAGGTAGAAGGAGTCAGGCTGTTCAGCAGGATCTGCGACAAGAGACAGAAGACCAAAGTGGAACTGCTTGATGAACCTAAGACGGTAAGAATTTGTGTGTAGTGTTTGAGGTTATTGAGATGCGAGGGGCATCGTCAATTGATGTTCTGTTATTTTCAATAATCACAATAAAGTGTCGGCTTTTTCCAGTAAAGACGACACTGGCACTCAGTTGAGTAAAATTTTTACACTATTTTAGGTTAAATTACCTATTTTTGTTACTCACCAAAACTAGTCAGTATAATCACTTCATACACCCTCTACTAGCAAAAAAATTATCAGTGAGGATTACACTTTAAATTTTCCCCTACTGGATATAGGTACCTACATCCAGTCGGTGACTGTCCTTAGATATTGTTTTTCATTATCGTTAAAATATACCTTTTCTACAGGTAACGGTATGCCTAATGGACGCGGAAGACTACAGTAAGCTGCCTTTAAGCCAGTGGGAAGAAGACAACGTGCTGCGAGAACTCAACAAGTGCTTGCTCGCCTTTCAGCAGACGCCTATGAAGAGTAGAGAAGGCACGCGGCATGAGAGGAGACTCTCGCCAATAGGTATGAGGTTTATGGATACTTGAGAAGTGAATTTTCAAAAGGTATTATTTCCATTTTTCATTCGATTGAAGATTTCGACGAAATCGGGTAGTTATAGAGAATATATTCGATCTGTGAAGGTGCCATTCGCCACAGATAACTTGACCTACATGAGAAGATATTATGAGCGGAGTTGGTACTCGTAGATTAGCTAAACACATGAAAAATAGGCTTTGACATCTATGAAACTGATATTTTGGCTGAAATATGGCTGCCTAACCAATGTCAAAATTCTGTTAATAGTTCTTCCTTCGCGTTTACTTTCAGGAGAGTCCTTCAGCCACACGCCGCCTGAAGTGGAAGCAACAGTCGTGATAAAGCAAGCGTCCTCGTGCAGTACGCTGAACAGCTACAACAGTCGCAGTCCCTCGCCGCAGAACTACTGCGCAGCCACGCTCAATCTTAACGATCCTAGTAAGTATCTTCTACCTTTTAAAACTAGACCTCAGACCAGCCGGTCGATTCTGTAAAAATCTCACCGTGAAATCATAAGTGAAGTGAGCACTTAACAGTGTTAATCCCTAGCGAATGACAGCTCACTCTACGCTCACTTCACCCAAGCTTTCACGGTGAGATGGTTACAGAATCGCACGGCAGTAACTAAAATTGTGTAACAAGAGTTGTCACTGTCACCTTATGTCTGAACAGTCTAGGAATTCCTGATCCATTGCTAACCTTTGAGACCAAGTTCAAAATTCTCAGGACCTGTAACCTCGTCAGCACCTACAACTTCTATATTGAAGTACCTACAACAATGCTTGCCGGCGGAAATTACTTCTTTGGAGGGTACTATCATCATAACTGTCTGGTATGATGATAGTACCCTCCAAACAAGTAATTTCATAAAAATCCTCGATCTAATCCACCCTTCATTTGTTTCCAGGTGCAGAGTTCACAAAGAAGAAATGCTGGCTGTCTCCGGACGGGGGCATGTTGAACAACCGTCGAGGAAGGTTCATAGTGCTAGGTTCTTCTGGAGAATGCTTGCCGGTGACGCGGTCTACTGGGGGGATCCAGGACGAGCAGGAAGATAGTCTGTACTCCAGCTGTAACTCGAGTGATGACGAGTACCACAGCGCTAATGATAGCTTTGATTACGGTAATTTGAAAATCAAAGTCAAACCATTTATTTTAAATAGGCACATAGAGCCATAAAGCAGGGCAGGCATAAAGTTTTAATAATAATAAGGGGGGGAGGGGGGAGGCATAAAGTTTTAATCATAATAATAAAAGGCACTTTTGAACGTCAAAATTTACAAAAAACTTGAATTAGTTCTAGTCGCCTATCGTCTTGATTGAATCATACTTCATTTATGAGCTTATACTCAGCGTTCGATGCGGGGGTCAGGTATAGATTGTTTTGGGCTTTCCCTATTGGGAAATTCTCATTCTCAGTTGCAGCCTGGAGCCTGTATTTGTCACAGATCAATGGCAATAGATCCCCCCCCCCCCCCCCCTTTAATGGGATTGGAATGTGGGTGTGTATAAAAATACACTGTTGCCAACTCCTTCAAGATACAAAGGCGTGGTATTTTGTTTTAGTGGCGAAGAAATCAAAAACCAATTCGAAATCCTAAACTTCTTTCAACTTTTCCAGGTAGCGAAGACGAAGGTCGCGGCGAGAGCGCTCGTCCCAATTCATTCCAATACCTCAAGGAGCTATCAACGGAAGAAAGGCGGCTCAGCTTCGCGGACCGACTGCGAGAGGCGTTGAGGAGAGAGGCCGAACATTCTACAACGACCAGCACCGGGGATTGGTCTACGGACAGCTCGAGCTACGCTGTGGGCATCAGCATATCCGGGGCAGAGGTTCAGGATAACGATATCAGGTACAGCTATTATTCACATTAATGATTATACTGGATGGGTCTTAAGTAACCCTAATGCTGACCGAAAAATAATTTTCCGCGGAGTTTATTCCAAGCATTTTCATATTTTTGCATGCCTGATAAGTAGTGGATATTGTTAAAGCAGGCCGTTAGACCTGCGGGGTGATTGCGTTACACACTAAAAGTATCAATGGCTGTCATTTTGACAGTTCAATAACATTTATTGCGTTATTTACGTTGTTGAGCCCACACATCTTTCAAACATATGAAGCAATGGATAAGCAATATCCTTCAAAATGATTCGGATTCTGATCGATGGTCTGGGGGATTGTTGATTGCGTTGTTGTTGGTTGCGTTGTTGTTGGTTGCGAAGTATTTATTTGCCTTCTTAAAAAATTAACTTCTTTGGACCTGTTTTCAGAGTACTGATTAACACACATCACTTATCTTTAACTTGGCAGGGTAAAACGCGGCGGTTCAGTAGGCTTCGTGTTAACGGAAAAGGAGACTGTTAGTAACGGCGACCCTTCACCGAAACACCGAGCACTCGGCAGGAAGGAGACCGGCAACAGCTCCAAGTACAGCTTCAGCACTGAATATACGTGAGTTTACTATCAACCACACTCACTCTCTTTACTCACACACATTCACCGCCACTTCAGTCTAACCCTGAGGGGAATACAGGCGTGATGGTATGTGTTTGTGTTTTAATCCTACAGATACTAATAATATTATAAACTCGACAGTTTGTGAGGATGGATGGAAGGATGGATGGATGTTTGTTACTCTTTCACGCAAAAACTACTGAACGGATTTGGATGAAATTTGGGACACAGATAGTTTATAGCCAGGTTTACACATAGGATACTTTTTATCCCGATATTTCCAAGGGATCGCAACTTATGCGGGTGAAACCGCTGGGCGCTGCTAGTATCAACTATTTTCTGACCAAAATCTAATGTTTTTTTAAGGGGCCACGTCCATTTTAAATGAATGAACTAAAGGTTTACCAGTGTCTTCGATCGATATCAACTTGAAGTTCATTTCGATAATTTCCAAAAGCCTCAAAATCCATCCAGGATTATTTGTAAGCCTGGCCTGTGCAAGAAACCACGAAATATTTACTTCGTGTAAGAAACCCTAACTCCTGCTGGACTCACTGGTTAATCAATGTTATACCTACCACCAGGATTATTATCTAGGTACTTATTTTCTATATTTTAGTTCGGAGTTAGAGGAAGTGTACGAGCAGTTCAACCAGTGGCTCAACGACCCCATCGTCGACTCAGAATCAGGCGAACACAAAAATCGAGAGTTAGACTCACGAGACTTGGCTGTGATAAGGTAAAGTACCTTTTTTCAACGGAGCTAATCCCAGATTGAGGTTCGAGTTCTTATATTAAGAGGGTTTATGCGTTAGAGCCATGCTGGAGTCAAAATTGATGATTTCCGACGGACAATAAAACCATAATATGTTTAATTTATAGATGAGATATTGACGTCATATTATTGGGAATTTTATAATCTAGTGCATGGCTGAAAAACATTTTCAATTTTTTGTTTAGTTTTCTCATCAGAACCGTTTTTATGCAAGCCTTTTTTAAAACTAGCGATCGACGGTCTAAGCAGATGCTAGATATTAGTAAAACCATATATGACAAACTTATTACAACATTACTTTATAAAAAATAAGAACATTTTTTAGTGCATGGCTGAAAAAAAAACACGATTACTGTAAGTTTTCATTCAAGAAAAGTATATTCAAAAGTGTCAATTGTAGCCACTTTTCGAGATATTAAACGTGTTAGTTTAGGATGAAATCTGAAATATTTATATTTTCTTTTAGACCTATTAAATTAAGACATTTATGTTCTAAAACATGGTTCAAATATTTTTTTAATAACTTATATGTTTATTTTACTATGAATTATTTAGTATTGCTATATAATCGGCGCGGATTCACGCCACCGCTCATTGCCGGCTGAGGCCTTTCAGAGGCAGGACGTGTGTCGCTCCCATCGCTGCGTGTCGCGTAAAATATTATCGTACTTTCGCGAGTTTTTAGCGCGACTGGGACATATTGATACTTTTTATTATAATATATTTTTATTATATTACAGAACTTTGGTGAGTACATATTTTAATGTAATGGTATTCAATTAACTTAAGAAGATTAAATTAGACTTCTTTATGTATGTTTCGATTTTACTTTTTTTTAGATATGGCTAACAAAAGGCGCTATACGGGAATAAAACGAAAAAAATATGAAAATTTAGCCAAGGCTAATGAAGCTAAAAGGTAAGTTACCGAGGAGCCACTTTTTAACTATGTAACAGGTTATAGCCAATTCATATTTTTCTTACACGGGGATAGAATTCGTAATAATTTGCGTTTATTCTGTCTTATAATCTCATAAACTGAATTGACCATTCTGGGGTTGTCAGTTTTGGATAGTTGAGAATATACCACTGAAACGAGGTGGGTTCTCTACTTATAAAAAAAATATCTATATTAGGTGTAATTAGTAAACCATAAGAAACAATATTATACTTACTACTTTCTGAAGTCAATATAATTTTTTCAAATTACTTTTTGTCTGGGTATTTTTATGAAACACAGTAGTAATAAGATAAAATTAATATCCGATTCGTTGTTATAGGCAGAAAAGAGAAGTTCAAAAATATTTCAAAATGCTGTTGTAAGTTTTATTTTTTTTTACTTCTTTATATGTTATGGCAATTTTTGAGATTTTATATCTAAACAGACACGTGTTTCCTTTATTTTGAATTAGCACCTATTAAACCTAAACTAAATAAGACATTTCTTCGTTATTTATTTATCTCAAGCCGACAATCGATCGCCTGTCGTGGTGCTTCTTATGGTTTGTGTCACTTCATATTATACTCTGCATATTATTTTCAGACTCAACAAAGAGAAAAAGTCACTGAAAAAACACTGGAAATTCAGGAAAACTTGCAGGCGTTAGAAACGGTTCCAACTCAAGATCCTGACGCAGGAAATCTTGTAAGAATGACTTGGACATTTGTAAACATATTTTAGCACAAATAAAACATTGTTGTGTCTCAAGCCGACAATCGGCCGCCGGACACGATGCTTACGGTTTGTGTCACTAACCGACACAAACCGACCAACATGTTATTTTCAGACTCAACAAAAAGAAAAACTCAGTGAAATAACACTGAAAATTCAGGAAAACTCGCAAGCATTAGAAACGGCTTCATCTCAAGATCCTGACGCAGGGAATCTTGTAAGAATTACTTGGTCGTTATATACATATTTTAGCACAAATAAAACATTGTTGTGTCTCAAGCCGACAATCGACCGCCGGTGTCACTATGTTATACCTACCTGTTATTTTCAGACTCAACAAAAAGAAAAACTCAGTGAAATAACACTGAAAATTCAGGAAAACTCGAAAGCATTAGAAACGGCTTCATTCCACTATACATAGAGTACTCACGGAGGATTTATGTCTGGTCAATAAAAGTGCAGTGTGGGTGCCTCACACTCTGAACACGGATCAGAAGGAGTTTCGTTATGAAACTGCGCGTAGCCATTTATCGTGGTATCGCCGTAAGAAAAATATACTTAATAGATTCATACGCCTTGATGAAACTTGGGTCGAATTTTATACTCCTCGTCAAAGACATCAGTCACGATGTTGGGTGGAACCGGGCACTTCAGCTGAACATTTACCACGTGCAGAGCTACATGAACGAAAAATACTACTAATAGTACCTATGGATGTCAGAGGCATTGCTTTTTGGAGAACTTATGATGAAAATACAACTATGACTGGAGAGCGATATAAGTCATTTTTAGAAGAAAATATTCCTATTTGGGCAGACGAACATCATATAACGAGTCCTATAATTTTACATGATAACGCCAGACCGCACAAATCAAAAATAGTTCAGAATTTAATTGAAGGAAAGGATGGATTGAAATTATTCAGCCGCCATATTCCCCGGATATGAATCCTTGTGATTTCAATTGTTTTGGCCATGTGAAGAGGAAATTGTCGGGTACTCGATACAATAGCAAAAAGGAGTTAGATATTAAACTAAAGAGCATTATTGATGAATTAAATGAAAGTGGTACTTTAAATGGTGTTCAAGATTTGCCAGCAGTCTGGGAGCGAGTGATTAATAGTGGTGGAGATTATTGATTAGTGTCACAAGGTTATATAATATAGTAGTCAGTTTTTGTAAAATAATAATAATAAAAAAATATGACACCGGAAGTGGGATGACCTAATATAATATTAATCGTTGTAGGACTTTACATTTGTACTACATTTCTAACTTTTCACCCCTGATTAGTATATATATACTTTACTAGCGACCCGCCCCGGCTTCGCACGGGTGCAATGGAGAAACTGATAATTTTAGAGCCACTATTCCTCGTAAAAAGTATAGGATAAAAAATGGTTATTGTGGGTTATCCCTAAGAGATAGACATATACAATCGCGGACTTTTTTGTAGACCTTTTTAAGGTGTACAATACTGTAGTACATTATTTTGATCTATCTCGACGGGTTCAGCCAGCGTTTACAATGTAAGCGCAAAAAAATGTGTTTAATTACGACATCACATTAGAAACCTCTAAAATTATCAGTGTTTCTCTACTATATTATGCATGTATTATAGATACAAACCTTCCTCTTGAATCACTCTATCCATTTAAAAAGAACCGCATCAAAATCCGTTACGTAGTTTTATAGATCTAAGCATATATAGTGACAGACAGACAGGGAAGCGACTTTGTTTTATACTATGTAGTGATAAAGTATCCAAAACTGCCTATTTATTTCACAAGGTTGTAATAAAAATAAGAACAGTAAATAAAAATCAACTAACGGTTAAATAAGTATCATTATACATAACTCAACGGATCAACATGGGTTAGTTTGACTATAATGACAGAGAGCACACCAACTCTACGCACACAGACACGCGCGCATCTGTGTGAGTGCAAAGAGCACTGCAATTACCTAAACTTGGTGCCGCGGATTTGGCGTTAACGCTCTTAAGCGATTTTCTGGTGTCGCATTGCCGATTGTAACTAAAATGAGCAAGCCTCTACCTGAGGGGTTATTCTCGTAATTTAAGAACGTTCACAGTCTGATCTCAGTCTCAACCTGTCAAAAATACCTCCAATTTCCCTACATTTTTGACATTGACTGTCACGAGATGAGATTGCGACTATATTTTGAACGTTTTTAATTAAGGGAATTGGCCTAAAGCAGTGCTATTCTGTAAAAATCTCACCGTGAGAACTTAGGTGAAGTGAGCTCTGTCATTCCGTAATGGTAGGTATTGACACTATTAAGTGCTCACTTCGCTTATGATTTCACGGTAAGATTTTTACGGAATCGACCGGTTGTTGTTGCCGTTTGAGGTGTCGGTTAAAGGAGTAGTAATGTCAAACTAGTTTTTTATGTCCTCTGCATTTTC
>OX451387.1:9860369-9962938 GCA_949629135.1 Eremobia ochroleuca
AATGCCAATTAATTAGTTTATGCGCCCTTGTGGAGCTGGACCAGCGGTGAACCAAGCATTTTTGTCAGCGATGTAATCCCCCAACTTATAATATGCTTGGCTGCATAGTGTGCGTTTTATGTAAGATTTGAATTTAGTTTCGTTGAGTTGGAGTATGTGGGGAGGTATTTTATTGTAACATTTTAAACAGTACCCCATGAAGGATGAGTCTACTTTAGCCAGTCTGAAACCTGGTTGAACTAATTGGTCCCTATTTCTGGTCCTATAGGTGTGTCTGTCACCTCTTTTAGTGAAAAGATTTAGATTTTTCCTTACGTACATGATGTTTTCATAGATGTATTGACAAGGTACCGTCATGATATTAATATCCTTAAACAGTTCCCTTAGAGAATCGCGCCTGCGGAGGCCATATATTGCTCTGATGGCTCTTTTCTGCAGAATAAAAATAGACTCGATATCTGGAGCCCGTCCCCATAGTAAAATACCGTAAGACATGATACTATAAAAGTAACTGAAATAGACTAGTCTCGCGGTATCTACATTAGTAAATTGACGGATTTTTCTTACAGCATATGCTGCTGAACTTAGCCGTCCTGCAAGAGATGTTATATGAGGACCCCATTGCAGCTTTGAGTCGAGCGTGATCCCCAGGAAAACAGTTTTATCGACGAATTCTAGTTTCTCTTTATTCAATATTATGTCACAATCAATACTTTTAACATTTGGTAAAGCAAATCTTATGCATTTAGTTTTTTTTCCATTTAACACTAAATTATTAGCAGTGAACCAATTCTGCACCTGCAGTAAGGCGTTATTTACGTCGTCAAGATTTGATGCACGTCTATTTATCTTAAAAATTAAGGAAGTATCGTCAGCAAATAACACCATTTTTGGTTGTTTTTTTAATAAATGGGGTAGATCATTAATATATACTAAAAAGAGGAAAGGACCTAATATCGAGCCTTGTGGAACACCCATTTTTACTTTTAAACCAAGTGAATTGACCCCGTTTATTTGAACTTTTTGCTGTCTATCATTTAAATAAGATTTTACTAAACTGAGCGCAAGTTTACCTAGTCCGTAATGCTCAAGTTTCAAGAGCAAGGTTTCATGATTAACGCAGTCAAATGCCTTGGAGAGGTCACAAAAGATTCCTATGGCATCTTAGGCCTCCTCCCACGCTGTAAATATGTGTTTTAATAAAGTGACACCGGCGTCAGTTGTACAACATCCTTTGGTGAAGCCATATTGCTGGTCGTGTAAGATTTTGTTGTTGTTAAAATGATTAAGCATTTGATTGAGCATTACCTTTTCGAATACCTTGCTGAATACTGGCAACACGGATACTGGTCTATAATTATTGGTGTCTTTGCTGTCCCCAGATTTAAAAAGTGGAATAACCTTACTGTATTTCATTAAATCTGGGAAGACTCCTTGATCTACACACAAATTAAATACTAAAGCTATGTATGGTGCTATAGTCTCGATTATGGATGTACAAACTTTGATAGACATACCCCATAGATCTTCGGTCAATTTGATTTTTATTTGTCGAAAAGCTTTCATAACTATCATAGAGTTAATATGTTTAAATTGAAATTCAACCGGGCAGCCTGGAACGTTCGCTCTTAATAAATCAATTGATACGTCGGCTGATGAGTTTAAGGATTCCGTACCGATACCTTATTAACTACCATACCTATACATAATTATATTATTAAAAAATTATTTTGCAACGCCTTGCTGTTGCGCCTTCTTTAACGTATCTGCAGAGGCCTCTTCACTGAGCGCGAATGACCTATTGGTCATGTTACAGTGATTTCTGATTAAAAGTAGGCTTACGCGCTGCAATAATTTTTCGACCATTACATTTTTGTGATCCTCACACATCCACGACATATCAACATTAGCGAGTATTTCTGTTTTTGCGTAGCTGCATATATTTATTGAGAAGATATACGGTTTTACTTTCTCATCAAAAGTTCTTGTCGCATCGTCTATTGCCTGGCATAACTGAAGACTCGGGTATGTTAGTGAAGTTTTGTCCGTCCACCATTCTCGCAATGCAATATAATTATATATTGTATTTGGTTGCGGGTTCGAAACTTTCATGGCATCTATACAGTATAAACAGTCCACGCCTTTCAGAAGGACAGAAGCTAAATAGCCGCTCACATAGACAGTGGGCTGCTTTTCAAATTTTTTGAATTTTTTTTCAATATCAATCAAATAATTTTGTTGCTCATTTTCGACAATGTGCAAAATAGGAATATCTTGCAAATCATCGACTTCAATGTGGACACAATCGTCACCGGCTGCACTCTCAGTCTGTTTCTCAGGTTGGTATATTTTCTTTGGAAAAACAATTTCCTGGAAGTCTATGATGATTTCATTATTATCTTTTTCGCAATTGCTACCTCTGCTTGGTGGTGCACCGAGACGTGTAAGAATTGCAGACTTTAATGCGCAAGTGAAATGATGGCACGTTGGATTTCTATTTGTAGGACAATGTTGTCGTATTTGGCCGAATAAATTTTCCAATGCATCCTGGTTAAATTGACGCAGGTTCATGTATTTAATTTTTTTTACTGAATTTAAATAGCTCCAAATATCTTGTAGAGATGACAAAGTGATTAAATATCCATTCACGCACCTAATATTTCTCAATCTCAGTTGACTGTCTGATTTTAAGAAATGCAATGTTTTTATTTTACTTTTAAATTCAATCCATCTCCTATGGTGGAAACTATTTTTACTTACATTTTGCCGAATATTTCTTTTTATATCGTTTCTAGAAGCTGGCCCATTTGTACAATCAAATAATTGATCAAGTTCTTCAACTATGTGTGCTGTTTGAAGAATTTCCTGTCTTTCTCTTTGGTTTTCAACACTTTCGGCCAGAAGCTTTAGTATAGCTGCAACTGTATTACTCAAAATTTGAGCAGCTAGCTTTACTCTCATTTTGGTTCTAAATTTCGGGTCCACGTGTAATTTTGTAATTTTTTTGAAATGGAGAGTACTGCTATTTTTTTCCTCAAGTTTGATCAAATGGGCCCATTTACCTTTTTTGTTGTTCATTACTAATTCCCCGCCCTGCAGAAAATTATTTCTTATTGATTTAAAAAGATGCGGAACATCATATATAATAAAGACTTTTTTATTATCTGCAAAAAAATAGTGCGGTTCCGCAGAATTTCCCCAGGTCTTGAGCAAATTTAATGCACCCATGTTCGTTGGTCCCTGATCGCAAACCGTAGCTATTACTTCATAACCAGCTTCAGATACAGCTCGAATTGCATCCTTTATTATAATAGCTAATTTTTCAGTTGCAATGGTTCCCTTTACGAAATAGTGTGCAATGGGCTGTTTCATACTTTTATGCACCCCTTGAAGCATGATAACTAATGCGTGATCAGCTATTTTTTTGGATCGTTTTTCACCGCCTAGGTCCTCATATCCATCTATTTTATCCGTTGCAACATTGTATATTAGCCTTTTTTTGAGTGCTATTTCATCAAACAGAATAACACAAGTTTTATCTTTGTCTGATAAACTTTCTGTTTTTTTTTTTAGGTGATTCATACTCATGGGATCGATGCCAGTATCTATTTTCATATTTTCTAATACTGTTTGAAGCGTTCTGATACTAGGCATAGGTAAAAGTTGGGACAAATATCTGTACGCTTTAGGCGACTTTTTGTAAATAGCTAGAGCTACTGTTTTGTTTAATTTAGTCCAACGTTTGCCTTTAGGTTGGCGACTTTGATTGGCTATTGAAGATTCTATTAAACTTTTTAAGACAGATGATTTTATGTTTTCTATTTTATCAACTTTCTGTTTGAGGTTTTTTATAAGAATTCGACTTGATTTAAGTTTCTTGATCAACTTTCGCTTCCGAGGTGTTATTGGGACAGCTTGTATGTCTTGATGTTTTCTTGGTGACACTAATGGTGCTGAAACATGAAGGAAATCGGTGTTAAGTAAGTTATTAAGTACTTACATACTCGAATAAAATGAAATGTGTAAGTATAACACTCACTAGGACTACAAAATCTTCTTCTTTTTGGGGAAGTCAGATAAGGATCCGATGTCGACGTGGAGGGTACTGTAACACAATGGGTTAGTGTTATTTTAATTAACATTATTTAAGGACTATTTGTCACTTGCAACTTCGCCCGCGAGGAATTTAATCTAAAAAAAAGTTGCCTACAATACTTTCTCACAAATCAGCTATCTACCAGTGAATGCAGTGCAAGAAGATTCAGTGTTGAGACTACGAGAACTTAATATTTATAACATAATTATATCATATAGTATTTTTTAATTGTACTGACCTGGACTCCATGATCTCCTTTTTAAATTTACTGGGCCAGGGCCATCTTGGTTTGATGTTGAAGGTTCTACAAAAATTAAAAGTAATCATTTTAAATATTATATTTTTGTAAAATAAGACCATTTGGTAAAAAAAAAATATATACAACAATGCTTACTTGCAGTACAACAATCCGTTTCCAGTATGATGTCTGTTTCTGAGGTTGATGTTGAAGGTTCTGTAACATTAAAACGATATATTGAAATATGGCTGTTCATCACACGCATGAAATTATTGACATATCCGTTAAAACAAGTCAACTATACTAACTTGGTTCACACAAAAAACTGTGGTGGTAGTTATGTTCCTTCTGTATAACTGACGATAATTCTGTAAACATAAATTATTTCATTATAGCAAAGGAATAGCTCTACAATATATTGTGAAATCAGGATGTGCTTTACAAATGAATAAATATCTCACCGCTATATGAGAGCTGCACATTATCAGTTCTTCTGGCTGGCAATGGTTGACTGCTATCAATACAATGTAGTGGAAATCCAACTAAAGTGTCATCAGATAATGGTGTAGATGAGATTTCCAGACACGGAATAGCAGTTTTCTTCAGTTGACTTTTTTTCTTCTTGAAATCTTTACTTCGGAAATGCTTTTCACAAAGATATTTCAATTGATGCAACTTTTCTATTGGCACATAGACTAAGTCTTCTTTTCCTGTCGCTTTGACCCATTGTTTACACCTAAAAAGTAGGTGATGAGTTATTTATACATATAAATTACGTATTATAAGAATGTAACAAACCCCTAAGACGACCCACTGACCAAAATAACTTATAACTACACCTAGTTTATCATAACATCATAATTATAACTTGCAAGAAAATTTATCATGCCAAAATCAACGTATTGAGAAAAAATTGATTTCACTTTCTTAATAGGTACCTAATTATCATTTTCAACATGAGCTTAGCCTGTAGATGTCCACTGCTAAACATAGACTTCTCGTGTCATTTCTATAACTAAACATCGATATCGATAAATCCAGGTTGATGGGTAAACACTATGTAATGTTTTGTAAAAGTTATTCTTTTTGTTAAAATGCACTAAACCTTTAGGAATTGTACTAGTATTGACTTCTATATAGAAATAAATAACTAATTAGGCTTACCGTTCTTCATCTAATGGAAATTTAGCCATAAAAACACGTTTGTTATCACCAACCCGGCATGTTTTTATACCACAAATTTCGCACGTTATTTTTCTCATATTTCTTCATATATCTTTAATTTCTCATATTATCTCTCATTATACTCAAATTTCTTCCAACAAAGTGATTATTAATACACTTTTAAGCAATTTATACGCGTAAATAATAACTTTGGAAAACCAAACAAACTAATTGTCAAACGCTAGTGACAGTCAGCGACAGTCAAAATGGCGGTCAATGTAATCCATCTGTGTTGAAGAGTCATAGGCCGTTATAGCCCCAGAGTTATAAGTGTTCTTCTTAATTTTATCGGATTATGGCCGCCATTAAAAAGGACGTCCGTTTCATACATCGTTCTATATATAGAGGAGTTTCGCCAGACTGTATCAATGATTGGATTGGCAATGTTTGTGATTATTTGGTTATATTTGTGAAATTAATGACAAGACAACTGGCTACATAACATTTTTAGCCAACAATAGTAATTGCTTGTAATGAGCAGCTAGTTGCAAATAAAAGCTGTATCTATTTCACCATCTGTAACAAGAATAACATTCATCTTTTCATCCACCTGTCATCGTGTCTTCAGCGCGGACTGCTGTTGTTCTCAGGTCAGCAGATATATCTTTCTCTTCACTTACATAAAAATGGCATCGGCAGCAGCATTAAAAGTTATGACAGGTGTGGCCAAAGACGTATCGCCGATATACTACAGGATATTGTCGAAATTTCCACAGAATTTTACTTTTTGTTTTGCCTATGGATCTGCTGTGAAACCACAGATGGGGAACAATAAAAAGCAAAACATGATTGATCTAATATACTGCGTGGACAACTCGTATCGATGGCACGCGGCTAACATCGAAATTAACCCGTCGCACTACTCGGCGCTCCGATTCCTGGGCAAAGGATTTGTTGCAAGGTTTCAGGAGAACTGGGGTGCTAAAGTGTACTTTAACACCCTTGTTGAAGTGAAAGAAGAAAACATTCTCATTAAATATGGGGTTGTGTCACAGAAAGATTTGATTGCTGATCTACTGGATTGGAATGATCTATATGTGGCTGGCAGACTTCATAAACCAGTAGAAATTATAAAGCAGACCAATAGTTCACAGTTACAAGGTGCTCTTCTGTCAAATCTACGCTCAGCAGTCCACACAGCACTCCTCACTTTGCCAGAAACATTTTCTGAATATGATTTCTACTTTGCTATATCTAACTTAAGTTATGCTGGTGACTTTAGAATGACATTTGGAGAAAATAAAAACAAAGTGAGCAACATTGTACAGCCACAGCTGCTAAACTTTCGAGAACTATACCGACCCATCTTGCAGCAGTTTCATGCCTATGTTGACATCCCAACTGGAGATGCTCAGTGCCATCAGGATATAAGTCCCGAGACTAAACTGCATCACTTGATGCAGCTGCCTATGGTGCCTCAACAAAAAATTGTGAAATTTTGGAACCATGGTGGTCTTCAACAAGACATGGAGGATGTCCTGCGAGCAGTTGCTTATGACATTGACTGTGCTGTCATATTGAGACAAATACTGAAGGATATTGTTTGGCAGTCCAGTGTGAGGCAATCTCTAAAGGGCATTCTTACTGCTGGTCTACTGAAGTCTGTTCGTTACAGTGCTAAGAAAATAGCAAAAATGTTTTAATTGTTACTGTAGCTTTTGTATATACAATAAAGGTAGTAAGTAAATTAGATTTGTATTATTCCTGATTTTTAAAACCTCTTTTTGTTTTTAGGTACAATTATGATTTCAGATGAGTCAAGCAGTGATTCAGAAACAGGTAGATTCAAAGGTCGAGCAAAAACTCAGGAAGATAAATTTTCTAATCAAAGGGCTGACAATGTCAGAAATTCAGGAAGAGGTAGACCGTCCGGACCTGACCGATTCAATAAAAATTTTGACAGAAAAAGAGATGAAAGATCTCGCTCTAATTCACTGAGACATTCTAGAGATAGAGAAAGGGATAGACACAGGTATTCTAGACATTCACCTGTAAGTAGGAGGAGACACTCAAGGGATAGAAGTCCCAGCAGGAAATCACATGAGAGGAATAGACACAGAGACTCTATTGATAAATCTAAAGTTAAAGAACAAAGGAGTAGTAGTAGAGATAGACATAAACATTCTGGATCTACTTCTAGATCCTACATAGCTCATGATTTTCGAAAGGAAAAAGAAGTTAAAGAAGACACACGGCGTAAAACTGAGAGAGTTAGAAGTCCTGAGAAGCCCGTAAAGAAAGCTAAAGAGAAATCACCATCCCCTGATCATAAATCTAAAAGATCTGAAGTATACATACCTCCTCCTATGGTAGTGCCAAAAAGAAAAAGTGAAAGTCCAATCATTGTTGAAGAACATGTCAACAGTGATGCATCTGAGGAAGTGCTACCAGGCTCTTACTATAACATGATACCAGCTGTTGTGAAAGAAAAAACTGATGAATCCAGTGAGATTGATTCTTCTGATGACGAGAGGCTGAGGGCGAAACTTTTGAATTTGGAGAAAGAACTCCAAAAGACGAAAAAGAAGAAGCATAAAAAGAAACACAAAAGAAAAAGTTCAAAGTCTAGTAAAGATAGGGACCGAGATACAACAGTATCAGTAGAGGTAAGTAGCACAACTGACATTGATGTAAAAGCTGATGTTTCAAAAAACGAAGGTGAGGTTGTGGAAGAGGTTTCTTCTACACAAAAGAATGCTCAAAAAGAAAGTTGTGAAGAAGGTGAGATATCAAGTGATGATTCCCAGAGCGAGATTGAAATTGATCCAACAGATTTGAGACACAAGTTGAGGCGTACGGCTCCGAGGGGTGATGACAAGTCAGCTCCTGACGTGTGCGGACCGGCGCTACCGCCCCATCTCGAGAAACGTTACGAGCGATGTGTCTCTCCAGATATTGAGGGTCCTGCTCTGCCCGCACATCTTAAAAGAAATCCGAAAAATATAGGTAAAGTATTCAATATTTATAATCAATGTCATCATAAGTACCTCCTTTTGCAAACATTGGTTTGTTCGCCGTGTGTAGTCACAGTCGTAAGTGTTGTATGGATCACTTTGGAAGCTTGTTCAAAGAAACTTTATTTTTTAGCGCGATTTATACGACTTACCGTAAATAAACCGTCCCGTGTACAAAAGCCACAAGTATAGTAATAGAGCTGCATCAATTGCCAGTGCATTGCCTTTGTCAATACATAACTGAAGAAATACACCAATCATTTCCTGATGTTTTTTTCTTTAGGACCATCTATTCCCGATGACATGCGCAAAGTATTGGCTGAGAAGGAAAGAGAAGTTATCAAATACGAAAGTTCGGACGAAGACTTGGGTATAGGACCTTTGCCCGCTGGCTCTGAAGAAAAATGGTCTGACGCTCACCGACAGCTCGAGGAAAGAGCTCTAGACATAAAAATAAAGAATTTAGATGGACATTCAGACACAAGCAAGATAAAATCTAGAGAGCAGTGGATGCTGGAGCTGCCAGAAGGTAAAGCAAAAATCATTGGCTTAGAAGCAAGGAGCTTCAGAGCTAAGGCGGGACCGGATATGTCAGATAGGTAAGTTCTACTACTTTTTTCTAGAGTCTAGTAATAATAATATTATTATGTTATCCTCATGTGCCACAGCTGTGTCTGACTCATATACAAACAATGTTTACAATGTAAACAATAACTAATAGTAGTTATGCAGCCAATGGGTATTTTAAATGTCTCTGGGCAAACTGGGAGGCTTTCAATGGACATACTTTTCCAGTATATTGTAACCTTAGGATCAAAGGGATCGTATTTTTCCGAGCTGTTGATAATAATACAAAATTCCTGTATGTGCAGAACCAGTTGGACAGATACTCCAGAGGACAAAGCAAGGAAAGCAGCTGGACTCGTGAAGGAGGAAGATGTGGAGCTGTCCTTAAAGCAGGAGGCAAGGATGCGCCACATCGCTAACAGGGATGACGAACAAGAGTCGGCAGTCAAGTGAGTAACTATGATGATGCTGCACGTATAGAATATGCGCGATCAGTGATCCAGGATAATCACCCACCATATCTAGCAGTTTCCTTGGTGAGGTGTATACTTATATCAGTCACCGGCTACATTGCGTAATACACAAGCAACTGCAACGGCTTTCATTATGACAGTTCAACAACATTCGTTGCGGTATTTACGTTCTTGAGCAGACAAATTTTTCGAACATATGAAGCAATGGATTAGCCATAATGCAACATCCTTCAAAAACATTCGTATAGTGATTAATAGTGTGTTACGCAATTATTGTGCTTGTGCACATACTCTGATATGATATGCCACGAAGTTTTTCGCGGCTGTCTCTAATTTAGTTGATTTTTACTTTCAATGAAGTCCTATTGAAACGCTAGTCTTATTCCTAGAGCTTAATGTGTCATTTTTTTGTGACAGGAAACACAAAAAGAAACACAAGAGAGAAGAAAGCCTCCTAGATCTGCATCAAAAGAAGTTGAAAAAGAAGAAAAAAGTAATTTATTTATTTAAACTTTTCTCACACAAAAAGGTACAAAGGCGGACTTAGTGCCTAATAATGCTTAATGTCTAGATTTTTTTTTTAAACTCCAATCAAACAGGCGCCGATTATGTATCTAAATCCTATACGCTATATACAGGTTGAAATTGAAAACATGCGACAAATCGAAATGAGAGATTGTACTCATCATTGTGAACAACTTTTACTATGAGATAAAACCTGAAATCGCGAAAAAAAAATCAGCTGTTCCCTACATTTATGTTCGCATAACTCGTCAAAATGTAGCGAACAGCTCATTTTTTTTTCGCAATTTCAGGTTGGGTCCCATGGTAAAAGTTGTTCATAATGATGAGTACAATCTCCCATTTCGATTTGTCGAATGTTTTCAATTTCACCCTGTATAAATAATTCCAATGTGACGACCTTATTGCCATTAACCGGGCATATATTATATTGAGGTCCGAACTGAGAATTTCTTATCAGAAAAACGCAATGAAACACCCTGCAGTGACGTATGCCACTATACCAGGGATGGTGAACTGCGTACCACCAATGGCACACCTGCCATTTCGGTGCCTAAGTCATCTACTTTGTAACAGCAGAAATCACACCTATTTCATTATAAGTTAATATAAAACTACTGTATTATAATAAAGGTACTATTGTGACAGTATATAGTTTATTTTCCAGCAGTCACTAAGTCAAGATTTTTTTGTTGCATGGTCAAATTAATTTATTTATAAAAAAAAAAAATGTCACGTAGATGTATAGTGAGGTTCGCCATCCCTGCTCTATACCAACGGGTAGTTTTTAACTTTCTGTATTTCTTCTATTAACAGAAGGATGAAAAAGAAGATGGCGGTAAAAAGGAAGGGCGGCGGCCGTTCAGTCGAGACGTGGACCTTCAAGTGAACCGTTTCGACGAAGCACAGAAGAAATCCATCATCAAGAAAGCCCAAGAATTAGACTCTAGATTTTCTCGAGGAGAAGCTAAATTTTTATAAAGTATTGCGAAATAATATGTTCACGGGATTTTGAACCGTAAAGGTAAAAGAATTAGTGATGCACTTATTTTATCATGGAACTATTTTACGACGTCAAAATAGCCTGTAAACGGAGTATATTCACATGTTTCTGGTAATATCTTTACTAGAAGGCGGTAAAGCAGCAATAGCCCAGTCTGGCGTCAGATTGGTGAACGAGAGGTCGTGAAGTTAAACACTTCCCGAATTCACGATGCACTGTGGCCTTAAATCCACTTCACAAACATACTATAATTTGGTTTTAGCATCCTCTTTGGTTTAAACTTATCGATATATGAGTAAATACACGCCAACTTATAAGAGGCTGGACGGATAGAACAAAATTATGTTTTCTTTTCTACACTTTCCCATCAACTAAATGTTACCCACAAAAATATGGAAATGTGTTTTTAATTAAAGATTTTCTAGACCAACAATAATTATTATGCTCTTGGTGAATTGTTTTATCGTTTTTAAACAATAATTATTTATTAGTTGTGTTTGTGCAATAGCGCCCTATATAACTCGGCACTGTAGTTGCTCTGAACTTTCTTGTTTTAGTAAATTGCAAATACACCGTATATTTTGAGTGTATTTCCCCCTTATTTACAAACGTTGCTTAAAATTGGGTGACGTTTAAACGACAAAAAAATGATGGTTAAGCAAACAACTTACTTAACACGTTCAACGTCATGTCGGACAGCAATGGCCTACATGGCGTTGAACGTGTTAATTTTAAGCAACGTTAACAAAATCATCGAACGTTACCGATGGAATCAGAACCTCAAAAAATTAGAATAGGAGCAACGTTACTGAAGGCTTTTTTGTAACACGTAAGATCATCATCTGCCTAGCCTTAAGGTAATAGGTAACACGGGCTGGTGTCCGCAACTCCACGTCAATGCGCGTATTTTGCGTACGGCTGCCTAGCCTTTTCCCAAATATGCTGGGGTCGGCTTCCAGTCTAACCGGATGCAGCTGAATACCAGTATTTTACATGGAGCGACTGCCTGTCTGACCTCCACAACCCAGTTACTGGGTGATATGATAGCCCTTGGTAAGACTGGTTTTCAGACTGGGGCTTCTGACTACCCGTAACGACTGTCAAAGATCTACGAATGACAGCCGGGAGCAACGGCTTAACGTGCTTTCTGAGGCACGGAGGGGTCTCGGTATGTAAAGATGGTCACCCATCCACAGACCAACCGTGGCAAGCGTAGCTTAACCTGATCGATCGACCTGTGCGGCTGTTATTATTTAGCCACGGGCACCTATTAGCCACCTAAAATATGCGGTGTATTTATATGATATTCAAAAATAAATATAATTTTGAAATAAGAAATATTTTTGACTGTAAAATTAACACACGTTAATAATAATTGTTTTAATTGTTATGAAAATTATGTATGAAATATTGTTGTGGTAGCAATGGAATAGTATTTGAAGCACAGGTGTCCTTTGCAATGAATTAAGTAAGTAAATAATTATGATATGCTATACGTATTTTAGTTAATCCAATGATTTTACAAAAGTATGAACTTTTAGTTTAATGTTCGGTTCGCAATGTGATTGATGGTAGCCGTCATATTGTATGATGATCGATATTTGTATGATGTACAAACAGGTAGATTTCATACATTGTAGTTATTAAAGCACGACTGTTCTAAGATTATAGAATTGGTCTACCTCTACGTCATCATAACGACCAATATATTGGCAAGGAATGTTGGTTCTCACAAAATACAGGATCAAATTAATTCATTAGCGAAAATTCACAGTCGTGTTGGCGTTGGGTACTTTATTATGATAAAACAAAACAAGAAGAGTGTGTATGAACACACGATAGAACTGAAAACTTCTCCTAGGAAAGGCGATTCAGCGTCAACGACCCGAGTGTGATAGTTCAATTTTGTTTACAGTTCAGAAAGCGCAAAGTGCGCCCCAAGACGTCTTTTATTTAAAAAAAAAACTGCAGCATTTAACCTCGTAATCATTGAAGTTAAAAGTTTTGAAAACCATTTGTTTTATCATGATTTCATATCGATACCCATAACGTGTGTGACGTTCCACCAGTTAATATAAGCTGACCCTGTATAAGTACATATTATGTTATATATTTATACTTTAACATCACCCGCGCGACCAGAGTGAATGTTTGCGAAAACATCCGCTTGGTAGATACTGCCGATTTCACTGAGTAAACCGTTGGTTTGGAGCGCAGAAGTGAAGGTTAATATGTTGGTGGAATGGAACGCAGCCAGTCGGAGCAAATTCTCTTTCTTTCCTTCTTCCCATGGGGGTAAGCAGAATCTACAACCCGTCCGTCACCTGCTACGATTCTTAAATACTCCTTTTGCTTCGTTTATGGCCTGACCACGACCTTGCCGCTACCAGCGGTAGTTTAGCGCGGGGCGGCGAGCGGTAAAAACAAATATACAAAAATTTTAGAATCATGCCACGAAGCACCGCCTCGGCGCGCGGCTTGAACAAATGTACGGGCGAGTGATTGAGATGCCACGACTCAGAGCGGTACGGACAGCGGCGGACTCAGCGACGCCTGGACTAATAAAATATTTTAGATGATTGTTGCGCGATTTTTTGACGATTATTTTTTTATTTACTTCGTGCACTCCTTTCCTCGTATTCAAAATATCGTGCTTAAAATATGAACTGCTTTCGAGGCAAAGAAGAGTTGCTTTGGATAACGTTATGTCGACGTTTGACGATTACTTTTTATTTACTTCGTGCACTCCTTCCCTCATATCCAAAATATCCTGCTTAAAATATGAACTGCTTTCGAGGCAAAGAGCTATTTTAGATAACGCCATGTCACCAAAAAAGTAATGTCTAAATACGTCCATCTCCGTTGCTGCCGCTAACTCTAATGAGCAGTACGTGGCATGGACAACGCGCCGCCTGCCGACACCGCGCCGCTTCCCGCTAAGCCAAAAGTCGTGGCCAGGCTGTTACGTCTGGACATTCACGTCCGCCGGTTGCGAGTACTCGCTATTGACCTTTCTGAAGAACATCACCACTTTGTAGAATACAGGATTTAGTTATCACTGTCGGGCTTTGAGCTGGGTGGCTCAAGTGATACTTCTGTGCCGAAATGTCTGCCTACCCCCCGATGTTGTCTAACTAGTGACATTAGAAGATCTTAATAGATCTTATCTAACATCCGCCTCGCTACGCTATTCAGTTATTGGGAGTAGGAAAAAACCGCTTTGCTAATTCGATACCTCGGTCAGCCCAATTTGTCACTTTGGCCGTGCAAGCTACATCGAAATCACGATTCATGATTACGGTCTGATATTATTATTAAGTTACTGTTGTAATTTGGCCTGCTTTACAGGTTCTATTAGGACAATGTACAAAACTATACAGCAGAAACTAGTCGTAAATATACGGTTTTACCCTTTATACGCTTGTTTATATTAAAATATACCTAATTACCTATCCATTCGTCGCATGGTTTAAGCCTTTTTTTCATTCGTACTGTGTAATTAATGAACAAGAATGCTTATACCCTTAGGCGAGTAGTGAGTACCTAAGAGGCACTTGTCTCACCGCCGCCGCCGCCGAGCAGAGCTAGCAACTAAAAACGAATTGTTTGTTTGACAGAGTTCTCGTCGCTGGTTTGAACAGTCGGCGAGGAACCATTATAGGCAAACCGCCTGCGGGGTATAGGGCGCTTAAGAACTGCAGTGCGTTTTTGTAACAATCTCACCGTGAAAACTTAGGTGAAGTTAGCTTGGAGTGAGCTGTCAGTGACATGAGTCATCCCACCTGCTACTAGGGACTAATGAGTAATGTTTTGAAAAATAAAATACTAGCTTTGAAATTACATAAAGCTAACTGTGAATATCCGCTTCGCTGGGTCATTTTTAATTGTATAGTTATTTTGTTAATGTTAATAATCTATCACTTATTACCTCATAATTTTTTCATATCTACTTAACATTTTTATTAATTATAAAAGTAGCCTAAGATACTTGTTATTACATCAGCTACCTGCCAATAAAAGTCCCGTCAAAATCGGTCCAGCCATTTCAGAGATTAGCCGAAACAAACAGACAGACAGACAAAAATTGTAAAAAAAAATATATTTTGGTGTATGTACCGATTATTATATTCATATGCATGTAGTAAAAAACGGTTATTTCAATATTACAAACAGACACCCCAATTTTATTTATATGTATAGATGATCAGTAGAATTAGTATACAAAATATGATTAAAATCTCGATTATGATTGTAAATGTATGCTTGGTCAATCCCTAGCATCATTGGGATGACACGGACACTCTACGCAAGTTTTCACGGTGAGATCTTGACAGAATCGACTGGGTGTCCAGTGCACATTTTGCCTCTTTGTGTATCACGCTACGAGCGCCCGCCGCCGCCTGCACCTCCCGGTCCCTGTTCTCGTCCTACCCCCGCGCCCCTATACCTCGCAGGCGAGGAATCAATTAAGTGGTTTGCCTATAATATAGCTATCGCTTTTGCTGACACGAAACCCACAATCTTTATTACGTTTCTTGAGCGAGGAAATACATAGTTTAGCTAGTCGGTTCCTCGTCGGCGATGAGGCAGGTGCCTAAAACCCTATTTAGAAGTTCAGTTTTCTCGCTGTTTTGGCTCTTTAACCAAAACAGCGAGATAACTGAACTTCTACACAGTATATAAATATAGGTACTTAAATATTTGAATTTCCTATCTAACATAAGTGAAACAAAAAAGTCTTCTTATAAAAATAATTCGTTTTCTATAATAAATGCAAGACTAAACTAACACAAAGGAGTGCGTTACATGACTATCTTAGCGTCGACTGTGCCTGTGGCATTCTTCTCCGCGGAGGGGCAGATCTTCACCTTGGACTCCTCGCAGCAAAGCGGCTCGTCGGCCGTGATGTCAGCATACGTCCACGATTTATCGCAAACTTGATAGAATGCTGACAACTGCAACAAAACATGTTATAACTTATGGTTTATAAGTTACTACCGCGGATTCTCTTTGGTCAAGATTGCCTGTAACCTAATCAGGGGATGAGATATTAGTGGGACCTATGCATTTTCCTTATTATCTTGATCACAGGCCAAAGTTTAGCAAAACGTTGTGTGGCGTTATGTTGCCTGTAACAAACGTAGATCAACATGAATTTACAGTTAACACGATTTCAATCGTATAAGGTAGGTATTTACCTTCAATTCCTTCGCGTTCTCAAGTCTATTGCATAACACTTCTGGTCCCTTTGCCTTGGTTGCAGTGGCCAAGGCGTTGCAAAGGCTCTTGCAAGTGCCAGCGCCCTCGGCGTCGCATTTGACGATCAGGCCCGGGTTCTGTGAGAGGAGAGGCAGGGCGCCGGTCTCTATCGTGTTCGATGGGTACCCGCCGCATGAGCAGTTACCTTTTGGTCCATCGTCTGTTGCTGGTGTACTGTGGAAAGAAGAAAGATAGATTTGTTTTGCGCAGACTAAAAGTGGAGTTAACAGTGCAAATAAAAAAATATAGAAAAAAGATCATGTATGTTAGTATGTAGTCTGGGAGCACAGTTAGTTCGACTTCAATTTTACTCTGTTTTAGGTAAGCTTATTAGATAATTGTAGGATGGCTGAACTTCGCTGGCATTTCTTAATGATCTACTGTCGTTAAATTCGTAGTATTATAAAAAAAAATGTGTGACGTACATATTACTTTTCTCCTCGGCCAGTATGAAGCCCAGTCCACACAATAAGACGATGCAGAGTTCACACAGCAGCACCCTGGAAGACATGTCGACTGCGGCGGAGGTGACTTACTGATGGACGGTGAAGATTCCGTAACATTTATATACGCAGGAATTTTCAAGTATACGCCGAAGTATGCATTGTGCACACTATCTGGTTAAAATTTCAGGACACGGGTTTTTTGCATGATCTTCTTAGCGTGTCGATAGCAAAAATATAGTTTTTTTCTTAAATTTGTTTGGCCCAAAATTCAGCAACGCGAATAGAATTCGCTGACGCAGCCATTAGGTCCTCACGTGTGCAGGTGACAGGGCATGCGGTGCAAGGTGGGAGGTGAGCCATTGTCTGTGGAGAGACACCGCATACGCACTGGAGGACAGAGCCTTCCATGAACCCCCACTTGTGGAGGTTGTCCTTGCTGCGACCTACTTGGGTACGAAGTCTATTAAGATTTTCCACTGTAGGTAACCCGGATGGTAGAAAAAAAAAATATTTGCATGATAAAATGATGTGAAGTCTCATTTGGCATTTATTGGCACGGTAGCTGAGAAGTCAGTTTTTCAGAAGAAATATTTCGCTACCTTGGGGTAGAAAGGTAGTAAAAGCCATAAAATGTTTATGGCTTTTACGACCTTTCTACCCCAAGGTAGCGATTTGGATGTCCTACTTAGAACATGTACCTTGATTAGTGTTTTTTGTAAATGATAAGTACATACCTACTTGCCTTAATAAAAGCAGTAGGTACCAGCTTTGAAGATTGAGGGTGAACCAACAAGTTTGTTTAAAGTTATGAATAGGTGGGTAGCTACCTTTTTTTGTTTTTGGGGGGAAACATTCAAAACGCGCGCGGGCTTTGGAGATAAGACCGGGCAGTGTGGGATTTTTACCTCACTAAAACCATACCGGTGGTCAACATCTGCACATGGAAGGGGCAGCGTTACCTCTCAAAAGACGGACTCGAAACCCCCTCTGTACAAGGCCTGTTAGAGCATATCTCTGGGGAGACTGCAAAGGGCTCTCCCCGAAACCGAACTGTTGAAGTATGCGAGGCCGCACGTGACCTCTGTGCGCCGTTTTCCCTGAGGTCACTCAATGGGCGGGCAGTCCCAACTCTGACCGCCCGCGAGACCAAGAAGCTTAGGTAGGTACCTAAGCTTTGGAGCTCACCTGCCGACTAATGAATTCGCATTCCTACACTTGAATTTAATACACCTAACTCGTTTTTTTGAGAACCTGTCCCTAAAATATCCACGCAGTGTGGACACTGCAGTAACATGACCAACTTATGTTTTGATATGCGAAGATCGGATTTGTTATGATTTCATTAATATACAATAAGCCGTTACTTGGTTTCGCGGATTTGTAATTATCCATACAGGTCTCATCATTTGACACCAGAAGTTCTAACGGAAACCATAATTTTGCGTTCCGCAGACACCGGCAGACGCTATAGAGGCTAGAGCCGGCAATTGAGTATGCCCCAGCTGACGGATGGACGACCTAAAGAAGGTGGCTGGGGTAGACTGGATGCGGAAGGTGGAGAACAGGGTGTTGTGGCGCAATCTGGTAGAGGCCTATGTCCAGCAGTGGACTGCGATAGGCTGAGTTGATTGATTGAATTGAGTATGGAAAATAATGTCATACAAAAAGTCCACCTCTAGCAACGTGGCAGATGTGAACCCTTTTCATTGCGTTTTTCATGACATTTTCACACATTTCCTGCGATATCTCAGTGACTGTCTCGGATATTTTGTTTTAATTGTTGAAAGTTCATTGGCCTGTTAGCATAGACACGTCCCTTTAGATAGCCCCACAGAAAAAGCCAAGAGCTGTTAAATCCGGGGATCTTTGGGGTCAATACATGTCACCGTTTCTCGAAATTAATCGGCCCGGAAACGTTCTTTTCTCCATTGTGGCTCGTGCCGTATGACATGCGGCCCCGTCGTATTGGAACCACATGTTTCCTAAGCCCAACTGATTCACTAGATGTAAGAATAAAATGTTTATCATCTCAGGGTACCGATCTCCATTCACTGTAACAGCATCAACGATGGCATCTTTAAAGAAATAAGGCCCAATTACTCGTCCTGACCAAATTCCACACCAAACTTTTACTCGACGTGGATGCAGTGGTCGTTCGTAGATCAACAAAGGTATGAGACGTTCCCATCGACGTTTTCTGGGTGCTAAAAATTAATTAAAATCACAAATAATTTATTTGTACCATCTGAATACTAACTTACAATTTTATTGATTTGGTACCGTACCCTCCACTCATAAAAAAAAAACTTAGAAAAGGGGTGCATCTAACCTAATAATGTAGCGGTACATTTACTTCTAAGTAAAACACACGGTTTGCAGGAAACGGTGACGCGAGACTCGAACCCGGAACGTCGCGCGCTGCAATCATTCTTGTAAGTCGATGTAGAGGGACTAATTCATTAATTATATTAATTTATTCTTGTGTCGATTAAATATACAAGTTTAAAATCTATCCTCATAATAATTATGAGGATAGAATTATTATCCTTAGAGGAATATGTCGAGTAGGTATTACGGTGGGTAGGTTAGTAGGTAGGTACACCAAGAGTTCGCGAAATTCCATAATACATATTCATCGGCTAGTATGAACTCGATAGAATCTGTCGATCAATATAAGAACTACTCTCCTGATTCAGTTATCTTTTAAAAAAATGAATGTTTTTGTATTATTCATGTTTTTCAGCTCGCAACTTTGTGCAAGAACCTGCAACAAGGGCCTCAATTGTTGGTGTAGGTACTTACTAGACACCTCTGTGGGCCTCTGCCTAAGCCTTCGGAGAATAATACTAGTAAGTACTAAGTCATAATTTCCACTTTTCAAAGCCTATCAATAAATTATGCTAATTTGCAGGCTCTCAAAGTTTCGGGCAGAGCGCTCGAGGCACTAGATATCGAACGAAGGGGCGGTATATTGGTATTCTATTCATTTGACCTTCGGGGCGGGCGCGGGTATAAGGATAGTTGTGCACAACTCCATAAAAACAATATAATATTCTGATCAGATTGAAAAATATTTATTTCTGTAAAATCATACACGTGTTCCTGAAATAGTAAGAGCCGCAGTCCACGTATTTTAACAAATCCTCAATGTAATAATAAGTCGGATTAAATATTGCTTACTCTACCAGCGAGAAATACGTTGACAACAAATCTGTGCGCTCGCACATATTTCAGCTCAGTTACTGTAAGCGCATTTAGGCTCCAAGGCGACCGGCGGTATCACTTTGACCTTGGTATGGTCTAGCGTAGTACGAAGTTTCAATAAAATAGGTTTTGTTCCACTGACGTGCGGTCTACTGTACTGTCAAACAGGGTGAATAGGAGTGCAGGGGTGAATCGGGAGGAAACTTAAAAGGGATTTAACATTGAAATAATATAGTTTGTTGCTAAAAAAGACTCTGAATGTGTTTACCGTATTAAAATTAAGCGCCCTGTTTGGTAACAAATTAACTATATTATTTCAATTTTAAATCCCTTTTTAAGTTTCCTCCCGATTCACCCCGTTTGTACGTAAGTACCACATATGACCATTATTTGTGATACAGCATTTCCCTCATGTGTCAAACTTAAACAATTAAATTAAACAGTCTCTGCTTACGATTGTGTTATAGTTATTATTTGATTGTCAAGATTTAATAATGTACTCAGTTACAAATTTTACAAATATGGGTAATAAACAAGTAAGAACATACTTATTTCTAATGCTATTATGTAATTACAAAGGCATTCTTTCTATACATACAGTTACAATACTTATTAAAAATATGTTTTCTTATAAATGTTACAATACAATACTTTTATTACAAGTATTAACTATTTCAGAAAACTGATAGTTTTGATGAAAATATTGGAAGCTCCAGTTTAATATAAAAATTGTGTAGTCACCAAAAGATAAGTAGCCAGGGTTGTCAGGTATAGTTAAAGTTTAGTAAGAAACCAATAGATGTTTTCGAATGAAATTTAATTTGATAAGTGAAATGGTTGTTTTTTATTAATTAAATTCATTTTATTCGAAAACATCGGTAGGTTTCTTACTTAAACTCAACTATATCAACATTCAATTTGGCAGTTGATTACAGATCAGAGATTTGAACCAGGCTTTCAGATAACAGCACCCTAATTGCGTAACACACTATCAAGCATAACGACTGGGAAGTGCTAACAACTCCTACCTAACTTACATTTTTTACGAAAACGACTTATGAATGCAGTTTGATAAAGAATTGAATTACGCGTCTACTGTTATTATGAATTAGGTTGAATTTCGCAAAATTGACGTAGCATTTTACCATTTACACATTTTTTCTTAAACTTCTGGGAAAAATTAAAAACGGTTTTTATCGCCTCCTGTAAAATTGGGTTTTTTGTAAGTTAGGAGTTGTTAGCACTTCCCCGTCGATAATCTGAATCATTTTGAAGGATATTGCTAATCCATTGCTTCACATGTTCGTAAAATTTGTCTGCTTAGCAAAATAAATAACGCAATGAATGTTGTTGTACTGTCAAAATGCACGTCATTCCTACTGTGTTACAGTGCTACGCAATAGCCCCACTGGTGTGTATCTTCTTTGTTTACTTTTTAGTTCAATCCAGTCCAATAACTTAACAAATTCACTGTCCATGACCCACATGTGTGTAATTTTGGGTTGGAACGAGACGTCCGGGCCATACCTACATGTGGGTCACTGCACTTTTCATAGATAATGGGTTCTTACTTCGTGGACGTAAAAGAAACATACTAGTATTAACATAATATTAGTGGTATAAAGGCAAGTACCTTAGTACATAGGAACGAGAAAGTAAATTGGACGTGAGAGCTAATTTCGACGTTTTGGCTGGACAGTGAACTATTTTTTCCTCTTTATTTACCGGAGTAACTCGTTGTAAAGTAAGGAAATCTTTCCTGAAAAAATCAGTAAAACGTGACTCCAGTGGTAGGATTGTTGCACGAGAGCCCACTGAAAAAGAGCTCACCCAAAAAATATCACAATATGGATTAATCAACCATCACATCCCGCTCTTGCAAGGCATAACCTTGGCTCCTGAAAGACGAACAGCCGTGCGATTCTGTAACCATCTCACCGCGAAAGCTTGGGTGAAGTGAGCGTGGAGGCTCGCAGGTTTAAGCGGTGCCCTAATGAGGTAAAGTGCACAATGTTCAGGGCATGCTGCCAATCGATTTATTCGTGCACGCTGTGGATCAGCTACACTCAGCGGGCACTCAATGGCCTTCGTGTACAATATAATAATGCTTTTAGGATGTTTTTGGGGCTGCCGAGATACTGTCACATCTGGCATGTGTATGGAGGCTCGGATTGATGGTTTTCATGCTATCACGAGAAAGCGAGAGGTCTCCAAATTGCACCATATCTGAGCAAGCTCCAACAGCATTCTGAAAGTAATAGCGGACCGTTTAGACGGTCCTTTTCTCGGTTCGTTTAGTCACTGGATCGCACTCCACGCGTCTATTTAATTTAAATTGTTCTGTTTTGTCTTTTTGTGGTTTACTTACTTAGTTCTTAAGTACTTCCGAACACAAATATGGATGTTTTCTGAAATACCTACACTATAATAATAAAAGGTGTTATTATTAACTATTATCTTTGGGGTGCAGGCTTTGGTTTAGGCATTTTCACTAACAAAGGCTGTATTTCCTTCTTCTCATCATAACTTTTCCACATTTCATACAAGTTTATTATGGACCTCACTATTTCTTGGATCTGAAATGAAAGGGAAAATTATTATAGTCATGTAAAAGCCGTTCAAGTATTACGTAAGCAAATTTTTTGCAATTATTAACTTTGTATTCAAACCAAAATTGCCTTTTGTAGAAAATCCGAAAAAGTAAAGAAATCATACTGCTGACGTCATCACCATCCAGACCCCCATCCCCATGTCATCAAAATAACTAAGGCAAAGACCCCCCCCCCCCCCCACCCGTAGTGCTTACGTAATATTTGAATGGCCCCTAAGTTGACATGGTTGGTATTCTGTGCGTTCAGCATTTCAACCCTAACCACAGACTTATATTGGCTAGATTACGCTAGTCTCATCGTCTGCAGAGAAACCAAGCGTGCCACTATGTTTCTACCTTCTGTGACGTCACATGAGCGATTTAGTGATGGGAACTCCACGTCTGCGAGTAAAGGAGCGAGAGAACGCGCGCTTCCCGCCCATTTGTCTGTTATTGTTTAAGCTCGCCGCTCTTCAAGTTACAGGTATGTAAAAATGTTATTGGAATGCCATTAAGTTCCGTTCTAGCAGAGTAGACTAGTAAGAAATATGACATTTTGTTAAGTGGCCGTAAGTACCTACCTAGTTGTTTCACACTGCTTGCGCACGTGCCTAGGTATCACGAAAGGGAAGAGGGAGTGTTATGTAAGTAAATATGTAGATATAGATAGGTATTTAAATTTTGTTATGTGGTGGTTATTTGAATAATAAAATTATAATTTCATAATATCGATTTTGCAATCGATTATTCGAGTTCATCGACAGAGGAATGATAAAACGACAGAGGAATGAAAATCTAAAATTATTTGCTACTTTTATTTTTTATTGAAATGTTAGTTATTTTCATTTATGTCATTAAATAACTTGTTCTTATTGGTACTTACCTAATTAGTCTTATTGTGTACTTTATTGTAGGAAAGTTACAACATGAACAAAAAACCTTAGAATAAATTTTAGCTACAAAAAGAAAAGCCAGTAGAAGGTGCTATGATGAAATAAAATCCGATCTAGAACTAAGTCGACTTAGTAAAAAAAAGACAAAGAAAATTACATGAAGAAAAAGAGAAATAAGCAAGTTTTGGGTGTAAAGCAGAAAAGCGAAATCGAACAGCAAAAACAGCGAGAGAAGTGGCGTCAGAATTGCAAAGCATACTACTTACGTAAAAAGAGGCAAAAAGGTTCTATTCACTGGCACTATTCTTTAATCCTAAAACTCTAATAAGAAACCCAGATTCGATTACATGAATGAACACTTTTAAATCGGATCTCCCGCCCTAAACAAAACGAATAAAAGTTCCGACATCGACAACATCTACTGATTTCTATAAAACATTAGAGAATTTTAGGTTTTAGAGAATGATGCCAGTGAATTCGAGCCTAAAGTCAATGCACTAACTCCAGCATTAGTTAACGCCTTCAATCAGTCAGGCGTCGAAACTTTTTTGTTTTCGTAAAACTGCCTTCATTAAAATGAACAGAGTAAATTCGACTATATTGTTTTGGGAACCAATTTTCATGCCCCGTCGCTTTAATCCATTTCTCTTTAACTTTGGGATCACTTGGAAATCTGTAAATATAATTAATAATATTCTAAACAAAATCAGTAAATTGAAACATTGCAGTAAAAAAAATATTTACATGTCACAAAATACTCAATGCAAACAATATCATTCCTCTGTTTCCGAAATTGATTAGAATCGAGAACAACTGTACAACCTCTGTGTACAACTCTATTTGCTTTATTTGACAACAAATAGCAACTGTACCACGAAGTTGAGCGACAAGTGAAAATATATTTAGGTCATTTTTATTGACGGCACGGTTGGCGCAGTGGTTAAGCGATTGACTGCTGCGCTACGTGTCGCGGGTTCGATTCCCGCACGGAACAAATATTTGTATGACCTACAAGTAGTTGTTCCGGGTCTGGCTGTTTGTGTATGTGACTTTAAATGTTTGTACATGCACCCACAATACAGGAGAAATTCCTAGTGTGGGGCAATGTTTAAAAAAAAAAAATTTACATTGTGTGTTTTAACAGAAAAACCCTACAATACAGCCTTGTAACTAAAAACGGCAATGTATGTATTATGAATTATCCAATATGTTTTTTACTGTAGAACCACAATGAACGTAAAATAATTGATTTTGTAATAAAAACACACAATTTAATAACAAAATAAAAAATAAATAAGTATTTATAAGTTAGTAAATGTATTACTTTGTAAAAGGACCTAAATAAATTTGTATTTGTATTTTTTATTTAAAATGACTTACCAATGAAAGGAAACATTTCCATTATTTCGTCCCACTTTTTTTGTGTAGTTTTTACAGCTCAATAATGCACAATTTGGCATTTTTTAGTTTTTGTTTGACATGTGGCATCGAGAATGTTCGAGCACGGACTGCATGGAAATAGTGCTGAAGGAAGTCATTTTTACTCCCTTTTTACACGCAAAGTACATACACTTGCATTGTCTAGCCAATATAAGTCTGTGATCATAACTAATATTATAAATGCGAAAGTCAGTTTCTTTGTTTGTTTCACCCTTTCACAATAAAACAGCTGAACCAATTTGGATGAAACTTGGCACATGAGCAGATCATGACCTGAAGAAGGACATTAGACATTTTAGATCGCAGGTGAAGTTGCGGGCAACAGCTAGTCTATTTTATTTATTTATTTGTTGGATCGCCAATAGAGGCTACACAGTTACATGCATGTTAACATGAAGAGGGAAAAGTACAAGTGTGCGCTTCCAATTATAGGCGACCACATCATTCACATGACATACAGGTAGGTACAACAAGTTTGACAAGGACGGACACATTAAAATAAATCACAATACAATACACGAACATTAAAGAAAGTAAAACAAAATTAAAAGGTAAAGCAAAACAGTACAGATACAAATTTAAAAAAATAATAATAATAATACAAACAAATTTCAAAATAAAATAATATTATAATAGCCTATAATAATATTCAAAAAACCTGTGGCTTTAGTTACTTAAAATTATTTCCTTACCTTGTCCATGTCAACATTGAGTTCTGCAAACCAAGGTTTATGGCTTTCCTTCCCAAGCATCACACACGCTATGTGAAGAGCAGCAATTGCTATCTGAAATACAACAATTGCTTTGAGTCAAAACTTGACAAACTAAAAGTATTTGCAGGTATGTCTTCAATGTATTTTATAGTATTCATAAACATTGCTTAAAGCTAAGCAATTGTTTAACCATACATTTTTGATGTTTACTTGTCACTTACTTTAATCATTGTTTATGAATAAACTTAGTAAATAATTGTTATCATTACCTACCTGATATGGAGGGTACAGCAAACTGACATCAGTTCTCAATGAATCATTAACTATCCTCCATGCATAAGTTAATAGCTGATCATCCTGTCCAATATCTTGTACAAATAACAGTAATGGTCTGTATGGCTGGTACACAATCAAACAACAATCTAAATTCTCCAACAAGTAGAACTCACACTCTAGTATATGGTTAGTTCTGTACGGAAACTCTTGCTGTCCGTACGCATAGCTAAACTTATTCTTGATCACAGTCTGGCAAGTGGTTATGAGTCGAGAGTTGGAGATCACACCGAACTCTTCAACCTTAGAAGCAAGGAAAACGCATGTGGGTGCTAAAAGCAGCGGGTCAATACATTTTAACGAGTTCCTTGCGTAAAACCTCTTGAAGTATACTGTAGCTGTGGCTATAACTTGCTGACGAAGCTTCAGCTGCTCTCCCAAAACCTGAATTATGCTTGCGAAGAAGTTGAATATTTTTTGGTACTCTTCCTCAGACAATATTCCCAAATCATATTGACGATCTCTTACAAGATCCTGTTTATCTAATATCCACTGTTGGTGATGAGAACTTTGCCAGAAATTACCTGCCATTATAATAATTGGAAAATCAAGTTTTAAAATTCTAAACAAATATTCTATAACCGTCTGTCAGAGTTTGACAAAACTAAAACGCCAAACCTATGTCATTGACATTTTTTTTTTTTTAATTAGTTCCTGACGGAACAGGCTAAGGTCTGAGACCATGCTGCCTAGTCTTCAGTTAGTACTATGTCATTGACAATGACATTTCTCAATGTTTTTTTTTACGCGGTTGGTAGTCTTACCTTTTGACCTATTTCACATTGTCAATAAAATTATCTAAATCAAATCGGAGATCTGTATTTGTATATTAGTTTCATGCACAAATAATCATTTGATCTATATACAGGCATTCCCAGAGGGGTCATTCCGTATTATTATTCTCTTAGTTCTTCAGCTTATTTCTTTATCGATCGAGAGATTTAACATAGAACCTCACACTCAGCAGTTGGGTTTGTAACCTCCAAGGAAATGAGGCAAAAAGAGAGATGAAAGATTACGTAAAAATATATATATATATATATATTTAGGAAAGCTGCTTCTTTTGTTCGAATTCTATCACACATATAATATTAACTTCGACGATAACTAGGTTATGATTTTGTAAACAATAACCGTTATCTATCTTATACTACCTAGACCTACCTGGCCCAGCGAACTTCGTACCGCAATCGAAATCAGTCAATCCCTTTTCAACACATCATCAAAAAAGCTGTTCCATACCAAATGTATGAGAAAATGAATTATCTTTATTCATGAAATTTTCCCATGTTTTGATAGCTGTTGTGCTATTCGAGGCAATGACAAATCCATCAAATCAAAGATCATAAAAATCGATCCAGCCGTTCTTGAGTTATAAATCTAACCCGACTGTTTTATTTATATAAATATATGTATAGATATAGATTAAAATTTATAAAGATTCGAATTACATATTATTATTTTATTACTAATACTACTAATAATAATTTTACTATGGGTAAAGCAGATGAAATTGTTTGAAAAATTCTTGATAGATACTTTAGGAAGGTTATAGGCACGGACTAGAAAAAAAAGAAGGACTCCGCGCCTCGCATATCGAAAGTGAAGCACAAGAAATGTGCCGGACCGTTTGTACAAACTTGCTTCACGCACACATTTACATCATAGAATGCCGGCCGCCCGCCATTACGCGACAAGACGGCGTCTTTGTAGGTACTATTTACGTGAAGTAATAAAATAAAATAATGCCATCTTGTGTTTTGAAAACGTGTAAAAATAATTCTACATCCCAGAAAAACTGTCAAGGAATAACATATTATCACAGTTAAGGCACAATTTTAATTGTTGATTTATTGTATATTTGACATTTTAAAATCATTACTATTGGAACACAAAACCTCAACAGACTTATAAGTGTTGTCAGAAAATAAATGGGTAAGTGTCCCGAGAGATTGGGTAATTTTTTTTTGTGTTCTTTGTTTTTAAAAGTATTTTTTTGAAAGTATTGACTATGATGGATTGACTATATGGAGGCTGGGGGTAAGAGTCCGGATGCAGTACCGCCTGTATTACTTGATGGTACACCTTTGCAGAGAGTCTACAGGTTTAAGTATCTTGGTCACATATTGACTCCCAACCTCAAAGACGATGATGACATTGAACGGGAGCGGAGGGCGTTGTCGGTTAGAGCGAACATGCTGGCTCGCAGGTTTGCTCGATGCTCACTTCCTGTTAAAATCACGCTCTTTCGTGCCTACTGTACTGCTTTTTACTCTTGCAGCCTGTGGGCTAGGTATACGCAAAAGTCGTACAGTGCTCTCCGCGTTCAATATAATAATGCGTTTAGGATACTGGTGGGACTGCCCCGTTTCTGTAGTGCGTCAGGGATGTTCGCAGATGCGCATGTAGATTGCTTTTACGCAACAATGCGTAAAAGGTGCGCTTCCCTGGTGCGCAGGGTGTGGGGCGGCTCCAACAGTGTCGTAAGCATGATTGCGAGTCGCCTAGACTGTGTACGTGGGTCACTGTTGTGCCGTCTCTCATGGGATGTTGCAACGGTGACCAACCGTTATTATATTGTATTGTTTTTCTTGTTGTGTAGTGTCTGTACTTAATAACATAGTCGTAAGTTTTACTAACAATTTTGGTGAGTCTTTGTTACTTGAATAAAGAAAATTCTATTCTATTCTATTCTATGATTATTTTTATAGATTTCCTACAGCAAATCATTCATGGAACAATGATTGGATTATAATAATAAGAAACTACAGATGTGAAGACCATTGGGTTCCGTCGAAAACAAGCGTGATATGCTGTATACATTTTGATACATATCATCAATTGGCGAGGGTTCTTAGATTGGAACGGATTAGCGTCATGCTTTTGTAATGTTTCTTGGATCGATAAAGAATGCAGTGCGGGTTAGTGAGTGTTTGTATGTGTTGTGAAGATTCTGATTAAATCATTTGAATAAATATTTCAGTTTTATTTTCTACAGAACGTTAAATAGTTTTCTTATTATAGGTAAAATACACCTTGTGTGTTTTAGGTAAGTAAGCTTTAATACCCATCCCCCTATCTTCCTAATAGGTAATTCAAGACAATCAATTGAATTACGTATTCTACAGCAGCGTTTTTCTAGTCATCCATACAAAATAAACACTTAATTTTGAGTTTTCACTAGTATATTTTTGTAATTTCAGTTAAGTGGACTTCTTATATCGGTTTATTCTAATAAATGAATACACTGTCCAAATATTTAAAACATGGGGAAATTTTCATTCATCTGGTATCCCTCAAATCACGCACACATAGATCGGTACGGTGCTTCACTTTCGATACGCGTGGCGCGGAGTCCTTCTTTTTTTTCTAGTCCGTGGTTATAGGTTAATTTTAACACTATGGTAAAGACCCTTAAGAGCCGAGCAAAAAGAACGCTGGGCGAAAACAAAGTAGGTAGATAATGGTGGTGTAATGGTGGGTGGGATGGGATGTGACGCGGTGGGTTGGGGGCCAAAACACGCATACGAAGACGCGGGCAGAAGCTACTATTGTATAAATCTCATCCAATTTGCCCAGTGTAATCTTACTTTAAGTTTTCGAGCGCATGAATCACACTATAAGTATATATTATATTATTATACGAGGAGCGTTCAGTGTATTCTTGGTATCTATCGGCATGAAAAAGACGTAAATTCAATTAAAATAATTTTTATTTTTCAATGTAATCTCCCAGTACTTACTTTCCTCTTTCTCTGAAAAATGCGCATTTAATGCCGCCTTGAGCTCTTCATCGTTGGAAAATCGTTTCCCAAAAAGGTCTTTTTTCAAATTAGGGAGCAAATAATAATCACTGGGGGTTAGGTTCGGGACTCCGGGCTATAGGGTGGGTGGTTAATTTCTTCGAAACCACAATCTCGCACAGCAGTCTTGGAAACACGCGTCGTGTGGACCAGGGCATTTTCGTGAAGAAGTCATCACACCGGTGGTCAGATTACCCTATCTTTTCTCTTTAATTGCCCCCCGTCAATTTCGTAAAGTGGATGCGAGGATGTTGCGTTTATGATTTCACCTTTTTTTGTGTATATTCAATCAGCAAAACTCCTTTTGAGTCCCAAAACACTAATATTTAATATTATAGAGGCGAGTTTGTGAGTGCGTTTGCATGTTTGTTACTTCATCACGCAAAAACTACAAAACGGATTTTGAAGAAACTCTACAGTAAGATAGCTCTACAGTAAGACAGCCACGTATTCAGCTATACTTACATCAGAATAACACATAGGGTACTTTTTATCCCGATGTTCCCACGGGGTCGAAACTTATGCGGGTGAAACGGCAGGGCGTAGCAAGTTAGGAACAGTGTGCGCCCGATGTGAAAGGATGATTAGTGCTGTACTACTGTGAGTACAGGCACTCAGACATATTCTTATTTTTAGAAAACCTCATGGATGTCGATGCTACGATATCTGTATGGTACACCAAATATTACGGAACCAAGTTAGTCGTCTTATAAGTACAAGAAGACCATAGCCTTGCGAAGAGGAACTTCCAGCTGTACAAAATAAAAAACAAGTTTTAATAAAATAGTTATTTTATTCCTTACAACAAAAATAAAATATTGAATATTGAAATTCCGTTCTTGTGCCATTTTTGTAGTTCTCCTTACAATCCTAAGATGTCGTTAATGGTGTATTCCTTGAGGACGTCATTGATGACTTCGAAGAGTTCTTCACTGAGCATTTGGCTGATATTTGCCACCTCAGCCTGGATCAACTCCTGTGTTAGATTCTGGACATAGTTGTTTATAAACGCGTTGATAATGTTGGAGCCAGTCATGCCGTGGAATTGGATCTAGAGAATTACAAATAAAACATTATCATCAATCATACTAATCGCCCAATTTATATGGAACCAACAGTCGTGAAACACAGATTTGAATGGTCCGGATGCGCTAAGGACGCGGGTGGTTAGTCTAGCATAAGCATTATATCAATCTACACTAATATTATAAAGAGGTAAGATTTGATTGTTTGTTTGTATTGAGTAGGCTCCGAAACTACTGGACCGATTTGAAAAATTGTTTTACCATTAGAAGCCGACATTATCCCTGATGAACATAGGCTACTGAGTAATTTATGCGGCCTACCCAAATGTCCTTTCATTGGTATTGTTCGTCGAATCGTAAGGCTCCTCAAGTTCTGAGTTGAGCTGCACGATTTTTGACAAATGCGTGCACTGACTGGACAGGTCCGCTCAATCTGTGTGGTTCTTTACTCAAAAGACCATTTCAGACACCAATCTACATGGTCTTCACATGATCTGACCAAGATTATGTCTGGACTTTAAAAGAGACTGTGACCTCTGAGTTTGTTTCGGCCTTTCTTCTCAGAGTAGTCAGATAGGAAACGCCGACCTCATCTAGTTTTAAAAAAAATATGATTGACATGTAAAAGTGTTTGTACAAACCTACTTACAGAAAATAAATCATTTATCATTTATCATTTATCATTACTTTATACCGCGGGAAAATGCTTCATTCCTACGGGAAAACGGGTAATAGGATTTAAACGGCGGGAATTCCGAATTCTACGCAAACGAAGTTGCGGGCGGATGCTATTCTATAATATTGCTGGGACACAGGTCTCTCTTCGAAAGGCAGCGGGCTGTAATCTACCTTACGAAACTAGTTCGGGTTGGTAGATGGCTCCACCTACAACTTGAGTCGGGGCCGTTACCGCTGGGCCACCAGCACCACTGCTCTCTTCTTAGTTTAGTTTTTAGGTTAATCTAGACTCTCACCCGTTTAGTCCAATTATCTTGATTGGCTACTAAAAAAAAAAGCGGTCAAGTGCGAGTCAGACTCGCGCACTGAGGATTCCGTACAAATTCGTAGGTAGGTAAATAATTTATCACGGGAAAAAATCCGAAAACCGTACAAAATTATCACCACATTTTTTGTTTTTTAAATGTAACTACAAATTTACGGTTTTCGGATTTTTTCCTTTACTTGTGCTACATGACATTGCTTCTTGCCAAAATACATGATTCTAGGTCAACGGGAAGTACCCTATAGGTTTTGATTACCTTGCGAGTGTCAAAATATGTGGTATAAACGGCACGTACACGCCCTTATCTTTTGATTGCGTTGACTTATAAGTTTGTTTTTTCACTGTTACAAGAGATTGCAGCCCTAAGTATTTGATATTAAGTTCAACTTTATAACTCCATGCGCTCCTAAGAAACGGGGTCTTGACAAACAGACAACGAAGTGAGATAAGGGTTCCGTTTTTCCTTTGGGGGTACGGAACACTAAAAAGGATAAATTAACATTCTGGCTTACATGAGTGTCATGGATGTCGATTTTGATGTTCAGTTCACGAAGGAACAGATGTCCTCCGAAGATGTTGGTGCCCATCCTCAGGTCCATGCCGACCTCGATGCGGTGGGCAAAGATCCTGGAAGATTATGTAAAAATTAATACAGGTTGAGGCCTTTGCCCAAGACTGGGACAGCATAGGCCAATAAATATATGTAGGTATACTAGCTGGGAATACCCGCACCGCTGGGTCATTTTGAACCGACTTCAAAAAGGAGGTTATCAATTCGGATGTTTCAATTTTTTTTTTTTTTTATGTATGTTTGGGCATAACTCCATCATATATGGACGGATTTACAAAATTCTTTTTTTTTTCCATAGAGGTTTATTCCGAAATGGTCCCATTTAAATTTCATAAAGATCTAGTGATGAATTTCGGAGACAGACAACGGAACTCTTCAAGAGATACCAGTAAAACCGCAATTGCTGCTATCGCATATGTATGCATTGTTTACGCAATCGCACAACAACATCAACATCACGTCTGTACCCTATAAACGCAGATGCAGTACGCAGATGTGTTTAGTATACCACCGTACACCCTCATTTCTGTGAAAGTTGTTATTGGGGTACCTCTAATCTTGAAAGTAAATTCTGGCATAACTTACGTACATATATAACTAAAAAGTGAAAAAGAAAACTTTTTTGCAGGATCCCGTTTGGTGGTGTGCGTGTATAAAAATACATATTCACACAAGCATCCTGTTTGCAGTATCCGGAAAACAGGATGCCTGTGTGAATATGTATATAAGCACGTACACCACTAAACGGGATCCTGCAAAAAACCGTACCTGCAAGAAACGGGATTTTGCCGTGGGAAAGAGCCCTTAAGTGGTAACCAACTTTTTGTACGGACAATCAGGTAACATAACAAGCTAATAACTACGTGATTTTTCATGATACAGTTTTGAAATGTTCTACATAGATTCTTTACATAAAAATACTAGACACGTGTTCCGGGTTTCCATATATCTCCTTGATTCAAAAGTATTGAGCCCTCTCATATTAGATGTGGTATCCATTTCCCAAATTTTTGTACTTTTCCTTATTTGTGAAGTCCACGAACGACAGTGGCCTGACTGCAGTTGAGCTCACTTGCTATTTCACGATTCTCACGCGTGTTGGAATATGAGTTAGGTTCAACAAAAACACGTAATCGATCAAGATCCAGTTCAGTTGGTCTACCCGACCTCTGTTTATCCTCAACGCTGTAGTCTCCCGAACGAAATCTAACAAACCACCTCTTGCATGTTGCTGCACTGGGGGCATCGTCACCGAATACAGGCACTATGTTTCGACGTGCTTCAGCCACGCTATGACACAAACGGAACTCATATAATAGAGCATATCGTATCTCAATCGAAACTTCACTCATTTTTAGATTACTGAAATTTTATTCCGCTCTCAGATTAACTGTACTGGTACATCGAAGTGTGCCCTTTATAATTATAGCCCTTCCCCCACCACGAAACGGAAAGTTCTAGAACAATTCTGATATTTCAAGAAAATGGCTCAATACTTTTGAATCAAGGAGATACCTACTAAAAATAATGTTGTATATAGGTAGGTTGCTAGTCCTCGTCTACCCAAGAAAATAATACGTTAGGTACATACCTGAATCCACCACCAGCTCTGTGGCTTAGAAAACCCAGTCTTGCGTGGGCGTCGTAGGTACCTGATAAATAATAATTATAACAATAATAATTATCACATGTTCAATCTTTTAATACCTTATTGCGGATTATAGTGCTAATAGGCTTTAGGTGCTTTTACTTAGGAACTCAGTATCGCTGATTATTTTCTAATGTATGTAATCAATCAAACTCTCAATTGTTTTCTATTTTGCTTTGTTGATATGTGGAATAAACTTGTTTACGCAAGGGGATAAGCAGTAGTGTCGCTGTAATAATCCACTATGATGAGTATGCCGTTAAAATGGCTACTTTTTCACTTGCCAGATGAATATTGTTACATAATAATAAGGATTGGGAATGAGTTAACGCCGTATTCGATGACTTTTTATTATTATGAATATGGGTCAGATTCTGTAAAGGACCTGCAAGTATTCTATGACTTTTAATTATTATGAATATTGTTAGATAATAATAAGGATTTGGAATGAGTTAACAACGTATTCGATGACTTTTTATTATTATGAATATGGGTCAGATTCTGTAAAGGACCTGCAAGTATTCTATAACTTTTATTATTATGAATATGGTTCACATTCTGTGAAGGACCTGAAAATTTTAAAGTGAGTTGTCTGCTTGACTAGTAAGTACTAGGAAGGTAAGTACAGACGCCAGCGAATCAAGCTACTACAATCTGTCAGATTTCTTTAATAGATTTTCAACTTTACCGCTAGAGCATAAGGTTCAAAGTTGATTGGGAAAATCTGACAGTTTCGGGTAGCTTGATGTGCTGGCGTCTGTACCTACATACTATGACATGGCATAATCATCCGTTAATGTTCCCACTGCTGGGACACAGGCCTCCTCTCTGTGAGAGGGAGTTTGCCATAATCCACCACGCAGGCCCAGTGCCGGTGGGTGGGTACCTACATATGTTTTTAGCATATAAATACTTGTAGTTTACCAGAAACAGTAATCCAAGGAATAGTCATGTGGGCTCCGAAAGACAATCGGAGCGCGTTGAAGGTGAGGGTGTCCAGCACGTACCAGCGGAGGCCTTCCATCTTAAAGTCGTTGATCGATACCGTAGCTGTCGTACTACACATACAAATACATTGTTTAAGAATATTACAATTACTGCCGGTCGATTCTGGAAGGTGAAGTGAGCTTAGAGTGAGCTGTGAGTCATGCTGATGCTAGGGATTGATACTATTGACGACTCACTCCACGTTCACTTCACCCAAGTTTTCACGGTGAGATGGTTACAGAATCGCATGGCTGTAATTAAATATGACAATATTGAGTATCTACTTCGGAACATCTAGCCCAAAACCTAAATACCTAATAAATATAAAAATACGTACGAAGGAGCTTGATATTCGAAAGGTCCGATAAGGGGTATGTCTAGAGGATCGAGCGGTGGCAAGTCATCGTTTCCATGAATGATGACATCCCTGAAGCCTTCGATCATCTCTGCGATGGCGTCAGCGACCAAGCTGCGGTCGTGTGCGCCTAAAGCCTGGAGCTCTGAGATAAGCAGCTTATCATCTTCACTTACAGCATGGTCAGCTGATAAAAGGTCGAGAAGTATGTGGAGGTCTTCTAAACGATTTTCCGCGTCTTCCACTAAAAAGAAAACAATAACGTAAACGCACCTAATAACGACCCGTTAAAATCCGCGCTCATTACCGCCCTATTCAGAAAACTATCATTTTTATGTCATGTATTAAAGCTACACAAATGGTTGCTTTAAAAAAAATGTAGATGTATTATTGTATTGCAAATGTTCATCTCTTTTTTGCGTGCGTAACTCGACGATTTAAATAATAATTGCCCAGTTCGTCCGTGGAAGCCGACCTTAGTGCATTTTCCATAGTGTGGCATTCCCGATGGCGTAAGTACTCTTGTTTCTTTTTTAGCAGAAGATTATATCGTAAAGCATTTTAATGTAACTTCTAGTTCTTTTGATACATTTTTGATACTTTCAGGAACACAAGTAATGATTCATTTTAATGAGATACTATTTTATTTTGCTTATAATTCAATATTAAAAATAGGCGGTGATAGGAACAAAAATCACAATTTTATTCCTATTGTCGATCCATGTCGCTGATAAGTACTTGTCGTATCTTTTGTGTGCCATGATTTTTGTTAAAATGCATAAATTAATAGGCAGGAGGCTATACTAACTCAGTTCCTTAGTATGTTAACTTATATTTGAGCTATTAACGCCATATATTCAAGAGCTTTAGTAGCCGTATACACTAACTTTGTTCTTATGTAAATATTTTGATGAATAAGGGAGGTATAATTTTTAAATAGTGTATTTTTATAGTTGAAATATCATTATTATTAAATATTTTTAGCAACCGCACCACTTAAAATCATATACATGTACAAAAATCACATGTATTTACACAATTCATACACATTCCCTTGGGTCGGTAATAGGTTATACGATTTCCTTTAAGAAAACCTATTACCGATCTACTTGTACATTTACGATGGACCCCGTACTACATGTTTTTTTATTTGGTATTTATTTTCAAGTAAACTTAAAGTTATTTAATATACATTATAGTATTCCATAATAAACATACATATTATATTATACTTAGCTAACATTTATATGTGGAAGTCATATTTTAATTTTAATTACTATTTGCTATCCGTTTATATATCAGATGATTGTGAAATAAACCGTCCAGCAAAGATCATTATGCGGCCGTGATTGTGGATTTGATTCAGAGTCAGATGAATCTATTTTTTAATATTATTTTTTTTGCCAAAGGTTAATTTTCTTAATTTGTTTTATATTATAATATTTAATATAGATTTGAAATGACTGCTAGAATTAAGATTACATTCTAATTTTATATTTCTATATTACATTTTGTAAAATAATATACTTTAGGTTACAAATAATTATATTAAGTAGCATATTTTTTAAGACTTATTGAAGGCTGTTAAGAATGTATAATAACGTTAAGTTTTGATAACAATTTGTAGTGAATGCTGAGATCATAGTTAATCTTAAATTTGGTTCAGAGTCACATGATGCTATTTTTTATAATTTTTTTTTCACATGAATCATTTTATTAATTTGTTTTATTTGTCAATCTTAATCCAAGATTTGATTTTTGATTTGACATGACTACTAAACTTAAGAGGCAGCTTACATTCAAATGCCTTTTCTACTGTTTTGATAGATCACATTTTGTATTTTTTATTCTATTTACGAGTTATGATACTTTTTCAATTAGCGGCGCTAGTGGACGGTAAACCGCCTCATAAATGTTATTGTAATTTTATATGACTATGTTACATTTTTACTAAGATTCTATAATGCCATTTACTCTTGTAAATACCAAATGCCCCCATTGGTTGGTTATACAGGGTTATTTTTAAAACACCAATGACCTCTTAAGAGGTCATTGTACTCATCATTATGAGCAACTTTTACTATGAGACCAAACCTGAAATCGCGAAAAAAAAATCAGCTGTTCCCTACATTTACGTTCGTACGAGTCGTCAAAATGTAGGGAACAGCTGATTTTTTTTTCGCGATTTCAGGTTTGGTCCCATAGTAAAAGTTGTTCATAATGATGAGTACAATGACCTCTTAAGAGGTTTTTGGTGTTTTACAAATAACCCTGTATATTATAGTAGTTATAATCAATGCTGGCCTTTGGTAATTTGTTATACATAATTCGTATAAATATGATTTTTTATTGATTTAACGCTGTTAAGAATATACTATTATAAGAATACATATAATTGTTAAGTGTTGATAGCATTCTGTACTGTGTTGGAGCATTTATATAAACAGTTCAATATACACGAGCATTTTTATTTAACTTTAACGGTTCCATTTATTTAGTGGTCGGTATTAGGTGTCACATAAACGGTATTAGGCACACACCCGAGATTTTGAGTCGGTAATAGGGACATGACCCTTTTTCCTTTTATTTAATTTTTAACGTTTTAAGTAATTCTTTGATTATCTGTTCTTATACATAACTAAAAAAATCGATAATTTCAGTACTTGAAAAAATATTTTTATTGAAGCCACATATTAAGAATGTGCTTATTTTTTGGATATCAATCTGAACTCCGCTTAAACTGGCGGTAATGGGTGCGTTTACGTTAGTTGTTTAAAATTATTACAGTAAAAACTGAGCAGTAAACTGAATAAAAATGAGTCATAACAAATATTTAAATGCGTAAGTAAATTAATATTTACCAGTAAAATGGCTTACGAGCAGTTACGTGTGGGTAGTTAACAAATCGGAATTAGTCGGTGAGAAATCTAACTTGGAAGTAGCGCTCGCTCGGCTCGCGCTTGGTTGGTCACAGCTCTATCCTTTTTTTTTTTTTCGGGGTGGAAAATCCTTATCGATGTCCGCCGCCCTGAGGCGGGCGGCGGGGTCTGTCAGACTCTTACTGACTAAAAACCACCCCGGTGTTCCCTCTCTCACCTACGCCGGTGGTCGCGGGAACGAACGATACTTCCGCAACCCCCGGCTGGTGCTGGCCCGCACCTGCGGGCCTCCTCATGTCAGGGGGGGGAGTGAGGTGTTAAACTCCCCCCGCGACGTCTAAGAGGGGCGCGCGTGCAACACTACGCGCCGCCACCTCGGGTCCTGATGTGTGGGGGGCGACGGACGTCCTCAAGTCCATCGCCCCTGGACCCATTTAGGGGGGCTGGAAGAGGGCGTTGTCCGCCCTCCGTCGACGCCCGGTGCGCCTGCTGCGGGCCGGGTGAGGGGACGAGATCTCCCTCTCCCTTTCCGCAGCCTCTTTCTGCGAGACGACTGTTTCGCAGAAGGAAACCACCGCGTCCCAGGACTCTTCGCTGCCGACCATAGACTCGACCACGGCCGGCAGCGACAGGTCACTGCCTACTCCTGAGATGAGGGCATGGCGCGGCTCCTCCCAAGCGGCACACTCTGCCAGCGTGTGCCGCGCCGTGTTCTCCCGGCAGTCGACGCAGTGTTGACACCGGGTGTTTGGCTCCCTGTTTATGCGACACAGGTATTTCCCGAAGCAACCATGCCCCGAGAGCACCTGCGTCGCCCGAAACGACAGGGAGCCGTGCCTCCTCCCGAGCCAGCGCTCGAGCGCCGGCCGGACCGCCTCGATGGTGACGAGGCCGGCGGTAGGGCGCAAAAGCCTGTCCCGCCATTCCGCCACCAGGACCTCGCGGAGCTGAGACCGACGCAGCTCCAAGTGTCGCTGCATCGGTCGCTCGCCCCGCGCCCTCGCTTCCTCGCGCCACCGATACAATGACGCGAGTACTTTCGCCTCGAAGTCCCAGGGCGGGGATCCGGCCAGTACGCAAGCCGCCTCGTAGGAGATCGTGCGATAACCCCTGATGACTCTGACGGCCATCGCTCTTCTGCGGTTTTCGCAAAACTGCGATGCTACCGGCCGTCAGGTCAAAAGCCCACAGCCGCATTTACCTAACTGCCCATTCCAACATTTTTACTGGCCAATCATTTAGTACTACCTACTTACTTGAGTATTTTTTGTACTGACATTGTAGGATTAAATAACCAACCAATTTTATTTTTATTACTGTTCATGTTTTAATTTAACAATCACCGAAAAATAAAATGACTGCCCGGTTTTTTTTTAACCTCCATAATGTTTATACAACGTGTAACGTTAAATGTACAAAAGTTCAGACACTCCAACTGATTTTTAATTCAATTGACCTATTTCAGAGAGAAAATAAGTCATTAAAAAAATTGTAGATGTATAAAACATCTACAATTTTTTTAATGACTTACGTGCTGTTTTAGTTTTACTGGCCATTCTGATAGTTTCTTGCGTCTGCAACGACGCTTTACCGAGAGTGGAGTCGTCACTGGGCCGCTGCTCCGCGCTGACATTGACTTAGATTTTTTGAAAAATGTGACCTATATTAAAAAGTGGTTCAATTAATTGTGCTCGTTATTCTGATCAAACTATTTTCAGGTTTTGCGCATTTAACGTTACACGTTGTATAACAGCCGTGCGATTCTGTAACCATCTCACCGTGAAAGCTTGGGTGAAGTGAGCGTGGAGTGAGCTGTCATTCTCTAGGGATTAACACTATTAAGTGCTCACTTCACTTATGATTTCACGGTGAGATTTTTACAGAATCGACCGGCTGTTGTTAAAATGATTACCCATTTAACCACCACTTCCCACTTCACGTCCCACTTTTTCCTCACATTTTCACACTATTATATAAATGGCCTAAGCGTCAGCCAGCCAGTTCATTAAATGTTATATTAAACGCATTGGCTGAATATCATTCAGGCCGCTAGATGAACGGCGTCGTTTAGTTAAAAGGCTGGGCAGCAGTTGTCAGCAACATAAACTTACCTAGCGGAAGGTCTTCATAGTCCACATGAGCGCCTTGCGCAAACGCGCTCACAAGTAACATCAGAAGATATAATACTTTCATTTTCTGTAATTAAAATAACAAAATTATAAATTGATTATAAGTATTAAAATTTAACAAACACATTAATATTCGACTTTAAACAAGTTACTACCGTTGTCTTTTTTGCAATTGTACCGAACTGTTATTTGCACTTATATTTTATATTTCCATCTATCATAATTAGCTACTAATCTTATTATATTTGTAGATAAATATGTAACAATCTTACTTACCAATCTGTGATTTCTTTGGCAGCTGTTCTATATACTTATCTCTTTGTCCAAAAAGATTATACCTAATTTGCTTAAAATACCTGCACCCTAATTGCGTAACACACTACTCGTATTACTCTCAATTTGAATCATTTTGAAGCATATTGCTAATCCATTGCTCCATATGTTCGAAAAGTGTGTCTGCTCAACAACGTAAATAAGGCAATGAATGTGGTTGAACTGTCAAAATGAAACCCATAGCTACTGATAGTGTGTTACGCAATTACCCTGCTGTGCTATATGACGTCTGGTAAGTATAATTAGGTAGTTTGATATGAAAATACTTTCTGTTTATCTATTGTGTTCATTCTTATATTCTGTAAATAGGTAGTGTATTTACTATATCGCTGTAGTTCTTGAAAGTCATAGATTCCTTGCTAACGCTGCTTTGTTCTTTCCTAAAATTCTCCTTGTTACAGTTGTGCTCGTTAATATCGGGAAGCAATAGGATTTTTATGTTGTAAAATAATTTCTAGCACTCGTTCCTATTCTTGAGCTTATAAAACTTTTGCAGATAATAACCCTAGAATCAACCCGCGCTTGATATTTTAGTTTAAAAATCTACTTCCTATATAAGAGCTAAGAAGTACATAAAATACGATTAAATCAATCCAATCTTTAGCATTAGTGTTTTCTATTAACTAATTACCTGACTGTACGAGTATTTTAGAAGAAAATGATTGCCCACTCGCGTAATATTGTAATTTTTTTTCAGTGAATTTTTTCAAATAACAAGCTAATGGTTGTGGAAATTGTTTGGCGTGTAAAGCAATGCGCCGGTAGAAAATCAATTTTTTGTGACGAATGTGCACAAGCATATAAGCCAAATACAACAACCGGAATTATTTAAGAAGATAATTATCTATATTTGAAACTGGTGTATTTGTTACGCAGTCGGACACAGGATTTGGTGCAAAAATGCGGGTACTTTTGATAGTGACATTGTACAACGTATTGAATGTAATACTAGCACAATTTGATATAAGTGAGTAAGTAATGAAGTATTTACATAGTATATGAGGTAATGTGATTGGAAAATTATTATTGCCTGGCACGTAGCCACACCAGCAAACCGAATGCCACGGTTTATAACTCAGTCATGACTGGTGGTACCTTTTTTTTTTTGGGTGGGCAATTATCAAATAACTTCTCCCGTTCTGGGCGGAGCGGGAGGGTGTGTCAGACTTTTACTGACTAAAACCCACCCGTGTTCCTTCAGTTGCCTGTGCCAAGGGCCACGGTAACTCTTTCGAACAATCCGCGACCCTGGCAGGCATCGGCCCCAGCGGTCCCCGTCAGTTACTGCTGACATCTCGTTGAGACGCGCGTGGAACACAACGCACCGTCGACCCGGGCCTGGTCCATGACTGGTGGTACCTTCTGAATCCCTTGCATGCAGTGAGAGTATACGTATTTGAAATCAGTGTTATCTATGGTGGGTCCGTAATGAAAAATGTGCTTGTTTCATTTTACAAAGGTGAAAAGGTAGATTTAGAATATAGGATAGGGAGTAAGTCCATCCCTATCTATTTCTCATCTTTTTCTTTTCGCGCTCGTGCTTTTCTGTGAAATCCCGCAGAGAACCTTGAGTTTCCGTGAAGGCTCTCGCAAACAGGTGCGACGCGACTCTAGTAGAGCCAGTTCTATGAAAACTTCATGGAAATGGTTTTGCAAGAGTGGCTTGCCTTGAATCAGGATGCCAATTCTTTATATTTATTCGAAGGAATAGCTTCATTTGCGTGTTTATAATCTAGCCACGTTATTAAGACAGTGGTGATGCTAATAGTCTGGACTGTTCAAATATCAAATCAATTAACTCTAATCTTCTTGCCTAATCTCACAAATCTTTACACGTTTTCATGAATACTTTGATTACTCTCCGTTGTGTATTGGACTTGTTCTTGTATTTCATTGAACCCTGTGCAGATAACAAGTCAAGCACTTACCTACCTGCGGGGTAGTTGCGTAACACACTATCAGTAGCAATGGGTTTCATTTTGACAGTTCAACAACACTCATTGCATTATTTACGATGTTGAGTAGACAAATTTTTCGAGCATATGAAGCAATGGATTAGCAATATCCTTCAAATGATTCAGTTTGAACTTTACGCAATTAGGGTGCTGGACTTGCTTCAAAAACCACCCGAGGAGACTGTACTTATACTTACTGTGGATAATACGAGTACCATGTGACCGAGCACGTAATTAAATAGAATACATCTCTGTCGGCAAGAGATGGAGGTCGTGCATAACCTCTACTAACACATATCCTGGAGCGGTTTGCGGGAGCTACCACAAACTCTTAGTGGCAGAAATGTATCTCAAACTGAAAAGATGACAGCGAGTAGTTCCACTGACACAAAGGAGACCTGCACCTGGAGAACTAAAGACCTTCAGTGAGTGCTTTAAGACCAAATCAGCCAATTTTTCATTCACCGTCATGACGACAACGACGACAACCAGGACAGACGTCGGGAACCAGAAAATCTAGAAAAGTTAGTGGTGATGGGCAATGTAGACGGGAAAAAACCTCGCGGACGGTCACCTAACCGCTGGTCAGACCAAGTAACCGCCCTCACTGGACTCTGTTGCGACCGCCCTGAGAGAAGCCGAGAACTGAACGAAGTGGAAGAACATCGTGTATAAAGCCACGAAGGCCTTTCAGGGACACGACCTTCAGTAATGAAGTACGCGACCAAGAAGAGACTTACCTACCTACTAACTTCTCTGTCTGCCGCTTGCATTTCGTTCGTGATCAAAATGCTTTTTCCGAAACGTATCTACATATTATGATGTATCTAAGCCATTTCCGCGGACTGACCATCTCTTCGTATAACTCTTCTAGATTGGAGATTCGCTGTATACCAACAGTAGCTTAGGTACTACTCCAGTTGTTAATGCACGCGTCTCATAATATTATCTACGTAATCGTAAATATATATCTCCAGAAATGTATTTAAAACAGCGCATTACTGTCACTGAATATAAACGAACACGTATTCTGTTCAATAAAAATCTAACTATCTAGGTAGGTATAATAAATTCAGCTATTGACCTCTAGACAATTCCCCAAAATGCTAACTGTGTACTTAATTACAGTAAATGAAGACCTCGGTGACTTCCACTTCCAGGTCGCGGTGGGGGACCTTCCATTGAAGTACCCACTATCTGAACAGGATCAGAAAGCCAGTGACAAAGCCGCAGATGTCATCGACTTTATACAACTCGTGCCTAAAATCGATCCCCTAAACATACCAGCGGTTCAACCGCTTGGCATTGATGTTCCTTTCATCTGGCTAAGGTATGATATGGAAGATTACAATCTGTAGGTGATCTGTAAAAGTAAGAGAGGGTATGCATAGTAAGGATAAAACAGTGGAAGTTTCCGAGTCGATATCGATAAAAAGTACAGCAATAAATGTACCTATGGGCATTCCACATTCCGAGATTTTGGGTTTACAGTTTACGGAAACGAGGCAATAAATTATACAACGTGTAACGTTAAATGCGCAAAACCTGAAAATAACGTTTTTGATCAGAATAACGAACAGAATTAATTGAACCACTTTTTAATATAGGTCACTTTTTTCAAAAAATCTTCATTAAAACGTTGCCGTGTCTATTTATTAATAGGTCAAGCAAGCCAATGTGAGCGCGGCGCAGCGGCCCGGTGACGACTCCTCCCTCGATAAAGCGTCGTCGCAGACGCAAGAAACGATCAGAATGGCCAGTAAAACTAAAACAGCACATAAAACCTTTACAATTTTTTTAATGACTTATTTTCTCTGTGAAATAGGTCACTTGAATTAAATATAAATAGGGGTGTCTGAGGTTTTGCGCATTTAACGTTACACGTTGTATACCTACATACTTAATAATAACAGCCGCACGGATCGATCGATGGTTGAGCTAGGCTTGGCGCGACCGGTTCGTGGATGGGTGACCATCCATTAAATATCGAGACCCCTCCGTGGCTCGCCGTTGGCCCCGCCTGTCATACGTAGATCTTTGACAGTCATTATGGGTAGTCAGATCAGAAGCCCGTCTTGCCAACGGGTATCGTGTTACCCATTAAACCGTTCTATGCAAATCACTAGTATTCAGCTGCATCCGGTTAGATTGAAAGCCGACCCCAATATAGTTGGGAAAAGGCTAGGCAGATTATAAACTAAACATTATTCTTTATAATTTATTCTAGTGGTAAAGTTTACCTGGAAAACTTAGTCCTGGCTGGAGTGAAGCAGTTTGAGCTGCACGGTCTCGAATTGCGTCTCATTAATCTTCGCTCGGACTTGAAATATCACCATACCTCAGTTATATTTTGAAGGTAAATCCGAACAGATTCCTTAATGCAAGTGTGTTTCACTGAATATCATCATGTTTATTTGTCGTCGATATAATTCAAATTCAAATAGCCTTAATCAGCAATCTTACAAACTATTTAACGATATTATTTAAATTAAGAGTTTAGGACGATATCGTCCGCCCACAAAATTGCACATGCTCATGCTCACTGATGTTACAACGGATACTGACGCGCTTGTGCCTATGAGGTATGCGCGAGTGTAAGTTTTTTTACAGAGGGGTTCAAGGCCTCGTTCTTTTCTCTTTGCAAAGATATGCATCAGATCCAAACTTGGCGCGGACGATATCGTCCTGTTTACATATCCGAAATCTCCAGATTGCTTTGCTTTTTAGCATAGGCATCGGATGAAGTGATCACGCCACACCAACTACGTGGGATTAATTCACAAAATAGTAAGGTCTTGACAACTAAAATACTAGCTTTGAAATTATATCAAATGGTCAATAGAATTAGCATAAAAAATATTAGGTATTAAAATCTTGATTATGATTGTAAATGTATGCTTGGTCAATCCCTAGTATCAGGCGGGATGACACTGACAGCTCACTCCACGCTCACTTCACCTAAGTTTTCACGGTGAGATGGTTACAGAATCGCACTGCAGAACAAGGAAAATTCGCCGATATAATATACAGGATCAAATTAAATTAGGTAGCGCAACTCCGCAGATGTTATGGGTATAGGTATCTAAACATGATAAAACGGAAAATATATTATTTAAATGTTTTTTTTTTTGGAGTCAGGGACCGCAGTTTGTGTAGTTACTTAAAATATCAGTGTTTCTTTTTTTTTGTGTAAACTTCACAGACATGATGAGTATCGATATAGTTATGTATAAACATGATAAATAAAAAAAAAAACTTTCCTCAACTACTTCAAGTAACAAGACCACCAGCAGTCGTTGACCCCTCAAAAAATCCATCAAATCTTATTAAATTAAATTGTATTGTCTTGAGATTACGATACTACACCCATTTACTTGTTTTGTTTTACTATGTGTATTCTTGTAATTATGTAACTACATAAAATGACGGGATAACGAGTTAAGCACTTCAGAAAACGATTTATCAAAGGAGGCGAAGTTAAAATAATTTGAATTTCTTTACGTTTAAGGCGATGTTCACCTAAGGGCTACTCTTATCTTCATGCCTGTTATATTAAAGTGTCACCTAAGGTTAGTACCTACATACTAATACTAATATTGGTTTGAACTTCATTTGCAGGTGGACCTGTTACTGACATAAATGAGATATTGGCGCCGATTCCTTTGTTCACAAACTAAACAAAGTTTAAGTCATTTTCTTTCTATTTCATTAAGAAAAGGACAGAAGATAAATATTAGTATAGTCGTGTGAAATTAGTCAGCGCCTGACGTAAGTTGACGTATTTTTAGTAGCCAATTTTTTAATCACGTCTAAACTTGTATATATGGAGTGTCTTAATTTGACAGAAATAAACTAATACTGTAACTTGGGGTGATTTTGCGCCTGCCAGGAATACTTTGCTCCAAATCCGAAAAACTTTCAAAGCATAATAAAAAATAAAAAATGCGTTTATGGCTTTATTTATTTCTGAACGCAATCAAAAGAAGTAACTGGCCAGTCAAAAAAATTGACAGGCCGCCATTGCCAGTATCACAAGAGCACGTTTTTATAATGTAAAAGAGCTTAATGATATGCAGTGAAGGTTTGCGCCATAAACTATGTGGGGTACCTATAATTGCCCCAGTATTCATTGTATAAGAGTTAAGGCTGATTTTATAAAATGGCGCAAAATTTCCCCTCCAAAGGGAATACTTTGCGCCAAATTTCATTTGAAAAATTAATGTACCTGAATATGTGCCCCTGTTGATTAGTTAATAAAAGCAGTCTAAAATATCTAATCTTTCAATTAATAAGAGTCCTGTAATCTATATAGATGTACAAAACTTTTTATTTAACATTTACGAGTTACATGATTAAATTGGGTGCAAAGTCACCCCAACTTACGGTATTTATCTTCTGTCCTTTTCTTAATGAAATAGAAAAAAAAAGATGCACTGAACTTTAGTTTAGTTTGTGAACAAGGGAATCGGCACCAATATAGAAGTATGAGGAATAGCTGATGTAAAGCTCACTCAACCTCCATACAAAAGGGAGGATCCTCCGACCAGACGGGTGTTGTGTCTGGTGGGCAACTGCCCGATGATTCACTTCGGACTGTTGATAAGTGAGGGCAGTATGATGCGTAGTTCTCATGTGGCGGTGTAGATGACGCTACATGTCTCTCCTCCGGGGATCGGAGGTCGATAGTGGGCTGATTCTTGTATCTTGTGATGCTTGCCAGAGCCAGTCGAGGTTCAAGTGAGTCGGAACCGGGTACCCCACAGTCCACGGTGAATCGGGAACTGTCTACGGTGACGCTGTTTTATGCTCCAGTGCGTTGGCTGTGGTACAGCGACGGCCGCCAGCGGTTGAAGCTCACTGCTGACGTCGATCAGAAGTGGGTTTAAGAGTTCTTCTTGTTGACCGGCCGCGAGTGTAGTGTGCTGTGCCAAGGTTGCTGATGAGGCTGAGGGTGATGAGCCAGGTATGCGCGGTCGTTGCATACTGGTGGTCAGGATACTCGTTGAAGCCGTGGGTGCTGGCTACAGTAACAATGTCTCATGTTATAAATGGCAAAGTCAATGGTCCTTTGGGGGATAGCTGGCGGGGCGTTGTCTCTTTGTCAATTATACCAAAAACATTCATTTGTTTGTTATCAGTGCAAACTTGTTCGACGTGGGCGTCGCGGTGTCGTCAGGCGGTTATAAGACACAAGCTCCAAGAGTAGGCGAAGTTCTGCAGATCGACAGTGCAGCAGTCAAAGTCGACATAGGGAATGTTGTGGTAAGTATATTTAACGTTGGGTTCACATACTGTGGTAGGGATCACTAGGGATCTAAATGCCTAGAGCTGCAGATCGGGATAGATCTTGTTGATCAGTGTGTGATGGATCAGAAAAAGTAGAGTAATTTTAAAATAATACCTGGATAGTCTTATGGGATGCCTATGTTAGTTTTTTGTCGATATGATGGACAGAATTCGACCGAACAGAGGTAATGTCGGAAGGCTCCCACAAGGTGGACCGATGACCTTGTGAAGGCCGCAGGAATCCGCTGGATGCGAGAAGCTCTGAACTGGTCGAAGTGGCGATGCTTGGTGGATGCCTATGTCCAGCAGTGGACGTCTTTCGGCTAAAATGAATGTATGAATGAATGATGGGCAGAATAAATACAATGAAAGTAGTTGTTTCATGTGGATCAGAAAACAGTTCCAGCAGATGGTGAGGTTAAAAAAATGAACCACGTTGTAACGGCCCTAAGCATGTTTGAAGGAGCTTTCAGGATCTTCTTTGACGAGTTCTAGGGTGTCCAAATTAGCCTAGCAGATCTCACCGCAGCTTCCTGATGGTTCTTTTTTGTTTCAGTTCAATTTAACTAATATGGTTATGGGCGAGGAACTAATAGAAGAATATGAAGACGAAGATAGCCCTTCTGCCACCCAGTTGTTTAATAGGAGTAACAGTGCATCGGATGGCAACATGTTGAATGGCCTTCTCCAAACAGCGCTTGATATGGCCAACAAGGAACTTTTTAAAGTTTCCATCGATTTCTTTATGGATTACCTATTGTCTGACACTTATTAATCAGATAGAACAAATAAATTAATCAATGATCATACGGATCGGCCATCTTATCGTGATCGATGGCGACAGATATTTCTCAAGTTTTTTTAAATCTCTGAGAGAGCGATACTGAAACTTGCCCAAGTTTCGTTGCAAGTCAAAGAGAACTTATGTAGAATATACTCGTAATATTTGCAGTGAAAACAATAACAGTAGATACTTATTATTTTATAATTAAGTATCTAAGCTAATTTAAAGAAAATAGCTCTTTGCAAAAAATATCTTCCGTAAGAAGGTGTTCCAATTTTATACCTGCCAAAAGATAGGTAGTGCTTACTTGTCATTAAACCTTTATAATCTTAGTTGTAAATATAACTATCGGAGAAAAAAATCTTAGAAAAATGACTGTGCTGCAGGGGCGTAGCTACCGCCGTATCAGCCGTATCAATGATACGGGGCCCCCGGGCTACAGGGGCCCCTAACGCGTGTAAACAAAAATTAGTAAAATGTTAGTCACTTAATCTCGTGCTTCCCGGGAAAAAAACATATAAAAAAAACTGTCATACGTGCCTATAGAGTTTTCACTTCAGAAATGACAAAATTCTAAATGACAATTTCTAGGAGGAAGCGATAAGTTATAATGAATAAATATTTATTTTAATTTAATGCAAGCATTTTTGTTTCTTTTGTGAGAAATCTTTACCCTTCATTTGGGCCCCCCAACTAATTTTGATACAGGGCCCCTCCAAGGCACGCTACACCACTGCTGTGCTGTCTCATAATCTGAGTGCATTTGAGTGGTAATGGAAAAATTACCATGCTCGCACAGTCAAAATTCTTATGCTGTACAGTAAAATTTATTGGACAAATAGTGAATTTTTCCCAATTTCACTGACAAAAATTTTCTGTAGATGTCACTTGCACTCACTTTACAGTGACGAGCACAGTCATTTTTCTAAGAATTTTCTCTCCGTGTAGTGTTTTATTACGTTATGTTGACCTTGCGGCCCATGGGAAGCCCACGCAGTAATAATTTTGTAAAATATCGATAAGAGGGTAGTAACGGAACTTCGCCTCAACCTCCGTCAATGAGGAACTTTCGCAAGAAATCGTACCCCCGCATCCGCATGCGCCCCCGAAAGTTTATAACGAAGTTGTAGCGGAAGTCTAATGACGAAAACCGTTAGATACTAACTAAGCGAAGTCCCTTTAATCTGGTGGGGAGACGGGTAGTTTTAAGTATTTCGCATGTCACCGCCGCGTTGCCGCCAGGTTCACTACCAATAATACTTGTATAGCGCTATTTAATTTAAAAAATTACGAATAATAGTCGACCAACTTAAATTTGCAGTTGCAATGTATGGGGGAACATGATTTTCAACTACAACGTTAAGTTTGTTCTTTGGATTCATTCCAACTACGGAACCCTTCATTGTGCGTGGTCCGACACGCACTTGGCCGGTTGTCATTAATTTTCTTGTGTCAGATATGGTAGCATTCAGCATTCTATTCACTGACTATTGAGAACAGCCGGTCGATTCTGGGAAAATCTCGCCGTGATAACTAAGGTGAAGTGAGCTTAGAGTTAGCTGTTAGTCATGCTGATGCTAGAGATTGACACTATTGACGACTCACTCCACGCTCACTTCACCCAAGTTTTCACGGTGAGATGGTCACAGAATCGCACGACAGTTACTTTGGTTGATTATTTATTCTGTAGGTTAGCTGATTTGAATATTGTTCTTTGTAAATTATTGGTCGAGACCTCGTCGTCTCTGCACTCCCATTGATCATGCAGAATAAGAGAAAGTTATTTTTTTACTACTTCATAAAAAAACTAAACTTTTCCATCACTAACTTGGTAAACAGCGTAATTCTTAACTCAAATTATTTTCAATTCAAATAAGTACCTATGCGTGGAATTATGTTTTAGGTTTTAGTTAATATATTAATTACATACAACAACTCTATTTTCACGGAGTATTAAAATGTTAGATTACCCCAAACGTGTACCCCAAAACTTTGAAATATAATTGTCCGGTCAATTCTTTGACATAACATTGGATCGACGGCGTGCAATCTCTGAGTTAAAAATAAAAAAATTAAAAACGTGATTATTTATTTAATGTTAAGTAATATTATTTTGTCTTGACCAAACAAACCAGTGTATGATTTGAGCCTGAATGTCTTTGACGCCCATGAACTAAATGTGTAACCAGGATATGTGTGAGGAGATCAACTAAACTCGCAATACGTCTGACCACAAACATTTATTTAAATTAACTCTTAACACTTTTACATTAATAAGGACGGAATACTCTGACTGACTATAACATTAATACAATATAGTTATTTATATAATTACTGAGAACGTTAACCTGATAACTAAGTTGCTAAGTTCGATAAGCGAAAAGCCCTACGCGCAGAATATATCGCCTGAGTGGTGTGTGGACCGCTAACGGTGATAACACAGCCAAACGAACGATACACGCCGCTAGCTCAAGTCCAGCAAGAGGCGAGGTACTTGTGACCGACCTAAGTCGATGCGGAGAGTACACTCGGAGCGTGCCGAGCTCGAACTGCTGCTACCGGCGTGACGCCGGTAGCAGCAGTTAGCAGCCGGTAGCGTCATGGCCACGGCGGCGACGCCGCGCGCGGGGAGGCGGCGACTCTGCGTGTCGATCGGGCTGCGCGGTACTGGCGATGACGCGTTGGTTTGTTCGTCGCGTTACAGTCTCCCCCTCTGGTCCCGAAGTCGTCCCGACGAGAAGACCAGGTGTTGCTTCTGTGACTGTCTGCTGCTTCCTTGGCCTACCGCGTCTGCGCAAAGGTCTTTCTGGATTAGGTGGATTAGAGGCTGAGCCTTGGTATAGGCTCAGCGCGGAGGAATGGTAAATACCCAGTGGAGTTTTCGGATCCGCCGGGTGTGCCACTTCGTAAGAGCACGGCCCGTGCCGTCGCAGGATGACGTAAGGCCCGTCACGGCGTGGTGCCAGCTTTGCCGTGTGGTAGCGGGCTGCGTTGCTCAGGGCATGGGCTGCTATCAGGACGAGGTCGCCGGGCTGGTAGGCTGGAGCAGGCCGTCGGCGTTCATCAGTCCACTTCTTTCTTGTTTCTTCTTTGTTCTCTTGCACCTCTCTCGCTCTTTTCAGGGTTTCTGCTAAAAGGGTGAGTTTAGGGGTTATTTTGGGTATAAAGTTTTCTGATAAATTATACGGTTGAAGTTGTAGCGCCCATCTAGCAAGTCGCCCTGTAGGAGACTTGATGGACATTAGCCATTTTAGTGCTTGATGATCAGTGGCAATTACCACCGAAGAGCCTTCTATGTAGTCTCTAAACTTTGATACAGCCCACACGACTGCCAGTGCCTCCCGCTCCGTAGTGGAGTAATTCCGTTCCGCATTGGTCAACAAATGACTTGAATGTTCCACGGGGTGCTCGGTGGGGCCCTCCCCCTGCACCAAAACAGCACCAATGGCGTAATCACTGGTCAGTTTTTTTTTTGAATATGTACGGCTTACTCAAATCTGCTTGTCGGAAGATTGGTGCACTAGTTAGGCATCGTTTGAGTTTGTAGAGTCCGAACGATGTGACGAAGGCCGTCTTTTCCTGGTCTTCATTGCGTACTTTAATTTGCCGGTATCCTGCTCTAAGGTCTAAAGTTGACATGTAAGGTGTCGGCTTGGCTTGGGTGGAGGACCTCAGCGGCTCAGTGACCCTAATTTCATCGGCCGCCGCTGGTACGCCGTCCCTCGAGGCTATCAAGAGGGGACGGGGTTGCGTGGCAGCACGGTTCGGGGAGATTGTCGTGGTAGGAGTATACTTCTCCCCGAGCCGAACTCTCGCCGAGTTCCACAACTCCCTTGCGGAGTTGAGAGTCGTCGTCGTCGGGTTCCGTCCCCTCCCCGTGCTCGTCCTCGGGGACTTCAATGCTAAGAATGTGGCTTGGGGTTCCCGGTATACGGATACACGGGGCAGGATGGTGGAGGACTGGGCTCTGGAGACGGGCGTAGTCGTCCTAAACCGGGGTTCGGTCCCCACGTGTGTGCGGATGCGGGGAGATTCAGTGGTGGATATTTCGTTCGCCAGCCCGGCTCTGTCCCCGCATGTCGTCGACTGGCGCGTCATGGAGGAGGTGGAGACCTATTCCGACCACCGGTACATCCGGTTTGACGTCTCCGCCCAGACCTCGAGCGCGCTGGTCCGACAGGCCCCGAGTGGTCCGCGGTGGGCGCTGAAGCAGCTGGACCGGGAGCTCCTCCTGGAAGCTTCGATCGTGCAGGCCTGGGTGTCACCACCGGACAGGCCTGCTGACATCAATGACGAGGCGCAGTGGTTCCGGGAGGCCATGTCCGAAATATGTGACGTGGCAATGCCCCGGGTCCAGCCCGGACGCGCCTGGCGCCAGGTGTGCTGGTGGTCGCCGGAGCTAACGACTCAGCGCGAGGCGTGCGTTGCTGCGCGGCACCGGTACACCAGGCACCGCAGGCTCCGTATCCGCCCTCCGGATACGGAAGCGATTCAGGCGGAGCTGTACGAGGGGTACAGAGCGGCGAAGACAGCCCTCCGATCGGAGATCCTGCGGGCCAGGGGACTGGCTCGTGAGGAGTCGCTGGGGACTTTGAACAGGGACCCATGGGGACGACCCTATAAAATGGTGCGGGAGAAACTCCGCCCATGGGCTCCCCCTCTGACGCAGAGTCTCCGGCCCCAGCTCGTGGAGGACATAGTGAGCGCTCTGTTTCCTTTGCGAGGGGAACACAATTCCCCGCCCATGGCTCCGCCTTCTGCGGTGCCCGATGCGGACCACACTGCTGACGACGACGACGATGCTCCGGAGGTGACCGAGGTAGAGCTGAGAGCGGCGGTACGTAGGCTTAATGCCAAAAATACCGCCCCAGGACCCGACGGCTTACCTGGAAAAGCCTGGGTTCTGGCCTTGGAGGCTCTCGGGCCTCGACTAAGGGGGCTCCTAAGCGCATGCTTGGAGAGGGGCCAGTTTCCACTACGTTGGAAGACGGGGAAACTGGTCCTCATTAAGAAAGCGGGGCGCCCTGCGGACTCTCCGTCCGCTTACCGGCCCATCGTGCTGCTCGACGAGGTGGGCAAGCTCTTTGAAAGAGTCATTGCAGACCGCCTCGTCGGGCGGCTGGTGCGGGTGGGGCCGGATCTGGCGGAGAGCCAGTATGGTTTCCGCAGGGGGCGCTCCACGGTGGACGCCATCATGCGCGTGCGAGCCCTCACGACGGGAGATGCTGTGGCCCGGGGTGGGGTCGTCTTGGCGGTGTCTCTAGACATCACCAATGCCTTCAATACCCTGCCCTGGAGTTGCATCAGGGAGGCACTCCGGTATCACCGGATGCCGACCTACCTCTGTCGCGTGGTCGAGGCCTATTTGACGGATAGGGCCGTCATTTACCCCGGTCACCAGGGAGAGTGGAACCGGCGAGAGATGTCGTGCGGTGTCCCACAGGGATCGGTCCTGGGGCCACATCTGTGGGACATCGGGTACGACTGGGTGCTGCGCGCCGACCTCCCTAGCGGCGTCAGTGTAGTTTGCTACGCTGACGACACGCTTGTCCTGGCGTAGGGGAGGTCGCACCAGGCGGCGGCGGAATTAATGACACGCGGGGTTGCGACAGTCGTTGAGAGGATCCGGCAACTGGGACTCGAGGTGGCCCTGCACAAGTCCGAGGCCATGTGTTTTCATGGTCCTCGGTACGCGCCACCATCGGGTTCCCAAATAGCGGTGGGAGGGGTTCACATCGGCATCGAGTCGACGATGAAGTACCTGGGACTCGTCCTCGACAGCCGGTGGAACTTCGTGGAGCATTTCCGACGTTTGGCTCCCAGACTGGAGCGGGCCGGGGCTGCCTTGAAGCGGCTCCTGCCCAATCTAGGGGGTCCAAACGCCTCCTGCCGGAGGCTCTACGCAGGGGTCGTGCGGTCCATGGCCCTTTACGGGGCACCGGTGTGGGCGCGTTCTTTAAGGCGGCGACCAGCCCGCCGGTTGAACGCGTCCCAGAGGGTCATGGCAGTCCGGCTGGTCCGGGGATACCGCACGGTCTCCGGTGAGGCGGCGAGCCTCCTTGCCGGATTACCGCCATGGGATCTGGAGGCAAAAGTCCTCGCCCAAATATGGGAGTGGCGCGAGGAGGCAAAACGCCGGGGCGTAACTCCGCTGCCTCGAGAAATCGCGGCACAGCGGACAGAGCTCCGGCGGGATCTCATGGCGACATGGAGAGTGCGTCTGTCGCAACCCAGTGCTGGGCACGCCACAATTGCGGCGATAAGTCCCCTCTTTGAGGAGTGGCTAGAGAGGCGCCATGGCGTCCTCACCTTCCGCCTGACGCAGGTCCTCACCGGACACGGCTGCTTCGGGAGGTTCCTGTTTCGTATAAGGCGGGAGGAAACGCCCGGGTGTCACCATTGTGTGGATCGCCCGGAGGACACGGTGGAGCATACAGTGGAGGTCTGCCCAGCTTGGGCAGAGCACCGCCGCGTCCTCACGGCGGCGATCGGCGGCGGCGATCTCTCGCGTCCGGCCCTGGTTCAGGCCATGGTACGGAGCGAGAGTGCATGGGAAGCCGTCACCTCCTTCTGCGAAGCAGTAATGCTTGCGAAGGAGGAGGCGGAACGCGTGAGGGAGAAGCAATCTTTGCGCCCTCACGCCCCTAATCGCCGCAGGAGACGCCCTGGGCGTCGGGAGTCAAGAGCTGACTCCCGGCCACCGTAGGCGCGGGCTTGCAGACGGCGAGCAATGGGCAGTTCGCCGTCTGGTAAGGACCAGGCTCGGGTCGACGGCGCGTTGTGTTCCACGCGCGCCTCAAAGAGATGTCAGCAGTGACGGGGCCCACTGGGGCCGATGCTTGCCAGGGTCGCGGGTTGTTCGAAAGAGTTACCGTGGCCCTTGGCACAGGCAACTGAAGGAACACGGGTGGGTTTTAGTCAGTAAAAGTCTGACACACCCTCCCGTTCCGCCCAGAACGGGAGAAGTTATTTGATAATTTCCCACCCAAAAAAAAAAAAAAAAAAAAGGTGTCGGCTTGGCTTCATGCAACAAGTTATCTATTCTGGGCAAGGGATACGCGTCAGCTACAGTTATACTATTCAGCTGACGGTAATCTATGCAGACCCTTATATCACCGTTCTTCTTGGGGACCATTACAACAGGTGCTGCCCATGGAGACTTCGATGGCGTGATAATACCTTCTTCTAGCATCTGATTAACCTCCTTACGTAGAATTTCTTTACGCTGGGGGTTTAGGCGATATGGGGGCACAGCAATCGATCTGTGGTTCCCAGTTTCTGTGCAGTGCTCGACGAGGCTAGCTGGTTCTCTGTTACCAGTAAAAATGGTAGAATGACGGTCTAATACAACATTCCGCTGGGTACTCTCTTCAGCGGCCGTATCTTTGGAATCAGATACTGCGACCATAGCAATATCGATGCTAGGACCGAATAGTTGCCGGCTATGTGGGGAGAGTGTTATTTCAGCACCATTGATGTTGGACTGCGCATCTCGGAACAATGCCCCCACAAATCTTGGCGAGTAGCCAGACAACTTGGGTTCTGGTCGCGAGGGCGATTGCGGCGGCGTATAGAACTCAATCAATGGAGGCGGCCCGTACGAATCTGCCTTGCTACATTCCTCAGGAACATATTTAAATGGGGACGGGGTCATAGGCAATGGGCTGAGCATCGGTTCCAGAGACGTGATTTTGGCTAACCTTGAGATCACTGTCTCGGTTTCCTCGGGAGCGGTTTGCACCGTAGACACCGATACATCAAATTCATCTTCGTTGTAGAGCTCGTATTTCTTCGCTGGCTCATCCAAGAAATGGAATAATAGCTGCGGTAAGTTGAGCACCATTCCTGCATCCTGAATAAAATCTACTCCTAGGAGTGTCCGGTTGTCGTGTGTTTCAGGCAACACGACAAAGTTTGTGGGGATCGTCCGACCACATAATGATACTGGCACATCGGCTGTCTTGACAGACTGTCTGCGCCGTAAGCCATCAGCAAGGGTAACCGTTGCTTTTTCAGTTTTGAATTCGACTCCTTTTTGCTTTAGCATGTCGTACAATGACGTAGATGCGACGCTTATCTTGGCCCCAGAATCAATGTGAGCTTGTCCGTTAACGCCAGCAATGCAAATCTTGACAGTTGGCCTAAGTCGTGCTGTAGATGCCAGATTGAAATCGAGGGAATAAAATCCGACGTCCACTGCGCAAACTTTATTCTTGTTGCACTTTGTGCATTTGCTCCTGACTACGCCGGGCTCACCACAACCGTAACAGGTGATTTTGTGACCAGGCGTTGGCTTGGATACAGCTGGGCCTGCCACAGCATCTACCGCTGGAGTTTTGCATTTGTCGGCTTTCTTGCGACACTCCTGTTCGTTATGGCCAAAAGCACGGCAAAAGATACACCTGGGTCGTTTCCCTGATGGAGTGTCAGGAATGTTGCTGGAGTTGGGTCCTGATCGTGCAGCGACTGACTCTTCGATTTGACGCACCTTCGACAAGAACTCTTCAAATGTCGCTATAGAATCTCTTGGTATTCTGTCTCTTATATTGATATGTAGGGAAGTATACAAGAGATCCAGGCCTTGGGATGGGGTGAGCGACGGTTTGGGCAACTCCGCCATTAGGGCTCGTTTCTTAGCAACAAATAATTCCGTGCCCACAGGACTCTTCTGCTTATCGCAAACAATTTCATCATACACCAGATAAGCTGGTCTCTTTGGTGCAAACGTTGTCCTTATCAGGGACACAGCTTCCTGCCAGCTCGTGATTGTTTCTTTTACTCCTAGCCACCAGACAGATGCCTCCTCAACCAGTAGCAATGTGAGCCCTTCAATGGCGTTGTCATTACTTATTGCCTCTATCTTCTTATACGTAGTGATGGTTGATAAAAATGCCTCAACTACTGCCGTATTTCGAGATCCGTTGAAGCGTGCAGTGCATGACGCAAAGCTACCAGATTTTTGTGGGACCTGATCATTTCGACTGGCCAAGACCTCTAAAAGGCTGCGGAACTGGTCGTCAGAGAAGCTGATGTTCGACATTTTGTTGTCTAAATACCTACGGCTACGCCTAGGTAATATTTTATAAAGGTCAATTTTGTTGACAAGCTATTTTAACCTACTAAGTATAATTCTGCCTGTCCGTGAAGGGAGCTAGCGTGATGATGCTTGTAAAAATAGCTGCTAAAATAATTAGTTAAACTAATGAGGTAAAATACTGCCTACCCCTAAAGGGAGCTAGAGTGAAGATACTTAATAAACAATAACTGCTAAAAGTAACTATTCAACCTACGGAGTAAAATTCTGCCTACCCCTAAAGGAACCTGGTGTGAAGATACTATATACTAAGCAAAATAATGGCGACTACAAAAAATGTTGAAGTAAAAATAATAATAAAAAGTGGGTAGGTAGTTCAAACTATAGTTACTAACAACAAACAAAGAGAAAAATAACTAAAAGTTACGTGGGTATAAATTCGTTAAAACTAGATAATGCCCTACGTTGGGATGCCAAATTTGTAACCAGGATATGTGTGAGGAGATCAACTAAACTCGCAATACGTCTGACCACAAACATTTATTTAAATTAACTCTTAACACTTTTACATTAATAAGGACGGAATACTCTGACTGACTATAACATTAATACAATATATTTATATAATTACTGAGAACGTTAACCTGATAACTAAGTTGCTAAGTTCGATAAGCGAAAAGCCCTACGCGCAGAATATATCGCCTGAGTGGTGTGTGGACCGCTAACGGTGATAACACAGCCAAACGAATGATACACGCCGCTAGCTCAAGTCCAGCAAGAGGCGAGGTACTTGTGACCGACCTAAGTCGATGCGGAGAGTACACTCGGAGCGTGCCGAGCTCGAACTGCTGCTACCGTTTTTTTTTTTTTTTTTTTTTTTTTATTTTTTTTTATTTTTTTTTTTTTAATGGCATCTCGCAGTTCAACCTATGAGGTTGTCGACTGCTTAACCGGGCTTGCCTGTGGATGCCTCAATAAATTAAGGCCTCCAGCCAGGGCTTAAAAACTTAAAAACTAAGCGACTACACGCTAAGGGCACCCCCTGTGGGGTACGGACCTCGGCTTAGGGCGTCGCTGGGAGAGGGCAGCAAGGGACAGGCTGGATCGGAATTATTTAGGGGTGAATTTTGAACTACAGGCTCAGCGGCGCGGGCTGGCTCGAGCAAGGGTCGGGGCGGACATGGTATGGGGGGTCGCGACGGGCCTCGACGGCGAGGACGGAAGGACGGCTGTCGGGACTTGTGTTTTGTGAGCGTGCTGGTGGCTTTTCTACTTTCCTGTAGGAGGGTCGTAGCGTCGTCGGGGATAGTGAGAGTATGCCTTGGTCGGCGAATCCTACTTATGCGAGAGGGAGTGTATCGGGCGGCCGCTGCAATCAGGGGATTGGGGTGCTTTATGCCAGTATCAAAGAAGCGCTTGGAAAGACGTTTCATGAACTGCTGGATGGTGGGTATTCTGAGATCTAAGTGTAGACTCTCATTGCGGACATAGAAGGGGGCTCCCGTGACCTTTCTGAGGAAACGGTTCTGGAGGGTCTGCATTCTATGCAGGTGGCGAGGCTTGGCGTGTGCGAAGACTACGCAAGCATAGGTCATGATGGGACGGATGACCGCGGTGTAGAGGCGCAATTTGCACTTGAGTGACAATTTGCTGCGGGCGGTCAGTAAGAAGTGGAGCCTACTGAGAGCGAAGGAGGCGCGCGAACGAGCCGTCTTTATGTGCTCTCTGAAAGTAAGGTGGTGGTCGAGGATGACACCTAAGTATTTGGCTTGCTTCTCCCAAGGGATCGGCTTGCCATACATAGTGATCGGACTGGACTGCTGCTACCGGCGTCCGCGATCGGTTTTATAGTCGATCATGGCCACGGCGGCGACGCCGCGCGCGGGGAGGCGGCGACTCTGCGTGTCGATCGGGCTGCGCGGTACTGGCGATGACGCGTTGGTTTGTTCGTCGCGTTACAAATGGTAATTTTAGTTTTTCTTAATTTATCTATTTAACTTTGCGAGAAGGTGACTCCAGACCAGGGTCACCAAAAACTTCGCAGTTTCAAAAATATACCCACCGTAGAAAATAACAATTTAGTGAAAAAGTTACTTCAGAATCCCTGTACTAATAACTAGAGTACAAGCAAATATTAGATAATAATGTTTTGTAATTCCTAACCGCCGTAAAATCAATTTTTTACGACTAATGCCGACAACAAGGAAATAATTAAGGAAATGTTGAAAATATTCTTATATATTTCCGTCTTATTTCTTTTGTCACGCAGTTGCTTAGAATTTTTGGCACTCGGCAAACATGAAGGGACTTCTGATCGTAGCATTCTATGCTGTGTACTCAGCTCAAGCATGTGAGTAACATTATTTCTAGCTAATAAGGTCATCGTCTGCCTAACAAAGTTGTGGTCAGCTTCCAGTCTAACCAAATGCAGCAGAGCAGCTGAATACCAGACCGTCGATTCTGTAAAAATCTCACCGTGAAATCGTAAGTGAAGTGAGCACTTAATAGTGTTAATCCCTAGCGAATGACAGCTTACTCCACGCTCACTTCACCCAAGCTTTCACGGTGAGATGGTTACAGAATTGCACGGCAGTATTTTACATGGAGCGACTGATTATCTGACCTTCACATCCCAGTTAACCCCAGTTACAGTCCCCAATAAGTAGTAACTTATTCCGTATCTATAGTTGATCATCGGCTTAACGTGCTTTCCGAGTCACGAAGGGTTTGGACGGGTCTTAGTATGAAATAGATGGTTTACGGGCCAACCTCGACAAGCGTAGCTTAAATAATAAGGTGATCCGGAGTAACTCATAGTAGACATGAAGACGCTATTTGAAAAGGAACAGTATTTTAAGGTTTCAGAAAAAAAATACATTTAGGAGCAGCTCCCTATAAAATAGTCCAAGATTCCGCTGTAACGGCTAGGGCTTTGCAAGTAGACTGCGCTGGCCGTCAACTGCTAGTTCGTGTAGAGACATAATTGAAACCAGCAGGATAGTTTTAGATACACATATTATTATTAAAAAGGTTACACAGTAACACAGCTCGGTCGCGGGGAAAGGCAAATACAGGCAAACGCGCCCACCGAGGGTTCCGTACTTTGTAGCTAAGTTCAGGAATCGAGTCTGGAAAAATTTGGAAAAAAAACCTTACTTTAAAAAAAGACTATATTTTTTTATGATTTCATTACAAATGTATAGTTTTCAGATTTTTCCCTATACTTGCCAAATTTCATAGTTCTAGGTCAAAGGAAAGTATCCTATAAATTTTGATTCCCTTGAGTGTCGTGTTGATACGTTTTTTTGCAGCATAAACGGCCGTATCTTTTTTTTACGTTAATTTAGAAGTTTGATTTTTTCACAGTTTCAAGGGACTGTAGACTTAAGCATACAGTTTTAATTTCAACTCGATACCTCCACGCGTTCTGGAGATAAAGGGTCTTGACAGATAGACAGACAGACGGACAACAAAATAATCCTATAAAGGTTCCGTTTTTTCCTTTTGAGGTACAGAACCCTAAAAATTGTACCTAGTGAAAGCATGTAGTAGTATGTGATTATTCATTTCATCCAGGAAACTATAGCTACGTAAAGAAAATGGGTTGCTACGACTTAGAAGAGCTGCCGGTCGATTCTGTAAAAATCTCACCGTGAAATCATAAGTGAAATAATAGTGTTAATCCCTAGCGAATGACAGCTCACTCCACGCTCACTTCACCCAAGCTTTCACGGTGAGATGGTTACAGAATCGCACGGCTGTAGAGCCCACGCGCGGCTACGCCAGCTACGACGTAGCGCCGTAGCGAGCTGTATTAAATATTTGTATTTTCAAGCAGGATTTTTTTGGGGATTTGGTTTTCACTTTTGGGATTTTTTTTTTTAATTTAAAAATAATTTACGCATTGCTTGTAATATATGTAATCGAAACAAACGCATTGACTTTGAATTTAAATAGCCCTTTTGTAATTTAAAGGGAATGAAAAACTCGGCCCTCTACACATCGAGACAGGCACTGGAATTGTGCCACAGAAGTACTATCCGCTGACCGCAGATGACAAGCATGCCACTCGCAAAGCTGGTGCTTTTGTAAACTTCATCAAAATCGTGCCTCAAGTCAACCCACTTCAATTGCCTTCCCTGGGACCGTACAATATCTTTCTACCTGATGTCAACTTCCAGTAAGTATTGAATAATACTTACTGGATTATATACTAATATATATATATATATAATAATAATAATACATATTGAATAATACTACTATTACATATTCATTCTAGCTAGAAAACTATAACTCGTATCAAAATGAATAAAAGTACCTACTTATGTGAAGGTAATTTATTAATAAATAATTTAGTCTTTGACCATTTTGTCCTAGCTTGTATCGGTTTCCAAAGAATTGAGAAAATCTGTAAAACGCGACACTATTTAAAGGAGGGGAGAGGTGAAGCTGGTTTTTAGTCGTCTATTTTAATGTACTCATATAATAATATGTAATACCTTAAAATAGACGACTCTAACCATATTTTAGTTAACATAAAGAAGCTATATAAAGAAAATGCCGCTAAAAATCTAGAACGAATATATTATTATTTAAGAAGTAACTAAAGATGCACTTCAAAGACAATAAATTGCGCAATATCAAAATTGTATAGAAATTGCCAAGAATTGCGCAATTTTAGCAGCAGTTGTAACAAATGGGGATTTATAATCGAACAAACAGGCTAGGTAGGTGGTGGGACAGCGCCAAATTCAAATCTACGCAATGTGAATAAAGAGTTTTTTTGTTTGTTCTTATACCTAAATGACAATTGTCCTTGTTTATTTCAGGGGAGACCTCACTTTGAACAACGTTGTAGTACAGGGACTCAAGAGCCTGTCCTTATCTGGTCTCGAATTGCGAATGAATCCTACAAGACTCGATTTAAACGTCAGTATTCCACAAATTAGTGCTGATGGTAAGCATTTATTAACCAAACTTTAATAACACCTAAGGGTAAATTGTAAAAAAAAAACTTACCCAGGGTGGCATGGACATCGACGCGCAAACTGTAACTATGAATTCAGCACACGATTCTAGACCGTGAAAACGACGCTTGGAAATTTTTCGTCGATTATCCAAACACAATATCAGCGGTTTCATAGAAAAGTGCAATAATAATAATAATATCGGGTTGGCTAATAAGTAATGAGCGTTTTAGTTTATAATTTCTAGAATTTTCGGAAAGGTTCGAGAACGTTCTGTAGCAGAGGGTATATAAAGAGCGAGTCCCACTCATGCGCGTTATTGATAGTTTGGCTGTTAGTGCGTTAAAGTTCACAAAGAAATGAGTGATATTAAAACCCACGTGCGACATTGTTTATTATATGAGTTTCAATCTGGGCATTCTGCTGCAGAAGCTACACGTAATATATTATGTCAAAGGATAGCTCACGATGCAGTCTCCGAAGCAACAGCAAAGCGCTGGTTCCAACGGTTCCGCAATAACGATTTTTCCTTAACCGATCAACCAAGTTCTGGGCGCCCCGTGGAAATAGATATCGATAAATTAAAACTGAAGGAAGAAAGAAAGGACCCTCCGGAGGAGGGTCTGAAGGTGGCTGGGGTAGACTGGATGCGGAAGGCGGAGGACAGTGTGTTGTGGCGCAGTCTGGGAGAGGCCTATGTCCAGCAGTGGACTGCGATAGGCTGAGTTGATTGAAATTAAAACTATTAATCGAAGAATATCCTCGAAGAACTACACGCGATTTGGCTGTTCAGCTCGAGTGCTCTCATGGCACCATAGAAAATCATTTACATGGTTTGGGAAAGACTTACAAATATAGTGTTTGGGTACCCCATCAATTAAGTAAAGATCAGCTGACCTACCGAGCTGAGATTTGTGTACAACTTTTATCTTCCTGTCGCACATTTAATTGGTTAGATCATCTTATAACTGGAGATGAAAAGTGGGTTCTCTATGTTAATCACACACGCAAGCGCCAGTGGCTGGGATGTAAAGAACAGGGAAAACCAACGTCAAAAGGTGATCTTCATCATCGCAACGTAATGCTTTCTGTCTGGTGGGATATACATGGAGTAATAAGGTGGGAATTCTTTCCTACTAATACTACGATTACAGCAACAGTATATTGTGATCAAATCAAAAAACTGAAGCTTGACATCCATCGCAAACGTCCACAACACGACAAAATATTTTTTCCTGCACGACAATGCCCGGCCGCATATTGCTAAGAGTACCAGGCCAAAACTATTGGAGCTTAATTGGGAAATAATACCCCACCCTCCATATTCGCCGGACTTAGCACCAACTGATTTCAGCTGGTCCCGATCACTTAGTAATAACTTACGGGAAAAAAGCTTTGACGATGAACCACACTTGAAACAATACATAGATGACTTCTTCAATTTAAAACCAACGAAGTTCTATGCGGACGCCATTCACTCTTTGCCAGATCGATGGCGAATGGTAGTAGAAAACGACGGTGAATGTATTAATAATTAACAATTATTCATTTAATAAATAAATACAAATAAAATAGTTGTATGTCGCTCATTACTTATTAGCCAACCCAATAATAATAAATTCATTTATTTCAGGTAAATATAGGACACGAATAAAATCAAATAAAATCAGATAAAATTAAATAAAATTTAATTAAATAAAATTTTCGGAACCAATTTCTCACTGTCCTTTCAGAAACTGTATTCTCCCCTAATCTCTCATTTTTTTGTTTTGCTGTTTCACGTGCACTTAATCTACCTTTGAACTCATAAAACATGATACCTCTAATTTTTTTCGAATCCATGGTAAGAAAGAAAAACATCACGTCTAATGTCTAAATCCTCTGATGGTGTTTAACATATTAATCAAGTGTCGATGTTTTGTTTACAATAACAAAAATGAACAAATCAAAACGTGTTCGGTAATAAGCGCCCACTGTTTTACATTGTTGCGCAATCGGCAATTTCATATGCACCAACCTAATAAATCAAAATAAAATAAATAATCAAAACAGTAAAATTAATACTCGTACCCTCTCTCCGACATTGCTACAGCAACATGTGTGCTGGAACAATGCCGGATGAAGGGGCGGTCCAGCCTTCCCGCGATCATCGTGAGTACGATGTTGGGGCTAACCCGAACCCTGCGAACCAAGGACGCGGCGCGCTTGCGCATGGTCTCGTGTGTATATGTCGGTGCGCGCCTCTGCGAACATACCCAAGGCACTGCAGTATCGGGGTAGCCCCATCACCGCCCTAAACGCATTATTGTACTGGAATACATACGGGGTCAAAATGCATAGAACAGCAAAAATTTTATATAAAAAAAAACAACCGACTTCCAAAAAAACACTACAAAGTGAAAAATAATTTTAATTTTGGAAGTCGGTGTCGTTGGTTCTACATTTTGGTTTTTTGACACCGACTTCCGAAATTAAAATTATTTTTCACTTTGTAGTGTTTTTTTGGAAGTCGGTTGTTTTTTTTTATATAAAATTTTTTATTTTTCACTTTTTAGTTATATCTACCCCAATCAAATTCATATAAACACTACTTGCTATGTAAATATCAGTGACAGGAAGCTGCATCTGCGTTTATAGGGTACAGACGTGATGTTATGTTGTGCGATTGCGTAAACAATGCATACATATGCGATAGCAGCAATCGCGGTTGTTTTACTGGTATTAATTATTATTATAATAAAAAAAAATTATATCCTTTGTAGTGAGTACAGGCGTGATATTATGTTGTGTGATGGTGTAAACAATGCTTAGATATGCTATAGCAACAGTCGCGGTTAATCTGCTGTTATTTATTGAAGAGTTCCCCCGATTTCTACAAGATCCCATCATCAGATATTGAAATGGTGACAATGGGACCACACGGGAAGCACCAGCTTTCAAATAAAAAAAGAATCATGAAAATCGGTTCACCCAGTCGGTTATTATGAGGTAACAAACATAAAAAAAAAAAAAAAAAAAAAAAAAAAAAAAAAAAAAAATACAGTCGAATTGATAACCTCCTCCTTTTTTTGAAGTCGGTTAAAAATGATGTTTGCTGTTTTTTTGTTCAGAGGTATGTACTGAATCGATTGGAACAGGTTGCACGTTGATGTCTCCTGCCACCCTATATTTGCCATCAATCTGACTAGCCTTTTAGTCCAAAACTATGTTGGGGTCGGCTTCCAGTCTAACCGGATATTTTCGTTTAGCCCAAGCTAAAAATGCTAATGAACGTAGCAAAATATTGATTTGTCAAGTGTCGTTTGGCAATTAGTCGGCCATTTTCTTGATTATGTAATTATAAGTGTCTTTCAGCAAATTAAAATAAAGTTTGGTCCCTATTCCGAATGTTTAAAACTGGCGTTAAGAGTAATAAAACTGTTAATTTATTTGCTTTTTGTAGTTAATTTCAAGCTTCAAGCAGTGTTGTCCAACCGGCCCTTGAGCATCAACGGCCAATTGGGGTGAGAACTTTATTCTATGAAAAATGCATGAACTCCTTATAACACTACAACAGTCTCTAAAATGTATTTTTTCTCTATGCACAGGGCAGTGCTCAATGACCTGGCCCTTTCAGCAGCGATTGGTACCAAGTTAGCAGTATTAGTACCGGACCAGGTGTACCAGGTGGACACCGCTGACATCGAGATATACCTGGGTGAACTTCTGGTAAAAATTCATAATACTTACAAGCTACAAGGATCATTTAGCGCCTCAATGACATTAACATGGGGTCATTGTAATACACACTCTTTGAAAATTTCAACTGTCTAACTATTACGGTTCATGAGATACAGCACGCTGACAGACAGACGAATGGACGGACAGCGGAGGCTTAGTATTAGGTCCTTACCTATGAATTTGCCGGTTTTTTTTTTCTGTTGAAAATTGTATATTAATTAAACGAAGTGTGTGGCCATTAATGAAGATACAGTTTTACCATTTTAGTGGAAGTTCGTTGATGGCTCTGTTATAAAAATCCTGGGGACGGGAATCGATGAACTCTTTAGAGGCGTTTTTCACCGCCTCGTTTGATTTGAAACGTTTCCCTAAAGCTATCCAAATTCCGAATAAAAATGGAAATTAGTTGGAGGAAGGTATAGTGTAGTCGTAACTCCTATAGTTTTGAGACAATCCTTTGTGCAGCGCTTCGATTTTGTTGTTGTTCAGTGAGTTCATACGGTTCCCACTTCCCGAGCTTTTTAGCTTTAAATGAATTAGTATCGATTAATCACTTGAACTTTTTTTTCACTTGTTTTTTTGAAGGCTGCTGCAAGTTCCAACGTGGTTTGAGATGAATCTGCTTCCACTAATAGCTTGTAATTCATCGTTATCGACTTTCATTTCCGGTCGACCACGGGGCTCATTATTGAGATCAAAATTTCCAGAACGGAAGCGATCAAACCAAAAACGGACCGTTCGTTCACATGCGGTACCATGTCCATAGACGTCGGTAAGAATTCGTGCTGTCTGTGCTGTCTTGGTACCACGACGGAACTCTTATTCGTAAATAGCGCGCAATTTCGATGTTTCCATAGTTACATAAACAGCGATTTTTAAAAAATCGAACGGTGGGAAAACAAATGAACAACTGATTTTGAAAAACATGTCGTGCTATATTATAAAATTAATTTGAATTTGGAATTCTAAATAGAATGAAAGATATCGACCTTCACAATAGCCAGTATCAAAAATCAGCAATTTCATAGGTATGGACCTAATACTAGTCCCGTGTTGGCGCCCTTTGGGTACAGAACCTTAAAAAAACAAGATGGCGGCGTTAGTTCTGATGTAGTTCACCCGCGAAACGATTCTTGTACCGTTATCTATACTTAGATTTTTCTAATTTTATTTTCCGCAAAAAACAGTTCAGTTCCTGGCCATAAATATGAAATATGATTTAGTTTGCAAATAAGTCCGGTTTTGCATTTACAAATAAACGTCTCTGTCACTGTATGTAGGTACATGTAATATCTGTGTGACAGGCTCTTTGTCAAACTGTGTGTGCCACACTGTACTGTGCTCTTAGTTCCAAACTGAGGAACTGTCATACTCATGTAGATATAAAAATATCAACATTGACCCCCAATCCTACTTAATTATTATTATTAATATTATAAATGTGAAAGTTTATGAAGATGTTTGGATGTTTGTTACTCAATCACGCAAAAAGTACAGAACGGATTTGGATAACATTTGGTACACAAAATAGTTTATAACCAGGATTAAGACATAGAATACTTTTTATCCCTATATTCCAACGGGATTTGAAACTTACGCGGGTGAAACCGCGGGGCGCTGCTAGTAATTTATATGTTGAGCAGCAGTCAGCACCCTCATTGCGTAACACACTATCAATCTTAATCTAATCACTTTGAAGGATATTGCTCAACAACGTAAATAACGCAATGAATGTTGTTGAACTGTCAAAATGAAACCCATTGCTACTGATAGTGTGTTACGCAATTAGCCCGCAGAGCAGTGATATGCAAGAGCAGTTAGTGGCCCAGTGGTATTGGCCCCGACTTAACAAGTCGTTGGGTATTCGTGAATTCGTACCCAGGTACTTTACTTGGTGTTTTTAATTTCATCACCACGGGAAATTCGTGAGGAAACCGGCATGTCCCAGAACCAAAAATTCGAAGACATGTGATATCCACCAACCCGCACTTGGCCCGCGTAGTGCACCACGGCCCACTTCCTCTCACGGAGAGAAGGTCTGTTTCCAACAGTGGGAACTTTATGGGCTGAATATGTATTTATATGTTACAGCTCTCGATGGACATGAACCAATATGCCGAAGACTTCAGAGGTATTGTAGTGCAGTTCCTGAATAATACCGACCAGTACTCCGGCATCGTGGATGACGTACTGCGAGCTGCCCTGAAGGCTATCAACAAAGAGCTTACCCTTGTCACCGCCAAACAGATCCTGCAGTATCTGCTCGGGTCCGCTAGACCATCCCTATAGGGCTAGGCTATAACTGTAATTAAATCATCTACGAATATTAAATATCTTAACGGTAAATGAAGTTAAATTGTTAATAGTGTTGTTTTTATTTTCCTGGGTTTTCAACAACAGTAGTGCTATTCTAAGTATAAAAATCTCACCGTGAGAACTTAGGTGAAGTGAGCGTGAATCGAGATTCGGTAGACTAATGCTGGGGATTAACACTATTAGACTGCTCACTTCAAGCTCACTTCACCTATGATTTCACGGTGAGATTTTTACAGAATCAACCGGCTGTTTTAAGGTACTGACACACATATGCTTATTAAAAACATGCTTGTAGCATGCTTAAAATTAGCATGTCTTTTTGCTGTTCACATTTGCTAGAAATAAGCACGTTAGTTTAAAGCAAACTCTAAAATAAGCTTTTGTAGACGCGCTCGGAGCACTTCTGCTTTTACCCTCACCTCAGGTAGCATGCTCGAAAATCAAACGACTGTTTTTTATCTTTGAGCATGCTCAAAATAAGCATGGTGATTACTGCAAGCACGCATGCATGCATGGTTCGACATACGTGCAACAGCTCCTCAAAGTCAGTGAACTTTCAGGAGCTGTTGTGTAAAAAGTATATCATTTAGAATTACATAATGAAATAGATCATTTATCCGTTATTCTAAATAAGTAACTCAATTCTATCATTTTGAGTAATACTTATTTAAGCAAACGCACAAAAAGGGCGATTTGTACCAGTGGTCGCCAGATTTTTACTATTGCCCATCAAAAGGACCCAGTAGTCGTCCATTTTCAAGCTACTATTGGTTCATTGTCGCTTTCGAGTTTAGTTTTTCATAATTGTTAATCTGGCATTTTTTGTTTCTAATATTTTATTTGTTTATACATCGATTGTATAGCCATAACAAAACCATTTCGCTTCGGGAAAACAACCATTTATATTTCGGCTTGTATAATTATTTATTTAGCCCAAGGCACCTGCCCCACCGGCGCCGACGAAGAAACGACTATTATAAATAAAAATAAAAATTAAAAAAATAACTAAATAAAAATACTAAAAACGAATTTAGGCCCTTGAGGATTGTAGGTCCCATGTAAGTAAAAGTGCTATACCTACATAATATGAATGGTTGATTGCTGACTGTTGTACACCGCCGCACCGGCGAGTATTTGTCGAAGCTACAAGCTATCACGAGCACGAACTCGTGTGCGACCAACGTTGCTCGTACACTCGTTTTTACTTGTAAGCTCTACTCGCTTATAGGTACCTAATAGCCGTACAGCGAATTTATGGAACGTAAATTTATTAATTTACGTATTTACAGCGAAATTATTCCACATCATGTAGGATTAGGCCGAAGAAATTTTGAAACAATTAGGGACAGGGAAACTGGTTTTTAGGAATCACTTACGATTATAAAAAAAACTACGTATAAGAAAGTAGTTTTATTTTGCATGACCAGCACCCTAATTGCGTAACACACTATTACGCTAATCCATTGCTCCATATGTGTGAAAAATGTGTGCTCAATAACGTATGTATATAACGCAATGAATGTTGTTGAACGGTCAAAATGAAACCCAATTCTACTGATACGAGGGCTGCCTATTAAGTTGTGTCGTTTGAAATAAGTATAGACGATCTAATACATTATTACCATTTATTGTTTTTCAAAGAATTCTCCGCGATATTTAATACACTTTTGCATGCGTTCGAACCAGCCGGTCGATTCTGTAAAAATCTCACCGTGAAATCATAAGTGAAGTGAGCACTTAATAGTGTTAATCCCTAGCGAATGACAGCTCACTCCACGCTCACTTCACCCAAACTTTCACGGTGAGATGGTTACAGAATCGTACGGCAGTTTTTAAAACATTTATTCCACTCCGAAGTGGGGGTAGTCAAAATAGCCGACTTGTACTCGTAGTGTGTTACGCAATTACCCTGCTGGAGTTACTATCTAATACAATTTTATTGAGTTTTCTATTCTATTGGTGGTATAACAATCGTGAAGCGTGAAATCGAGAACGGTAGGATCACAGCAACGTAAATTATATGTGTTGATTATAGAAAACAAGAGAATATTCGATATGGGGGTATCGTGACATGTAATGCTAAGTAGTAGTGTAAAAGTAATTTCTCGTGACTGATGTGAACAATAATAAAAGTTAAATCATTTTGTCGTCTACGATGTAAGGAAATGCTGTATTTGACACGCAGTATTGAGCTATTAGAGCAGACATGTGCACCATCCTAACGTTGGTGCTCTGCGCTGTGTATCCAGCACTAGCCATCATCTGTACGTTTGTTGTTTATATATTTTGTCACCGCTCTATTAGAACCCAATAGGTTGGCTTGGCATGGGATTGTACAGACGCCAGCACATCAAGCTACCCGAAACTGTCAGATTTTCCCAATCAACTTTGAACCTTATGCTTTAGCGCTAAAGTTGAAAATCTATTAAAGAAATCTGACAGATTGTAGTAGCTAGATGTGCTGGCGTCTGTACTTCTGGCCATGAAAGGTTAAAAGGTATGGGGATGAAACACGGGGGTTTTAGGGTCCAGTCGTCCAAGTGGCCGCCTACTTTTTATGGGACATCGCTAACGATTGGTCGAGTTTTCACGGGTCCAGTGGGTTGGGTTGGTCTATTCTTCGGACAAAGTATTGCCAGCTTTTGGGAACTTTTCCCATTGACTTTCCCATTGACATATAAATGAATTTTTTAATGTCTCATACGTAAAACTTTTCTATCTGTAATGTAGTCTGTATAAGAGTGAGGGAATAGAGAGTGCTGTGTCTGCGCACGTACTTGTGCACTATAACATCTCCCGCGCCGAAGGCTGGTCTCCGTTGAGATTGGCCGACATGGCCGAAATACGGTCTGGGGGGTGTATAAATGAATAAAATAAGCCTTACTTTTATGTAATATATTTTAAACTGTTTAGTACATCAAGAGTCTGGCCCCATCCACATCCACAAAAAGCCCGATGGTCCCCTTCATGAGGAGACCCCGCTGCAACCGGAAGATGTTGAAGCTACAAAAACCGCGGAGGCTTTTGTTAAAAACTTGCTACCAACATTGGACACGAGAATTGAAAAAAGTGTAAATTGTATCATTCTACATGAGCTCAATGCCGTGTAAGTATAGTTTATACCTAATTTTGTATAGGTATGTATAGGAAGACCTGTTCCTACGGAAAGCCCTGTCGCAGCATAAATCTTTATATTGTGGCCCTGTGATATTTCTACTAGCTAAATTACCCCTCATTAAATTCAACATGAGTTTGGAATCCAAAATAACTGACCGATCTTTTCAAGTTGTTCTTAGTTTAGAAAAGTAATTTTATTAGCTAATGGCCACAAAAAAAAAATGGTAGTTACCTATTGACATTATATTTTATGTATATAATGTTCTAAATAATCTGGATTATGATTAATAATTTCAGATTCACCCTAGTTTTATACGATTTCGTGTTGAAGGGTTTTCGGCACGCTACTCTGGATAATCTACAAGTCCGCATGACTAACTCTAGGGTTGACTTTAACGCCACCATTCCATTCTTGTCTGCCGGGGGTAAGTTGATTTGGCATGATATCTGCATCAAGTTTTGGTGACTCTCGGCGTTCTGTTTGGCGATCGCTTTTTGTCACTAAAGTGCTTGCTAGATCTTCTGTAAATTGCTGTACGGCGATGCTAAAAATGTCTTGTCTGCTATGGACCTTAACAATGCTTGCAATGCTTTATAACACAGGCATTTTTTGGAAAGAAGTTCTTTAATGGAGCTTGCAGTATGAGCAAACTTTTAAGAATCGTCACGTAACGAAAAAGCGTTACACCCCCTCCGTGCGGCTTTTTACTATATATAATAGAAATAATCAGACAGAGAGAGAAAGAGAGGTAGTAGTCTTCATGGTTCTCGAGGGAGCCGAAGCCGATAGTGAGGCCAAAATGAAAATACAGGATGGCGTCTGTGAAAATTTTAATTTTTTTTTCAGCCCCCATTTGGATTTCCATTTTGAACTTCATTCCTGCCGGGCATTCCCCGACCCCACACTTTTTTTTTAAATACACCACCCTTTTTGTTGATTTTTTATCTGTGTTGATCTTTTTCAATGGGATAATTCAAAACGTTAGTGACACTTACCACGTTTAGTTAATCTAGTAGATTAACTAATATTGTGTTATAATTTCAGGTACCGTTTTCGTGAATGGAATGATAGATGATACCGACTTTGCTATTGTTAGTAACATAAGGTGAGCATATTCGACAAGTAGGTAAAGACCTTTACCTATAAATAAATAGGACTCTGCCCGCGCCGTGGTGGCAAGAACTAGGTTAGGAGGTGAGGGATTCTCAGAATGAAGACCTACCTTAGAATGTGTGCCGGTTCCAAGACTGTCTGTATCTGGTCCAACCACCCAACTGAGTGTTTCTTAAGATGTTGGTCAAATCTCCTCGCTTTCAAACTACTTACAATAATTTTACCGAGACAAATTTCCCACAGCACCTTTTCAGATGACGTCATAATTGCAGGAATACTCGATATCCAAAAGCTGCAGTTACCTTCACAGCTGAATGTGTTACAAATCACGGACGCTGATATCACAATCGACTTAAGCGACATTATGGTAATAGTATTCACATTTTTTTTTTTATACAGGGTGTAAAAAGACTCATCACATAGGCGTCAACTACGCCTCCTGTACATCAAACTAAGTAACATTGCACAAAAATAATTGCTGGGAAACAACTTTTATGTTGCGGTAGTGCGCAATGTGACGCACGCAAAACATTATGCTTATGGGTGCATGCGGTACAGGGGTCGTGAGGGTATTTAAAATTGTGTTACAACATTAAAAACTTGTTTTCGTAAAAAAACGTAAGTAGTTAAAAGTTGCAATTTTGACCTTCAAAATCTCCGTAACCAGAAGGTTCCCAGTTGCGGTCCAGTACAAAACGGGTGTACAAGTGAGTCGTCTTTTTACACTCGTTATAAGCGGTAAACAAATAAGTACCTAAGTACGTAAAGTCGTCAATGTTTTCTGAAGAATAGGTTTAAGGTTATTTAAGGTCCCTCTTTACAAGCTGGCTTAAAAGTGTTCAAAAGTGAAGTTTAATTGTGCTTGAGTTTGCCTGCAGACTGTCCTTTTACATACTTTTCCACCTGGCTTGGATATAGCAGGGTCAAGTGGAAAAGTTTAAGTCTTTCATAATTATAGGGGGATCCCTATAATTATGAAAGACTTGTTGTCCTGTGTTCCTCTTACTTCATCGACAGCAGCTCGGCGGGGTAATTGATAACACACTAACAGTAGCAGTGGCTTTCATTTTGACAGTTCAACAACATTCATTGCGTTATTTACGTTGATGATCAGACAATTTTTTCGAACATATGAAGCAATGGATTAGCAATATCCTTCAAAATTATTCATATTGTGGTTGAAAGTGTGTTACGCAGTTAGGGAGCAGATTATTTGTTGGAAACCTAAAGACTTTTACTTAGAACAAAGGGTTAGCATAACAGTAGATACAGTAAGCATTTTAATGATTCTTTATGGAACTCTTATAATTTTTCATGTTTCAGATTGAATTTAAACTAATTGAAGAACTAGTGGCCTTCAAAATGACATTGGTTGAATTTATGAAAAAACCTGTGGACGACATCGTCAATTCTGTAACCAGAGAAGCAGTGAGGCTGATCAACGAACAGCTCGCGAAGATTCCAGCAGATACCATCATTCATTTTCTGGTACCATCGAAGAAACCGATGCCTCCAACAGACGTTCAACCGGTGGTCCAGCTCCGCTTGCCGTATCTTAGGGCACCATATTGTCCTAATTATCGATACGGTTATAACTAAAAAAAAATACTTATCAATTCTTATACAAATTAAATACATTTTATTGGTGACTGTGTTTTTTATGCCTCTCCTTCGTCTCATTTGTTTGAGTTGGTTGTTACAATATGAACAAGAAATCAGGAGATTAAAGGTTTCTAGTTTATTTCCAAACATAATAAGAATAATAAATATCTGACAGATAGGGGAAACCGGGGTAATCGCGCTCACGGGGTAATGGCGTTCATACCTATATCTTGGCAACCACATTGGTAAAAATATGGGATTAGGAGTGAAGTGTGGGGGAAGTTACGTGTAAGCAGGCAACAAGTTTGGCTACTAGTTCGATCGCAGCAGGAGACAAAGAAGTGCACTTGTTTATTTTCGGTCGCGCTGATCTAATTTTTTTGGTGTATGTTTTTGTTGGTCAGTCAAAAATTTTAATACTTTTTTGTTATGACTATTATAAATTAAAGTAGTTGTGTTTAACGATAGTTTAGCTATTAAAGTTAAAGTATCCATTGTGTTTAACGATAGTTTAGCTATTAAAGTTAAAGTTTAATTTTATTCGTTTGTTTTGCATACATAGGTTTCAGCGTCATTACCCCGTTGCTTGAGCGCCATTACCCATGGTCAGGGGCAGAGCCGGCTTAAGCATATTGGGCGCCGGGGTGCGATAATCAGCCTGCGCCAACTTTTTTGTTTTTTTTTAATTGCGTTCACAACAATAAAACGCTCCGGTGTCATTAGTAATAAGGTTCTTGCACGTCGCAAGACGCAAAGCGAATATGCCGAAAGCTGCATGAGGCATATATAAACAATATTGGTGCCTACATCTTTAAAGGTGTAATGAATATCTGTTCAGTAATTTTTAAAACGGATTATGATTACTCATGGTATAAGACGATTGGCTTGCGCCCCCTAAAACCCTGCGCCCGGTCGCCACGCACCCCTTGCACCCCCTAGTAAAGACGGCCCTGGTCAGGGGTATAAGGTAAAAGTCATGAAATTGCTCAAATTATTTATTTATTTATTTTATACTTTAAGCACACAAATGCACAGAGGCGAACTTAATGCCATAGGCATTTTCTACCGGTCAACCTTTGGGCCAAATTATGCTTTTCAGATACCAAAGTACATGAGAAAGTGAGTTATCTACTTAAGTTTATGTTGTGATCCCAGTATTTTCTTTTCCTACATATTTTTTCTCCTTGTACTACAGCGCTTTATAGTTTTATAATTAAAACCATTCAAAAAAGTAAATCTTCTTCAGATTCACTGTCTAAATGATAAATGATTTATTTTCTGTAAGTAGGTTTGTACAAACACTTTTACATGTCAATCATATTTTTTTTAAACTAGATGAGGTCGGCGTTTCCTATCTGACTACTGTGAGAAGAAAGGCCGAAACAAACTCAGAGGTCACAGTCTCTTTTAAAGTCCAGACATAATCTTGGTCAGATCATGTGAGAACCATTTAGATTGGTGTCTGAAATGGTCTTTTGAGTAAAGAACCACACAGTTTGAGCGGACCTGTCCAGTCAGTGCACGCATTTGTCAAAAATCGTGCAGCTCAACTCAGAACTTGAGGAGCCTTACGATTCGACGAACAATACCAATGAAAGGACATTTGGGTAGGCCGCATAAATTACTCAAACTGCCAGATCATGATTAAAACTAACTAAGAAGGAAAACAGAAAAAAGATTCGTATATTTTTAACTAACTAGTTATACAGACGACATCCAGCGTAAAATGGGAGGTTGAAATGCGGAACATGCGTGTCACACGTTGCGTCGATGCACACCAACCTCACACACGTCTTAGACGTTTGCGTCGGCCTAATGTAGTTCTACCAAAACTTTTCTGCTCAGCACTCTCAAACATTCTTTAAGCTACCTGACCGTATTTTACCTACCTTTTAAATACCTTATTCGACTGTACCTTAATATCGCTACGGATGAATAAAGAGCCTTCCTCTTTAGAAGAATCCATTTACGACTTGATCATGTTTATGTGATTGTTTTTAAGCGGCAATATAAATAATTACCAATTTACAAGTAGTATTTTCTGTAATAAGTAATATGTACATAGATAGGTACGCATAATGAATGACTTTACATACATCATGTACCTAATATTGAATTCGCGTTAGGTTAAAATCAATTTTACACGACTGATACTATATCTCATTGTTCGAAATGGGCACTCTAGGCAGTTCTACCGTGCGATTCTGTAACGATCTCACCGTGAAAGCTTGGGTGAAGTGAGCGTGGAGTGAGTTGTCATTCGCTAGGGATTAACACTATTAAGTGCTCACTTCACTTATGATTTCACGGTGAGATTTTTACAGAATCGACCGGCTGTAGTGTTGTTAGATATGTTTGCTTTTCTTATTGTGGCGGTCAGCGCTTTGTGCTCGACACAAGCCACTGGCCGTAAGTTATTATCATCATAGAGGACCAGCATATCATTTCAGGAGCTCCGTTCCACTTCTAGAAGTGCACCCCCTGAATTGTTTCGAACTTGGATTTATTTAAGTGTAGCTTCGTTGTCCAACTACTTAGTTAGGTACGCGCCCCATCACATGACCTTGAGCCATGACTTTTAAATATTTAAAACCGCGAAAGGTTACCACTTATATGCTCAAATTTTGAGCTCGCTTCGCTCGCTCCTGCATTCCCTTGGTTGAATCACAACGCCAACTTGATCTAGTATCCGTGTCAAGATGCTTCAATTTTCTAGCTCGCTCTTGCATTCTCTTATTTTATTTATTTTGTAACAACAATACCGCTCCTTTGAAAGAACAGTTTTCGATACAGAGCCCCTCTAGGACTAGCTTCGGTACTGTATCGTGTGCGTCGCGCTTTTATAATTAAAATAATAAGTCACTTAAGCGCGTATAGGTAGGTCAAATCCCGAAGGTGTCAAAATATCCCAAGGTGCCGAAAGAATTGATAGTTATTAATCGGGTATGTGTTAATTATTACAATGTTAATATTAAATTAAATAAATTGTAAAAACAAAAAATAAATCTTATTGTCTTTGGGTAGGTATTGTTTATTTATTACCTCTGTACTGTAACCCCAACTGCAAGTGAACCTTACCTGCCATCTAATCTCTTCACCACCCTTGGTTGACTGGTAGAGAATGTCTAAGGCATTAAGTCCGCCTTTGTACCTTTTGTGCGTGATGTTTAAATAAATAAATAACCTTTCGGACGTCTCCCTCTTCCGTGAAAAACCAAAAAGAACTTAACATACTTAGTTAATTACGAAAAGTCAGGGATGAGTGGTAATGAGGAGTTACAATAATCTTTGCCGACGATGTCCAACACCTGCGAGGACGTCGTCGTAGCAAGATAATCATTGATAACTTGCTTCAGCATGTCTTCAGCTGCCGTCACCAACTCGCTGCGATGGCTGTCTACAATCTTCATAGCGTTACTGTTCAAAACATTGTTGATTGGCCACGAACTGTCTGCTAAGTCTACCTGAAAAAAAAAAACAATTTTGTGCATAAAACGCTTCAGCTTTATAGTTAAGTTTTAAGTTTTCATTCTCAGTAAGCAGAATGAACCACTATTTCCGGGATCATACTGATTGTGAGTAGGTACCTTATAATGTGTGCTTTACTAAGAAAATTGTGATCAGATCACCTTTACAAAACCGTTAGTATTACGATGAGTCATGAAATTCAGAGGGGTAATTGCGTAACACCCTATAAGTAGCAATGGCTTTCATTTTGACAGTTCAACAACATTCATTGCGTTATTTACGTTGTTGAGCAGACAAATTTTTCGAACTTATTCTGAAGCAATGGATGAGCAATATCCTTCAAAATGATTCGGATTGTTACTGAAAGTGTGTTACTAAAATAAGGCGCTGGAACGATGTACCGATAATAAATGTAATAATAATAAGCGTACCGATCATTAGAGTCTCATTTCGATTTGTTTGTATTGTCTATTGATTGATTTTGGCATGACGTTTCTTACCATAGCTTGAAATGTTTTGATTGAATACTTAATTATGTACTGTACCTGCTTCGCATAGTTAGTGTTCAAAACTCATGCGTGTAACAACCGCATCGACAGGCCCGGAGCGAGCCCAACGCACGCACGACATGCAACCGATTTTATTTTGCTTTGTTTTACTTCCTATACCAGTGGTGGTGATTCCAGTGTAGAGCATCAATATCCGAACAAGAATTGTGTTGCATAGGTACTGTGCGTGCGTTTATGGCCATTGCGGGGCAGTCGAAGAAAGTCTCCGCCTTGAAGGGGAACAAAGCGCGTCCAAAGAATGAATAGCATATTTCGTTTGTATTGAGACCTTTACCAAAGTGAAGACCACCACCATTGCACCACTGCTCAAGTCTTACCTTGATGCTAGCAACACTAAAATTCAGGTCGACGTCATCAACTTGCATAGCAGTGCCATTCGGAACTAGCTTTGTTCCAAACGTTACTGTAACGTTTTGGAAAATAGCTCTGAAACATTAAAAACGTCAGAAATATTTGAATTTACATGGACTGATATTGTGATATAGTGACGTGGTCAAAATCGGAACTAACGCCGCCATCTTGTTTTTATGGGTCTGTACCTCAAAACGCGACGGCACGGTTGGCGCAGTGGTTAAGCTAGTCGCGGGTTCGATTCCCGCACGGAACAAATATTTGTATGACCTACAAATAGTTGTTCCGGATCTGGCTGTTTGTGTATGTGAGTTTAAATGTTTGTAAACGCACCCACAATACAGGAGAAATACCTAGTGTGGGGCAACGTCTTTTTTTTTTTAAAAAAAGGAATCCTTATTATGGTCACTTCGTTGTCCGTCTATCAGTCTGCCAAGACCCTATTGCTCAAGAACGCGTGGAGGTATAACGTTGAAATTAATATCAAATATGTAGGTATACTGTCCCTTGGAGCTCTAATTCAACGCAATAAAAAAATACGATCAATTAGGAGACATATTATTTTGATAAGTTCTTGCAAATATGAAATCAAAACCTATAGAGTACTTCCCGTTGACCTAGTATCATGGAATTTGGCAAGAGCTTACGACACAAGTAAAGGAAAAAGTTCGAAAACCGTTAGTATGTAATTTTATCACATACATTTATATATTATTATTTTACGTTACACTACTACACTAATACATTTTTTTCATCATCACAAACATTTTTTTTATTTTTTTTGCGATTACAAACTTACATTTGCAGTTGGAGAATTGACCGTGACGGGATATATCGATGTATGGACGGAACATCGATGGAACATTCATCATCATTCAATCAGGAAGATGATGAAACATCGACTCATCACCGTCCATTCGTCGTTTCGTCGTTCATTCGTCATTAATTTTTCATTTTTAGATGGTTCGTTAAGACAACACAACTACAAAGTTAAGTTTGTTCTTGGGATAAATTATTCATACCAACTACGAAACCGAAGGGTTCCGTAGTTGGGATTTCTGCGTTGGGAATTGTGCGTGGTCCGACACGTACTTTGCCGATTTTTTCAATACATAATTATCACAAATAATTGCACAAAGCAACAGCGCCATCGTGTCAACGTCATTCGAGCGTGTACAGACTCCAGCATATCAAGCTTTCCGAAACTGTCAAATTTTCCCAATCAACTTTGAACATAATGCTTTAAAGATAAAGTTGAAAATCTATCAAAGAAATTTGACTGATGAGCTTGATGTGCTGGCGTCTGTTCATAAGACGACTTTTACGTTACTTACTTCATCAATCCTGACCCTTTTAGAGAATACATCACGTATGCACGTCCCTTTAAATTATAATCCTCTGTAAAAAACGGAGTTTATTGAAACATGACATGATAAATCGTACTGCAGGTTAGACCAGAAGTTGAAATTAGTAGAACCAAGCAAATCACATCTTCAATAATAACATCTTCAGGGTACCCGCCTGACAGAAGTAGGTACCTAGCAGGTAGTACAGACGCCAGCACATCAAGCTACCCGAACTGTCAGATTTTCCCAATCAACTTTGAACCTTATGCTTTAGCGATAAAGTTGAAAATCTATTAAAGAAATCTGACAGATTGTAGTAGCTTGATGTGCTGGCGTCTGTACATAAGTCGAAAAAGTCTCAAGGCGAGTTTTTGGTGCAAACTTCATAATATCACGCCTGTTTGTGCCGTGTGCAAAAGGCCTAAGCGTTTTTAATTGTATCTGTTGGTATAAATATATTGGTACCTATAGCGACACAAAACTTTTTAGGGTTCCGTACCCAAAGGGTAAAACGGGACCCTATTACTAAGACTCCGCTGTCCGTCCGTCCGTCCGTCTGTCACCAGGCTGTATCTCATGAACCGTCATAGTTAGACAGTTGAAATTTTTAGATGATGTACCTATATCTGTTGCCGCTATAACAACAAATACTAAAAACAAAATAAAATACTAAATATTTAAGGGGGCTCCCATACAACAAACGTGATTTTTTATAGATAATGGTACGGAACCCTGCGTGCGCGAATCCGACTCGCACTTGGCCGGTTTTTAGGGTTCCGTACCCAAAGGGAAAAACGGAGCCCTATTACTCCCGCTCCGCTGTCCGTCCGTCTGTCACCAGGCTGTATCTCATGAACCGTGATAGTTAGACAGTTGAAATTTTCACAGTTGATGTATTATTCTGTTGCCGCTATAACAACAAATACTAAAAAACAGAATAAAATAAATATTTAAGGGGGCTCCCATACAACAGACATGATTTTTTTGCCGTTTTTATAGATAATGGTACGGCACCCTTCGTGCGCGAATCCGACTCGCGCTTGGCCGGTTTTTTTTTTTTTTTTTTAATTAAGTAATGCGTCTGAGGTCGTCGAGGCTAGGTTTGCTAGGATAGCAGGCGGGCCAGGGTTTTGTGATCAATATCAAATATATAAAACAAAATGTAGTTACATAAAGCTAACTTGAATTGAATCTACTACTTACTTGCAGTTAACGTCAACAGTGGGAAGTAGAGAGTCGTAGATGCTTCCAAGTCTTTTGCCGACACAGTCAGTTCTTCAACTGTGAAGTTACTTACACCAGCCAGTTGCATGTCGCTGGTCGTGTACGTAATTCTAAAACATAGGAAAAAATATAGGAAAATCAATGTTTTAACACCACAATCAGAGTTTGTGGTATAAAAAATGCAACAAACTCAGATTATGGTCTTCTTTAATGAAGTAGTAGTTCTGATATTATATGACTATTTGGGAAGGAACTTACTTTATGCCAAACCCTTCATATACGCCTTCCACAGATGGTATCCTTATCGCTTCCAACGATGGAAGCGATGAAGAAACATCTCCATTCCGCCATGTCGTTAATAAGTCTACAATTTGACTCTCGACACAGTTCTTGGCTGTTGATTAAAAATAATAAGTTTAGACACAAATGTGCTCAATCACAAACTCTTACGTCTTATCATCACGCATTACCTATTATTCAAACGGTTAGACAGAAGTTTATTACAACACAAACATGTTATACAATATCTAAATAAGATAAAACTTACGCCATAACTGGCAAATTTCTGAAAATTTCCTCACAGAAAAACCCAATAAAATTACTCAGACCGGGGATGAAACCGCCACATTACAATCATATCGCTTTATACGCGTATTGTATGTACAGACGCCAGCACATCAAGCTACCCGAAACTGTCAGATTTTCCCAATCAACTTTGAACCTTATGCTTTAGCGATAAAGTTGAAAATCTATTAAAGAAATCTGACAGATTGTAGTAGCTTGATGTGCTGGTGTCTGTACATACATTTGTTGATACCAACATGAAAATATAGAGAAACTCCAATTAATGTTAGATATTATTAAAGGACTTTTAGATGCGCCATTCCATCCGCAGTCCATTATTAGCACATTTCCCTAAGGGATAGGTAATTAATTGACCTATTAGTACCCTACCTATTATGGGCAAAATCAAAATCAAAAGTCATTTATTCAAACTAGGCTGAGAATCAGCACTTTTCGAACGTCAAAATTACAAAAGACAGTCCCCCAAAACGCCCGCCCTTCACCACTTCCTAGTGCTTTCGCTGGGAAGAAGTGGCGCAACAAACTCCCCAGAATACACTGCAATACACATGTTAGGTATTCGGTGAAAAACTTTTCACTACTTACGAAGAACTTCCGCCCCGAATGTTCCTAGGCCTACTGCAAGTCCAAATATTACTACAAAGGTAGTTACACACTTCATAATTATTATTAAACTTCTAAAAATACTCTAGAACTATGCGGCCGGCAAAAGAAGCGCAACATTTATAGTGTGCCTTACATTTTGATGTTCGTTTACTAATGACTGGCCTTGCTCTTAAAGGTATCGCTGATAACGTAGCAATAAAATAAAAGGATTGCATGGAGAACACCTCTTTAATTACTTAGACAATCCAAACAGTGAGTCAAATATTAGATATCATCAGTCAAGGTGCTCTAGTTGTGACTACAAGATAAGGCTGTCCCTAGGCCCCTACTGCTGCATGTGATGTTAAGTGTACACCAATTTGTACTCAAGTTCAAGTTCTCGTGTATTAACTAACTACTACTTACAGTTAAATACAAGTGGATTAATGTCAAGAACAAAACGTGCGCAGGTAAAAGTAAGCCAAGGAGAATCTGAAACGGTTTGAATAGGAAGGTACTAAGGACGTTGAACGGTTAAGTTTCAAATACTTCCTTCTGTTATTTTAACCATCAAAGGCCTATTCTTGAGACCTGCCGGTCGATTCTGTAAAAATCTCACCGTGAAATCATAAGTGAAGTGAGCACTTAGATAATAGTGTTAGTCCCTAGCGAATGACAGCTCACTCCACGCTCACTTCACCCCACCTTTCACGGTGAGATAGTTACAGAATCGCACGGCTGTAACAGTTTATTCATTATTGTTGGACTATCAGTAAGGTTAAGCGCGCACTGCGATGCAATTTTTTTAATAGCATGTTCATGCGAAATAAAATCGCAAACGCTAATATAATATTTCAAGCGAATATAATTTACTGCAGTGCGTGGACTCAGTAGGTAAGTTATATTGGTATTGTTCACAGATTGGCGATTATTTTCCGCAATGATTATACAGTGTTTATTTTCAAAGACCAGTCAAATTTAAAGGTTTGGTAAAGTACAGACCATCAAACTGAACAACATTCTACATGGGACCAATATCGTAATCGCGAAAAATTTATCAACTGTCCCATAGAAAACTTCAATACCTACTCGACCTAAACGTATGGGACGGCGGAATTTTTATTCACGATTACGATGTTCTTCCCATGGACAAAATTGTTCAGTTTGATGGTCTGTACCACACCCTTTTTGGCTGGTCTTTGAAAACTAACCCTGCCAATGCTGCTACTGCGATAAAAACCAAATTGTCACTGAACCATCCTTCTCATTGAGATGGGATATAACAGGAGATGCCCTGTTATTCTATACCATTGAGATGGGATATAACCCTTAAATGCATGATTTATTTTATCGTATTGCAAAAAATGCTATTGTATAGGTATTAATCTATAGAATTTAGATAATAAATATATAATAATTATACAATAATATTAATATTCATAGAGTATATATATTGTTTTGACAAAAAGAGGTGCCATCAGAAACTCACAGCTATCACATTCTTAAAAAAATTAAATGACGTACTTTGTTGCCATATGGCAACATTATGCATTTAAGGGATAACATCCTTCTACCGGATTTTTAATGAAAAAAACCGACTCACCAAATTGTGAGGTATGTGGAACACCGGAAGATGTAGTACACTTATTGTTGGAATGTGCCAGATTTCAGTCTGACCGAGTAGAATTATTTAAGGATTTAAACTTAAATATGTACGATGTAGGTGTATTTCATCATCTGTTATCGACACCTTATTCGGAGGCTGCCTCCAAAGTATTTATGTTCGCTAGGTTACGTTTAGTTAGATAATGTATTAATATAAGCTATGATGGGACTGGCATACACGTCCGTGTAAAAGTCCCTAATAATGAATAAAGAGAAAAAAAAAAAAAATCCTTCTACCGTAGGTACTTCAAGAATGTCGATGTCATCGCTGACAGTTGTTACTTGTTATTGTCAACGTCAAACGTCAGCTGTCGCAAAATGTCTGCTCCCGCCGGGGACCGGTGCGGTGACCTAATCCTAAAATAGAAATAATAAACTGAGTCTGTCAAGCTCTTACTACATCTACGGGACATCTATGCTAATTTAATAAGTGGTACGGTTAAAGAACCTGCCTTCATCATGGGCGGTAGGAGTAAATTTCAAGATTTTTACCACCACATTATGAAGATGTTTACGTGGTCTTTTATGAAGGGGTTAGTTGTAAACCCTGCTCAATTACCATTCGCTGCCTTACTCCTAATCGTTGCTGAACTGATTATTAACGTGCTGGTTGTGGAACGTGTGCCATATACCGAAATTGACTGGAAGGCTTACATGCAAGAATGTGAAGGATTCCTGAATGGAACCCTCGACTACAGCCAGCTCCGTGGAGACACCGGACCCCTCGTGTACCCTGCAGGATTCGTATACATATATTCTTTTTTCTATTTCCTTACAGGCCAGGGTGAAAACATCAAACTTGCACAGTATATATTTATTGGTATCTATTTACTACAGTTATGTCTTGTTCTTCGAATTTACATTAAAACAAAGAAAGTTCCACCTTATGTTCTAGTTATAACTATATTAACCTCTTATAGAATACATTCAATCTATGTACTGAGATTATTCAATGACCCTATTGCTGTACTATTCTTGTATGCCGCTTTAAATTTCTTCATGGACTCAAAATGGTACCTCGGTAGCATATTCTACAGTTTAGGAGTATCTGTAAAAATGAACATACTACTTTATGCCCCTGCCTTATTTTTCTTTTATTTGACTAATTTAGGTTTTAAGGAAACCATAAAACAACTGTTTATTTGTGGTATAATCCAAGTAGTACTAGGTCTACCATTTTTGTTAAGCAGTCCAGTAGCATATTTAAAAGGAAGTTTTGACATAGGCCGTGTTTTCAATCATACTTGGACTGTAAACTATAGGTTTCTGGAAATAGATGTATTTGAAAATAAATGTTTCCATTTGTCTCTATTAGCAATACATGTCCTCTTGCTGATTGTCTTCATTCCAATGTGCATAAAATATTTTAAGAGTTATTGTCGTCTAAAGTATGTGCAGAAGCAGGTGCAACCTCAAATAGATGCAAAAAATTTAGAAAATAAGAGGAAAAGTAAATTGAAGAATGAAATGAAGAAAAAGTTAGGCAAAAAGAATGATGAAACTGAAAACTTGACCAAAGATCAGGAGGATTTCATTAATTCATTCGAAACAATGTTGCAGAAGTCATCCCAAAAGGGTGGAAAGAAAGCAGTTAGGAAACCTGCTGAACTTGAGCAAGATCCTCACTATAATATCAATTTTGACATTTTATCTCAATTATTTATTCTTCCAATGTTTATTGTAAATTTCATTGGTGTAATGTGTGCAAGGAGCCTTCACTATCAGTTTTATTCATGGTACTTCCACAGTCTGCCATACTTGCTATGGACCAACAACTACTCTGTTATAGTCAGGTTCCTGCTTCTAGCTCTTATTGAAATGTGTTGGAATACCTACCCTAGCACCTACATAACAAGTGCTTTATTACATGTATGTCATGTCACTGTACTATATGGAGTTTACAGAAAAATATCAGCAGAATTGAGAATGGTTTCTAAATTAGAATAATTTAAATAGTTGTGCTTAAAGGATGTATGCAAGGCATAAAAAGATGAAAAACTGGTTATGTTTTCTATTGAACAAAATGATGTAATAATGTTTTTATTTAACCAACCTAATTAAGGGTATAAACTGAAACAACAGCCCATCATAACTCTTCAATTGCATCATATATTCATTAATGATTGACGCATCCCACTCAGCTATGAATAAATGAGTGTGTTCATTTTGTACAACTATAATTTTATGACTGTAAATATTGTTAGAGTATTTTTAATAAAAGTTTTTTTACTCTGCCGTTTTTTTTTTATTTCTGTTCTACTTAGGGACTCCATTCCTGGAATGATTGCAGTCACTGGACTCTGGGCACCCATAAGTGTAGTAAAGTTGTGGTTCACTGGCATCACTGCCTAAAGTGCTATATGCTAATCAAACCATGCATTTTGGTTTGAAAGCACTTAAAATGCATCTAAGAGCAACCACTAAGGGAGTCGGCAACGATTCTACTGAAACTACAATTTCGCGTCGTGTACCTTTAGCTAATCAAAGACATTACTTCCAATTCATACATTCTTGTAAGCCATTACAAAAGCTAGATGTAGATGTTAAAAAATCCTGCAAGCTTGTAATGAGTTGTGTAAATAATGGAGCTACTGTGTGTTCAATCTATAGCAGTATTTGTGGATGGACAACAAAGGGAATTTGATTTGGATCATTATTATTGTAGTGCTACCAGCTTTACTGTGGATGGAAAAATGGGATTATAAAGGATTTACTTGAAAGTATCCTAGTTAGGATATTTTGATGGAAACTTCAAGCAATACAACTGTTTTTCGCGTTATGTGGACATAGAAATAATAACAACCATATAAGCGTTTTGAGATTGTTTATTATGAACCGTATTAATACAACTAATCAAAGGAAATCTAATTATAATCTTAAATTTAGAGATTGAGGCGCAAAATACTTCCTCTGATATCACAATACCACCATTGCTCGGATCCGACGCCTCTCTTCCCAAGCTTACCCAAAGTATTATAGCAGTATACCCATCATACTGTATTATCTTATATAATTTTTACTATATAACAAAGCTATATAAACAATTGAAATATTCTTGAATATTTTCTCACGCTGCCTTTGCTTGCCATCGAGCGATAGAAGTACAATAGTGTAGATGAGGAAAGCAACCAAATGCATGTTAAGTTAGGCCTTTATCAAAATAAGTCCAGAAAAAAGATAAATAAAATCATTTAGAAAATCATTATAAAATGGTTGATGTTTGATTTGAATCAACTTCCTACTAATATTGGTATGTATGTATATAGAATTGCGATTTCTATAGGTTCTTTTAAATAACAGTTAAATACTTATGGTCTATGAGCTTAAAAGTTTAAAAGTTACTATGTATATTGTGATCAAATCAAAAAACTGAAGCTTGACATCCATCGCAAACGTCCACAACACGACAAAATATTTTTTCCTGCACGACAATGCCCGGCCGCATATTGCTAAGAGTACCAGGCCAAAACTATTGGAGCTTAATTGGGAAATAATACCCCACCCTCCATATTCGCCGGACTTAGCACCAACTGATTTCAGCTGGTCCCGATCACTTAGTAATAACTTACGGGAAAAAAGCTTTGACGATGAACCACACTTGAAACAATACATAGATGACTTCTTCAATTTAAAACCAACGAAGTTCTATGCGGACGCCATTCACTCTTTGCCAGATCGATGGCGAATGGTAGTAGAAAACGACGGTGAATGTATTAATAATTAACAATTATTCATTTAATAAATAAATACAAATAAAATAGTTGTATGTCGCTCATTACTTATTAGCCAACCCAATAATAATAAATTCATTTATTTCAGGTAAATATAGGACACGAATAAAATCAAATAAAATCAGATAAAATTAAATAAAATTTAATTAAATAAAATTTTCGGAACCAATTTCTCACTGTCCTTTCAGAAACTGTATTCTCCCCTAATCTCTCATTTTTTTGTTTTGCTGTTTCACGTGCACTTAATCTACCTTTGAACTCATAAAACATGATACCTCTAATTTTTTTCGAATCCATGGTAAGAAAGAAAAACATCACGTCTAATGTCTAAATCCTCTGATGGTGTTTAACATATTAATCAAGTGTCGATGTTTTGTTTACAATAACAAAAATGAACAAATCAAAACGTGTTCGGTAATAAGCGCCCACTGTTTTACATTGTTGCGCAATCGGCAATTTCATATGCACCAACCTAATAAATCAAAATAAAATAAATAATCAAAACAGTAAAATTAATACTCGTACCCTCTCTCCGACATTGCTACAGCAACATGTGTGCTGGAACAATGCCGGATGAAGGGGCGGTCCAGCCTTCCCGCGATCATCGTGAGTACGATGTTGGGGCTAACCCGAACCCTGCGAACCAAGGACGCGGCGCGCTTGCGCATGGTCTCGTGTGTATATGTCGGTGCGCGCCTCTGCGAACATACCCAAGGCACTGCAGTATCGGGGTAGCCCCATCACCGCCCTAAACGCATTATTGTACTGGAATACATACGGGGTCAAAATGCATAGAACAGCAAAAATTTTATATAAAAAAAAACAACCGACTTCCAAAAAAACACTACAAAGTGAAAAATAATTTTAATTTTGGAAGTCGGTGTCGTTGGTTCTACATTTTGGTTTTTTGACACCGACTTCCGAAATTAAAATTATTTTTCACTTTGTAGTGTTTTTTTGGAAGTCGGTTGTTTTTTTTTATATAAAATTTTTTATTTTTCACTTTTTAGTTATATCTACCCCAATCAAATTCATATAAACACTACTTGCTATGTAAATATCAGTGACAGGAAGCTGCATCTGCGTTTATAGGGTACAGACGTGATGTTATGTTGTGCGATTGCGTAAACAATGCATACATATGCGATAGCAGCAATCGCGGTTGTTTTACTGGTATTAATTATTATTATAATAAAAAAAAATTATATCCTTTGTAGTGAGTACAGGCGTGATATTATGTTGTGTGATGGTGTAAACAATGCTTAGATATGCTATAGCAACAGTCGCGGTTAATCTGCTGTTATTTATTGAAGAGTTCCCCCGATTTCTACAAGATCCCATCATCAGATATTGAAATGGTGACAATGGGACCACACGGGAAGCACCAGCTTTCAAATAAAAAAAGAATCATGAAAATCGGTTCACCCAGTCGGTTATTATGAGGTAACAAACATAAAAAAAAAAAAAAAAAAAAAAAAAAAAAAAAAAAAAAATACAGTCGAATTGATAACCTCCTCCTTTTTTTGAAGTCGGTTAAAAATGATGTTTGCTGTTTTTTTGTTCAGAGGTATGTACTGAATCGATTGGAACAGGTTGCACGTTGATGTCTCCTGCCACCCTATATTTGCCATCAATCTGACTAGCCTTTTAGTCCAAAACTATGTTGGGGTCGGCTTCCAGTCTAACCGGATATTTTCGTTTAGCCCAAGCTAAAAATGCTAATGAACGTAGCAAAATATTGATTTGTCAAGTGTCGTTTGGCAATTAGTCGGCCATTTTCTTGATTATGTAATTATAAGTGTCTTTCAGCAAATTAAAATAAAGTTTGGTCCCTATTCCGAATGTTTAAAACTGGCGTTAAGAGTAATAAAACTGTTAATTTATTTGCTTTTTGTAGTTAATTTCAAGCTTCAAGCAGTGTTGTCCAACCGGCCCTTGAGCATCAACGGCCAATTGGGGTGAGAACTTTATTCTATGAAAAATGCATGAACTCCTTATAACACTACAACAGTCTCTAAAATGTATTTTTTCTCTATGCACAGGGCAGTGCTCAATGACCTGGCCCTTTCAGCAGCGATTGGTACCAAGTTAGCAGTATTAGTACCGGACCAGGTGTACCAGGTGGACACCGCTGACATCGAGATATACCTGGGTGAACTTCTGGTAAAAATTCATAATACTTACAAGCTACAAGGATCATTTAGCGCCTCAATGACATTAACATGGGGTCATTGTAATACACACTCTTTGAAAATTTCAACTGTCTAACTATTACGGTTCATGAGATACAGCACGCTGACAGACAGACGAATGGACGGACAGCGGAGGCTTAGTATTAGGTCCTTACCTATGAATTTGCCGGTTTTTTTTTTCTGTTGAAAATTGTATATTAATTAAACGAAGTGTGTGGCCATTAATGAAGATACAGTTTTACCATTTTAGTGGAAGTTCGTTGATGGCTCTGTTATAAAAATCCTGGGGACGGGAATCGATGAACTCTTTAGAGGCGTTTTTCACCGCCTCGTTTGATTTGAAACGTTTCCCTAAAGCTATCCAAATTCCGAATAAAAATGGAAATTAGTTGGAGGAAGGTATAGTGTAGTCGTAACTCCTATAGTTTTGAGACAATCCTTTGTGCAGCGCTTCGATTTTGTTGTTGTTCAGTGAGTTCATACGGTTCCCACTTCCCGAGCTTTTTAGCTTTAAATGAATTAGTATCGATTAATCACTTGAACTTTTTTTTCACTTGTTTTTTTGAAGGCTGCTGCAAGTTCCAACGTGGTTTGAGATGAATCTGCTTCCACTAATAGCTTGTAATTCATCGTTATCGACTTTCATTTCCGGTCGACCACGGGGCTCATTATTGAGATCAAAATTTCCAGAACGGAAGCGATCAAACCAAAAACGGACCGTTCGTTCACATGCGGTACCATGTCCATAGACGTCGGTAAGAATTCGTGCTGTCTGTGCTGTCTTGGTACCACGACGGAACTCTTATTCGTAAATAGCGCGCAATTTCGATGTTTCCATAGTTACATAAACAGCGATTTTTAAAAAATCGAACGGTGGGAAAACAAATGAACAACTGATTTTGAAAAACATGTCGTGCTATATTATAAAATTAATTTGAATTTGGAATTCTAAATAGAATGAAAGATATCGACCTTCACAATAGCCAGTATCAAAAATCAGCAATTTCATAGGTATGGACCTAATACTAGTCCCGTGTTGGCGCCCTTTGGGTACAGAACCTTAAAAAAACAAGATGGCGGCGTTAGTTCTGATGTAGTTCACCCGCGAAACGATTCTTGTACCGTTATCTATACTTAGATTTTTCTAATTTTATTTTCCGCAAAAAACAGTTCAGTTCCTGGCCATAAATATGAAATATGATTTAGTTTGCAAATAAGTCCGGTTTTGCATTTACAAATAAACGTCTCTGTCACTGTATGTAGGTACATGTAATATCTGTGTGACAGGCTCTTTGTCAAACTGTGTGTGCCACACTGTACTGTGCTCTTAGTTCCAAACTGAGGAACTGTCATACTCATGTAGATATAAAAATATCAACATTGACCCCCAATCCTACTTAATTATTATTATTAATATTATAAATGTGAAAGTTTATGAAGATGTTTGGATGTTTGTTACTCAATCACGCAAAAAGTACAGAACGGATTTGGATAACATTTGGTACACAAAATAGTTTATAACCAGGATTAAGACATAGAATACTTTTTATCCCTATATTCCAACGGGATTTGAAACTTACGCGGGTGAAACCGCGGGGCGCTGCTAGTAATTTATATGTTGAGCAGCAGTCAGCACCCTCATTGCGTAACACACTATCAATCTTAATCTAATCACTTTGAAGGATATTGCTCAACAACGTAAATAACGCAATGAATGTTGTTGAACTGTCAAAATGAAACCCATTGCTACTGATAGTGTGTTACGCAATTAGCCCGCAGAGCAGTGATATGCAAGAGCAGTTAGTGGCCCAGTGGTATTGGCCCCGACTTAACAAGTCGTTGGGTATTCGTGAATTCGTACCCAGGTACTTTACTTGGTGTTTTTAATTTCATCACCACGGGAAATTCGTGAGGAAACCGGCATGTCCCAGAACCAAAAATTCGAAGACATGTGATATCCACCAACCCGCACTTGGCCCGCGTAGTGCACCACGGCCCACTTCCTCTCACGGAGAGAAGGTCTGTTTCCAACAGTGGGAACTTTATGGGCTGAATATGTATTTATATGTTACAGCTCTCGATGGACATGAACCAATATGCCGAAGACTTCAGAGGTATTGTAGTGCAGTTCCTGAATAATACCGACCAGTACTCCGGCATCGTGGATGACGTACTGCGAGCTGCCCTGAAGGCTATCAACAAAGAGCTTACCCTTGTCACCGCCAAACAGATCCTGCAGTATCTGCTCGGGTCCGCTAGACCATCCCTATAGGGCTAGGCTATAACTGTAATTAAATCATCTACGAATATTAAATATCTTAACGGTAAATGAAGTTAAATTGTTAATAGTGTTGTTTTTATTTTCCTGGGTTTTCAACAACAGTAGTGCTATTCTAAGTATAAAAATCTCACCGTGAGAACTTAGGTGAAGTGAGCGTGAATCGAGATTCGGTAGACTAATGCTGGGGATTAACACTATTAGACTGCTCACTTCAAGCTCACTTCACCTATGATTTCACGGTGAGATTTTTACAGAATCAACCGGCTGTTTTAAGGTACTGACACACATATGCTTATTAAAAACATGCTTGTAGCATGCTTAAAATTAGCATGTCTTTTTGCTGTTCACATTTGCTAGAAATAAGCACGTTAGTTTAAAGCAAACTCTAAAATAAGCTTTTGTAGACGCGCTCGGAGCACTTCTGCTTTTACCCTCACCTCAGGTAGCATGCTCGAAAATCAAACGACTGTTTTTTATCTTTGAGCATGCTCAAAATAAGCATGGTGATTACTGCAAGCACGCATGCATGCATGGTTCGACATACGTGCAACAGCTCCTCAAAGTCAGTGAACTTTCAGGAGCTGTTGTGTAAAAAGTATATCATTTAGAATTACATAATGAAATAGATCATTTATCCGTTATTCTAAATAAGTAACTCAATTCTATCATTTTGAGTAATACTTATTTAAGCAAACGCACAAAAAGGGCGATTTGTACCAGTGGTCGCCAGATTTTTACTATTGCCCATCAAAAGGACCCAGTAGTCGTCCATTTTCAAGCTACTATTGGTTCATTGTCGCTTTCGAGTTTAGTTTTTCATAATTGTTAATCTGGCATTTTTTGTTTCTAATATTTTATTTGTTTATACATCGATTGTATAGCCATAACAAAACCATTTCGCTTCGGGAAAACAACCATTTATATTTCGGCTTGTATAATTATTTATTTAGCCCAAGGCACCTGCCCCACCGGCGCCGACGAAGAAACGACTATTATAAATAAAAATAAAAATTAAAAAAATAACTAAATAAAAATACTAAAAACGAATTTAGGCCCTTGAGGATTGTAGGTCCCATGTAAGTAAAAGTGCTATACCTACATAATATGAATGGTTGATTGCTGACTGTTGTACACCGCCGCACCGGCGAGTATTTGTCGAAGCTACAAGCTATCACGAGCACGAACTCGTGTGCGACCAACGTTGCTCGTACACTCGTTTTTACTTGTAAGCTCTACTCGCTTATAGGTACCTAATAGCCGTACAGCGAATTTATGGAACGTAAATTTATTAATTTACGTATTTACAGCGAAATTATTCCACATCATGTAGGATTAGGCCGAAGAAATTTTGAAACAATTAGGGACAGGGAAACTGGTTTTTAGGAATCACTTACGATTATAAAAAAAACTACGTATAAGAAAGTAGTTTTATTTTGCATGACCAGCACCCTAATTGCGTAACACACTATTACGCTAATCCATTGCTCCATATGTGTGAAAAATGTGTGCTCAATAACGTATGTATATAACGCAATGAATGTTGTTGAACGGTCAAAATGAAACCCAATTCTACTGATACGAGGGCTGCCTATTAAGTTGTGTCGTTTGAAATAAGTATAGACGATCTAATACATTATTACCATTTATTGTTTTTCAAAGAATTCTCCGCGATATTTAATACACTTTTGCATGCGTTCGAACCAGCCGGTCGATTCTGTAAAAATCTCACCGTGAAATCATAAGTGAAGTGAGCACTTAATAGTGTTAATCCCTAGCGAATGACAGCTCACTCCACGCTCACTTCACCCAAACTTTCACGGTGAGATGGTTACAGAATCGTACGGCAGTTTTTAAAACATTTATTCCACTCCGAAGTGGGGGTAGTCAAAATAGCCGACTTGTACTCGTAGTGTGTTACGCAATTACCCTGCTGGAGTTACTATCTAATACAATTTTATTGAGTTTTCTATTCTATTGGTGGTATAACAATCGTGAAGCGTGAAATCGAGAACGGTAGGATCACAGCAACGTAAATTATATGTGTTGATTATAGAAAACAAGAGAATATTCGATATGGGGGTATCGTGACATGTAATGCTAAGTAGTAGTGTAAAAGTAATTTCTCGTGACTGATGTGAACAATAATAAAAGTTAAATCATTTTGTCGTCTACGATGTAAGGAAATGCTGTATTTGACACGCAGTATTGAGCTATTAGAGCAGACATGTGCACCATCCTAACGTTGGTGCTCTGCGCTGTGTATCCAGCACTAGCCATCATCTGTACGTTTGTTGTTTATATATTTTGTCACCGCTCTATTAGAACCCAATAGGTTGGCTTGGCATGGGATTGTACAGACGCCAGCACATCAAGCTACCCGAAACTGTCAGATTTTCCCAATCAACTTTGAACCTTATGCTTTAGCGCTAAAGTTGAAAATCTATTAAAGAAATCTGACAGATTGTAGTAGCTAGATGTGCTGGCGTCTGTACTTCTGGCCATGAAAGGTTAAAAGGTATGGGGATGAAACACGGGGGTTTTAGGGTCCAGTCGTCCAAGTGGCCGCCTACTTTTTATGGGACATCGCTAACGATTGGTCGAGTTTTCACGGGTCCAGTGGGTTGGGTTGGTCTATTCTTCGGACAAAGTATTGCCAGCTTTTGGGAACTTTTCCCATTGACTTTCCCATTGACATATAAATGAATTTTTTAATGTCTCATACGTAAAACTTTTCTATCTGTAATGTAGTCTGTATAAGAGTGAGGGAATAGAGAGTGCTGTGTCTGCGCACGTACTTGTGCACTATAACATCTCCCGCGCCGAAGGCTGGTCTCCGTTGAGATTGGCCGACATGGCCGAAATACGGTCTGGGGGGTGTATAAATGAATAAAATAAGCCTTACTTTTATGTAATATATTTTAAACTGTTTAGTACATCAAGAGTCTGGCCCCATCCACATCCACAAAAAGCCCGATGGTCCCCTTCATGAGGAGACCCCGCTGCAACCGGAAGATGTTGAAGCTACAAAAACCGCGGAGGCTTTTGTTAAAAACTTGCTACCAACATTGGACACGAGAATTGAAAAAAGTGTAAATTGTATCATTCTACATGAGCTCAATGCCGTGTAAGTATAGTTTATACCTAATTTTGTATAGGTATGTATAGGAAGACCTGTTCCTACGGAAAGCCCTGTCGCAGCATAAATCTTTATATTGTGGCCCTGTGATATTTCTACTAGCTAAATTACCCCTCATTAAATTCAACATGAGTTTGGAATCCAAAATAACTGACCGATCTTTTCAAGTTGTTCTTAGTTTAGAAAAGTAATTTTATTAGCTAATGGCCACAAAAAAAAAATGGTAGTTACCTATTGACATTATATTTTATGTATATAATGTTCTAAATAATCTGGATTATGATTAATAATTTCAGATTCACCCTAGTTTTATACGATTTCGTGTTGAAGGGTTTTCGGCACGCTACTCTGGATAATCTACAAGTCCGCATGACTAACTCTAGGGTTGACTTTAACGCCACCATTCCATTCTTGTCTGCCGGGGGTAAGTTGATTTGGCATGATATCTGCATCAAGTTTTGGTGACTCTCGGCGTTCTGTTTGGCGATCGCTTTTTGTCACTAAAGTGCTTGCTAGATCTTCTGTAAATTGCTGTACGGCGATGCTAAAAATGTCTTGTCTGCTATGGACCTTAACAATGCTTGCAATGCTTTATAACACAGGCATTTTTTGGAAAGAAGTTCTTTAATGGAGCTTGCAGTATGAGCAAACTTTTAAGAATCGTCACGTAACGAAAAAGCGTTACACCCCCTCCGTGCGGCTTTTTACTATATATAATAGAAATAATCAGACAGAGAGAGAAAGAGAGGTAGTAGTCTTCATGGTTCTCGAGGGAGCCGAAGCCGATAGTGAGGCCAAAATGAAAATACAGGATGGCGTCTGTGAAAATTTTAATTTTTTTTTCAGCCCCCATTTGGATTTCCATTTTGAACTTCATTCCTGCCGGGCATTCCCCGACCCCACACTTTTTTTTTAAATACACCACCCTTTTTGTTGATTTTTTATCTGTGTTGATCTTTTTCAATGGGATAATTCAAAACGTTAGTGACACTTACCACGTTTAGTTAATCTAGTAGATTAACTAATATTGTGTTATAATTTCAGGTACCGTTTTCGTGAATGGAATGATAGATGATACCGACTTTGCTATTGTTAGTAACATAAGGTGAGCATATTCGACAAGTAGGTAAAGACCTTTACCTATAAATAAATAGGACTCTGCCCGCGCCGTGGTGGCAAGAACTAGGTTAGGAGGTGAGGGATTCTCAGAATGAAGACCTACCTTAGAATGTGTGCCGGTTCCAAGACTGTCTGTATCTGGTCCAACCACCCAACTGAGTGTTTCTTAAGATGTTGGTCAAATCTCCTCGCTTTCAAACTACTTACAATAATTTTACCGAGACAAATTTCCCACAGCACCTTTTCAGATGACGTCATAATTGCAGGAATACTCGATATCCAAAAGCTGCAGTTACCTTCACAGCTGAATGTGTTACAAATCACGGACGCTGATATCACAATCGACTTAAGCGACATTATGGTAATAGTATTCACATTTTTTTTTTTATACAGGGTGTAAAAAGACTCATCACATAGGCGTCAACTACGCCTCCTGTACATCAAACTAAGTAACATTGCACAAAAATAATTGCTGGGAAACAACTTTTATGTTGCGGTAGTGCGCAATGTGACGCACGCAAAACATTATGCTTATGGGTGCATGCGGTACAGGGGTCGTGAGGGTATTTAAAATTGTGTTACAACATTAAAAACTTGTTTTCGTAAAAAAACGTAAGTAGTTAAAAGTTGCAATTTTGACCTTCAAAATCTCCGTAACCAGAAGGTTCCCAGTTGCGGTCCAGTACAAAACGGGTGTACAAGTGAGTCGTCTTTTTACACTCGTTATAAGCGGTAAACAAATAAGTACCTAAGTACGTAAAGTCGTCAATGTTTTCTGAAGAATAGGTTTAAGGTTATTTAAGGTCCCTCTTTACAAGCTGGCTTAAAAGTGTTCAAAAGTGAAGTTTAATTGTGCTTGAGTTTGCCTGCAGACTGTCCTTTTACATACTTTTCCACCTGGCTTGGATATAGCAGGGTCAAGTGGAAAAGTTTAAGTCTTTCATAATTATAGGGGGATCCCTATAATTATGAAAGACTTGTTGTCCTGTGTTCCTCTTACTTCATCGACAGCAGCTCGGCGGGGTAATTGATAACACACTAACAGTAGCAGTGGCTTTCATTTTGACAGTTCAACAACATTCATTGCGTTATTTACGTTGATGATCAGACAATTTTTTCGAACATATGAAGCAATGGATTAGCAATATCCTTCAAAATTATTCATATTGTGGTTGAAAGTGTGTTACGCAGTTAGGGAGCAGATTATTTGTTGGAAACCTAAAGACTTTTACTTAGAACAAAGGGTTAGCATAACAGTAGATACAGTAAGCATTTTAATGATTCTTTATGGAACTCTTATAATTTTTCATGTTTCAGATTGAATTTAAACTAATTGAAGAACTAGTGGCCTTCAAAATGACATTGGTTGAATTTATGAAAAAACCTGTGGACGACATCGTCAATTCTGTAACCAGAGAAGCAGTGAGGCTGATCAACGAACAGCTCGCGAAGATTCCAGCAGATACCATCATTCATTTTCTGGTACCATCGAAGAAACCGATGCCTCCAACAGACGTTCAACCGGTGGTCCAGCTCCGCTTGCCGTATCTTAGGGCACCATATTGTCCTAATTATCGATACGGTTATAACTAAAAAAAAATACTTATCAATTCTTATACAAATTAAATACATTTTATTGGTGACTGTGTTTTTTATGCCTCTCCTTCGTCTCATTTGTTTGAGTTGGTTGTTACAATATGAACAAGAAATCAGGAGATTAAAGGTTTCTAGTTTATTTCCAAACATAATAAGAATAATAAATATCTGACAGATAGGGGAAACCGGGGTAATCGCGCTCACGGGGTAATGGCGTTCATACCTATATCTTGGCAACCACATTGGTAAAAATATGGGATTAGGAGTGAAGTGTGGGGGAAGTTACGTGTAAGCAGGCAACAAGTTTGGCTACTAGTTCGATCGCAGCAGGAGACAAAGAAGTGCACTTGTTTATTTTCGGTCGCGCTGATCTAATTTTTTTGGTGTATGTTTTTGTTGGTCAGTCAAAAATTTTAATACTTTTTTGTTATGACTATTATAAATTAAAGTAGTTGTGTTTAACGATAGTTTAGCTATTAAAGTTAAAGTATCCATTGTGTTTAACGATAGTTTAGCTATTAAAGTTAAAGTTTAATTTTATTCGTTTGTTTTGCATACATAGGTTTCAGCGTCATTACCCCGTTGCTTGAGCGCCATTACCCATGGTCAGGGGCAGAGCCGGCTTAAGCATATTGGGCGCCGGGGTGCGATAATCAGCCTGCGCCAACTTTTTTGTTTTTTTTTAATTGCGTTCACAACAATAAAACGCTCCGGTGTCATTAGTAATAAGGTTCTTGCACGTCGCAAGACGCAAAGCGAATATGCCGAAAGCTGCATGAGGCATATATAAACAATATTGGTGCCTACATCTTTAAAGGTGTAATGAATATCTGTTCAGTAATTTTTAAAACGGATTATGATTACTCATGGTATAAGACGATTGGCTTGCGCCCCCTAAAACCCTGCGCCCGGTCGCCACGCACCCCTTGCACCCCCTAGTAAAGACGGCCCTGGTCAGGGGTATAAGGTAAAAGTCATGAAATTGCTCAAATTATTTATTTATTTATTTTATACTTTAAGCACACAAATGCACAGAGGCGAACTTAATGCCATAGGCATTTTCTACCGGTCAACCTTTGGGCCAAATTATGCTTTTCAGATACCAAAGTACATGAGAAAGTGAGTTATCTACTTAAGTTTATGTTGTGATCCCAGTATTTTCTTTTCCTACATATTTTTTCTCCTTGTACTACAGCGCTTTATAGTTTTATAATTAAAACCATTCAAAAAAGTAAATCTTCTTCAGATTCACTGTCTAAATGATAAATGATTTATTTTCTGTAAGTAGGTTTGTACAAACACTTTTACATGTCAATCATATTTTTTTTAAACTAGATGAGGTCGGCGTTTCCTATCTGACTACTGTGAGAAGAAAGGCCGAAACAAACTCAGAGGTCACAGTCTCTTTTAAAGTCCAGACATAATCTTGGTCAGATCATGTGAGAACCATTTAGATTGGTGTCTGAAATGGTCTTTTGAGTAAAGAACCACACAGTTTGAGCGGACCTGTCCAGTCAGTGCACGCATTTGTCAAAAATCGTGCAGCTCAACTCAGAACTTGAGGAGCCTTACGATTCGACGAACAATACCAATGAAAGGACATTTGGGTAGGCCGCATAAATTACTCAAACTGCCAGATCATGATTAAAACTAACTAAGAAGGAAAACAGAAAAAAGATTCGTATATTTTTAACTAACTAGTTATACAGACGACATCCAGCGTAAAATGGGAGGTTGAAATGCGGAACATGCGTGTCACACGTTGCGTCGATGCACACCAACCTCACACACGTCTTAGACGTTTGCGTCGGCCTAATGTAGTTCTACCAAAACTTTTCTGCTCAGCACTCTCAAACATTCTTTAAGCTACCTGACCGTATTTTACCTACCTTTTAAATACCTTATTCGACTGTACCTTAATATCGCTACGGATGAATAAAGAGCCTTCCTCTTTAGAAGAATCCATTTACGACTTGATCATGTTTATGTGATTGTTTTTAAGCGGCAATATAAATAATTACCAATTTACAAGTAGTATTTTCTGTAATAAGTAATATGTACATAGATAGGTACGCATAATGAATGACTTTACATACATCATGTACCTAATATTGAATTCGCGTTAGGTTAAAATCAATTTTACACGACTGATACTATATCTCATTGTTCGAAATGGGCACTCTAGGCAGTTCTACCGTGCGATTCTGTAACGATCTCACCGTGAAAGCTTGGGTGAAGTGAGCGTGGAGTGAGTTGTCATTCGCTAGGGATTAACACTATTAAGTGCTCACTTCACTTATGATTTCACGGTGAGATTTTTACAGAATCGACCGGCTGTAGTGTTGTTAGATATGTTTGCTTTTCTTATTGTGGCGGTCAGCGCTTTGTGCTCGACACAAGCCACTGGCCGTAAGTTATTATCATCATAGAGGACCAGCATATCATTTCAGGAGCTCCGTTCCACTTCTAGAAGTGCACCCCCTGAATTGTTTCGAACTTGGATTTATTTAAGTGTAGCTTCGTTGTCCAACTACTTAGTTAGGTACGCGCCCCATCACATGACCTTGAGCCATGACTTTTAAATATTTAAAACCGCGAAAGGTTACCACTTATATGCTCAAATTTTGAGCTCGCTTCGCTCGCTCCTGCATTCCCTTGGTTGAATCACAACGCCAACTTGATCTAGTATCCGTGTCAAGATGCTTCAATTTTCTAGCTCGCTCTTGCATTCTCTTATTTTATTTATTTTGTAACAACAATACCGCTCCTTTGAAAGAACAGTTTTCGATACAGAGCCCCTCTAGGACTAGCTTCGGTACTGTATCGTGTGCGTCGCGCTTTTATAATTAAAATAATAAGTCACTTAAGCGCGTATAGGTAGGTCAAATCCCGAAGGTGTCAAAATATCCCAAGGTGCCGAAAGAATTGATAGTTATTAATCGGGTATGTGTTAATTATTACAATGTTAATATTAAATTAAATAAATTGTAAAAACAAAAAATAAATCTTATTGTCTTTGGGTAGGTATTGTTTATTTATTACCTCTGTACTGTAACCCCAACTGCAAGTGAACCTTACCTGCCATCTAATCTCTTCACCACCCTTGGTTGACTGGTAGAGAATGTCTAAGGCATTAAGTCCGCCTTTGTACCTTTTGTGCGTGATGTTTAAATAAATAAATAACCTTTCGGACGTCTCCCTCTTCCGTGAAAAACCAAAAAGAACTTAACATACTTAGTTAATTACGAAAAGTCAGGGATGAGTGGTAATGAGGAGTTACAATAATCTTTGCCGACGATGTCCAACACCTGCGAGGACGTCGTCGTAGCAAGATAATCATTGATAACTTGCTTCAGCATGTCTTCAGCTGCCGTCACCAACTCGCTGCGATGGCTGTCTACAATCTTCATAGCGTTACTGTTCAAAACATTGTTGATTGGCCACGAACTGTCTGCTAAGTCTACCTGAAAAAAAAAAACAATTTTGTGCATAAAACGCTTCAGCTTTATAGTTAAGTTTTAAGTTTTCATTCTCAGTAAGCAGAATGAACCACTATTTCCGGGATCATACTGATTGTGAGTAGGTACCTTATAATGTGTGCTTTACTAAGAAAATTGTGATCAGATCACCTTTACAAAACCGTTAGTATTACGATGAGTCATGAAATTCAGAGGGGTAATTGCGTAACACCCTATAAGTAGCAATGGCTTTCATTTTGACAGTTCAACAACATTCATTGCGTTATTTACGTTGTTGAGCAGACAAATTTTTCGAACTTATTCTGAAGCAATGGATGAGCAATATCCTTCAAAATGATTCGGATTGTTACTGAAAGTGTGTTACTAAAATAAGGCGCTGGAACGATGTACCGATAATAAATGTAATAATAATAAGCGTACCGATCATTAGAGTCTCATTTCGATTTGTTTGTATTGTCTATTGATTGATTTTGGCATGACGTTTCTTACCATAGCTTGAAATGTTTTGATTGAATACTTAATTATGTACTGTACCTGCTTCGCATAGTTAGTGTTCAAAACTCATGCGTGTAACAACCGCATCGACAGGCCCGGAGCGAGCCCAACGCACGCACGACATGCAACCGATTTTATTTTGCTTTGTTTTACTTCCTATA
>OX451387.1:9963138-9985483 GCA_949629135.1 Eremobia ochroleuca
CACGCTGTCGGAGTCGCTGGCGGTGGGCGCGGGCTCGGGCTCGGACGCGGCCGAGCTGTACGGCCGCGAGCCGCGCCCGTTGCCGCCGCGCCCGCTGGCGCTCGCGGCGCGCTCGCTGTCCCTCGAGCTCGCGCGGCACAAGCACAGGCTGGCCGCGCATCTCGTACGTATTGCGCAATCATCCACAGCGCTACAATGTTATTTTGGCATGTGGCCAAAATCGGAACTAACGCCGCCATCTTGTTTTTTAAATACTTATCAACCCCCGTCAACGCCATTCGAGCGCCAAAAGATCTATGTAATAGTGTACATTGTCCTGCTGGCTCTCGGTTTCTGAAAGCTTTTTGATTGGATGTTGTCAGTACAGCGAATATTTAACCACAGATTTACTGATCTGGGGGTCTACTCTCTAAGCACGAAATCTGTAGTTACGGCCGAAATTAAGGCGTTTCATGCGCGGTTCACCAAGGTTAGTTCGGGGCCCGAACTAAGAAGAATAACAACATGATTTGACAGCTGTCTTTACTCCTGATTAAAAGTTAATTCAATAATCGGGTGTAATGTTCATTCCGAAGTATACAACTACTTTTGTACTGGCCCGTATCTTCGTTGACGGACTTAAGAGAGTAGGCCCCCAGAGTTGTATTAGGCTTTCAGAAATCGGGGGGAGCCGCTCCGCTGCCTCCTCAAGGCTTTCGTTGGATCCAGCAAGCCATAGAAACCGCGCGAACGCGGTGGAGCGACATTGAAAATATTACCTAATGAAATATACTTTTTTCTGTGTTAGCCTATTTAGATCGAGTCGTGAGTGTATATATAACTCTGAAATGTGCTTTATAATTTAGAACTAAAAGAAGATGGGTAGTACAGTTTTCTAACGCATTTTCTGGTTTTTGGTTTGTCGCAGTCTTTAAAATCATGACTACCAATTTTAACTCAATAACAAATTCAGATTGACATGAAGCTAGATACAAAATTCAGCTTACTGATTGTGTCACATACTAAAACATAATTATCTAGATAGCGTACTTATTATTATTAATGACTCAATATTCATAGCGGACACTGCAAGACTGCGAAGAAACTCTTGATCAACTAACAGAAATAATTATCAAAAAAACTAATCGAATTAAACAAATCAACAACAAAGCACTAAGCAAATTATAAGCAAGGCTTACTGTGGAAATACGATAATTATCATCCAACGGAGTATACCCACTCCGTTGGGTGATAATTTCTACCAAATACAGTGGCATTTTTATGAAAAGCGAAAGGGACGGCGGGCGATAAAATGGCGTCTAGTCAATATGTTCCCAATATAAAAATGCCGCTAAGTTTCGTAGAAATTATCATGCAACGGAGTATACCCACTATCATGATTGCCCCATTAAAAAAATAAACGAACCGGTGATCTAAACTGCTATATGTTTTGACAGAAACGTAAAGTAAAAGAATCTATACCGGAGGAGTTTATAGAGGGCACGCGACACGAGACAACCGCTGACACGAGACAAGGGGACCAAAGCAAAAGTATGGACACGTCGACTGAGACCGACACAGTGTCCAACCAATCCAACCCCGGTCTAAGGAAGAAAAAGTTGAACTGGATGATAAACATGATCGTAGAGACTATCGAGGAGACCGTGGAATGCGAACCGGTCACTGTAAAGCTAAAGAAACCGAAGGTCAGACCGCAGGCGTGGACCCAGCTGTCGCTAACTTGTAAACAGTACACTAACATAACTTCACTGATTGTAATCGTCTTTGCTTTCTGTCGAAACATATACTTCTGTGGTGTTGCATGTAATAATAATCGAAGCTAAAAAGAGTGGGAATTTATTTTTGCGTCCTCCTTAACGGTCTACGTTCAAAAACATGGACTTAAAGACCACAGTTTCCTAAAAGAGCGGTGGCCGCACTTAACGGCCGTAGTGACAATTGTCATGAAAATAATGACAGCGAAAAAGATTTAAATCGTTAGATTCGCCCTACCACGTCAAAAGATGGTCGCGTTTCTGTTTCGTTTTGACACCTCTCACAACGACGCAGTGACAACTTGATTGTTAAGAAAACGCTTTTTAATAATGTGTGAGCTCGCTCTTCTCAGTATGTACACTTTTTGCGGGAGTAAGTAGGGTGAGAGCAAATCTAGCGATTTAAATCTTTGGGCAGTGGGGTTTGACTTAATGTCAATTACTGGTGTAAATGACAGATTTTCATAACGGCCGTTATAATATGACGAAACCGCTTTCCTAGGAAACTAAAGCTTAAGACGCATGGACGCAACCTTGGGGCTCATTGCACTGTGTGCGTTAAACGTTGTCCAAAATCTCATATGTAAACGCTAATTTTGGATGTTCACTTATTTCTATCGTGCTCGCGAGCTAAAATACTCATGCATAACGATTTGGTAGATAATACTTTCCAATTTTGACTCTGTACGGTACTGCTAATCGCTTGAAATTACCTTGGTAGGTCTGTATTTTTTAGTGTGATTGATATTCTTTCGTCGTTCGTTGTTCTGCGGCGCTGGAGATCCAATAATAACGATGATAATATTAAACCTTCGGACATGCACTGGCTCAAGTCTCTGATCTGTAAACCTGCAGTCAAATCTCATGTTTATGACATTTTGCCTCTGATTTAGCATCACTTTTAAAATCACAGTGATCTTTAATCTCGTTAAAATAAGGTTGCTGAACTTGCTGACATTGACAAGTCTGTAAAAATTACAGTAACCTTTATTTTCGTTTTAATAAGGACGATGTTCGGCTGCTGCTGTTAGAGGTAAAATTACTCTAAAAGGACTGTAGCAGTGTTGTGGTTACGTACAGACGCCAGCACATCAAGCTACTACAATCTGTCAAATTTCTTTAATAGATTTTCAACTTTATATCTAAAGTATAAGGTTCAAAGCTGATTGGGAAAATTTGACAGTTTCGGGTAGGTAGCTTGATGTGCTGGCGTCTGTACATTAGCCAATCAAATCAAATATGAGATTCGACCACATATTATTAATAAGATTTCAGATCAGAGACGAGCACAGAGCAGAGGATTTTTTTTATTATAGTGAATAATACGCTGTATTAAGAGTGCCATAAAATACAAGTTTGTATTAGCATCAAACGTATCCTCAAGCTCAATGTCGTAGGCTTGTTTTCACTTTAAGATACTGATAACAAGAATCAATATTCAATGTCACAATTAATGATCTTCTGCTCTGTCTTATGTAAAAATAAGAAAATTGAATGAAGTTGATCGCTACACGGTCCGCAGCTGTCGCAGCTGGCGCACAAGATCGTGTCGGGCGGGACCTGCCGGCCGGTGGCGACCGGCAACTGGGGCTGCGGCAAGAGGCTGCGGGGACACCCGCAGCTGAAGCTACTGCTGCAGTGGCTGGCGTCTAGCGTGGCCGGAGTACCCGCGCTCATTTACTATACGTTCGGGAACGAGAAACTGTTCAAGGTACGTCTACACTAATATTATAAAGAGGAAAGATTTGATTGTTTGTTTGTATTGAATAGGCTCCGAAACTACTGGACAGATTTGAAAAATTGTTGTACCATTAGAAGCCGACATTATCCCTGATGAACATAGGCTACTTTAAACCGCGGGAAAATGCTTCATTCCTACGGGAAAACGGGTAATAGGATTTAAACGGCGGGAATTCCGAATTCTACGCAAACGAAGTTGCGGGCGGATGCTAGTATAGAATATACTTACTTGCAAACAGAAAAAGGCATCGGAATTCAATACATAATCACTTTTAGAAGAGCCATATTTTGAGCTCGATAAATAATTATTTTAAGACAAATCAGTGATTCAGGCCCAAAACTGTTGTGAGAGTCACATATAGGTAGTATGCCTTTCATTTCCGAAGCGACTATGTTTATAGTCCATCGACTTAAAAACGGTTCACCTGCGGGGCAATTGCATAACACACTAACAGTAGCAATGGGTTTCATTTTGACAGTTCAACAACATTCATTGCGTTATTTACGTTGTTGAGCAGACAAATGTTTCGAACGTTTATGAAGCAATGGATTCTCAATACTCGTATCCCTCAAAATTATTCAGATTGTGATTGAAATCGCAATTAGTGTGCTGGTACCGACCATTGTTTTTACAAAGAGACTCACTGATAATAAAATTATTTCAAATCTAAAGTTATTAAAATGATCATTTTCCTCCACAGTTGGACACGCTCGTCCGAGTACTAGTAGACAGAAAATGGACGGTGGGTCAACTGGCGCGCGCCGTGCTAAAGTTCGCGCGACAGACGCTCAACGAGCCGCACGTCATACCGGACCACCACTCACTATTCGACGAACTCATAGGCATCGAAAAGATACCTGATGACACATAGCTAACACTCGCCTGACGAAAGGCTCGGAGGTAGCCGGCGACACTCGGTGCTTGCCATAAGTTTCTTTATCAAAAGACTTTGATTGTAATGTAACAGCGTCATAACATGGAGTAGTAAACCAATGGAGTGATAGAATGGATATCAAGCCGCATGACGTACCACTCGTGATCTTCCAACAGTGGGCGTTATGTGAGCATTCCGTTTGCTCACTACTCCGTGACACAATGTTAGCTTCGTTCGGTCACTCCACTATAACTCATTAATGCATTTATGTTATTCCGTCATCATACTCAATAGTAAGGTGGTTCAACTGTGTCTTATTTTAAATAATGTTTGTGAACTTTTAGATATTTTTTACGAAATAGTTACATAAAAGCAATAATAGCGTTTGATTCGATTTAAAATAACAACTTTAAAAGAAGTATTTTTATACAAAACTATCGATTAAAGTACAATTATAAAGTTTACCTAATGTAAGTTTTATCAAGTCATTGTTAATAAACTTGAATAAAAAAGAATATGTAAAGGTGATTTTTAATTATTACAAATTTTAATAAATTTACATAATTTATAGGGCAGTGCTAATATTAAGACTGTGTACTGTTTATAAAACCTTTCCAATGTTTACCAACTTCAAGTTTTTTACAATCGCGATACGTTAGAATCCTAACGAAGTTAGCTACCATATATTTGTAAATATTGGATAACGACTTATTTCTAAAACCATCACATACATTTATGTAGCTTGACAATATACTTATCCTGTTAGTCATATATGTAATTGACGTCACTTCCGGTTCCCACAATATGGTGTCTTACAGTGTAAAGACTTGATCTGACAGTCTTCCATACCATGAATCTCAATGTGTCCAAAATTGTTAATTTTGAAGTGAAACTATAGAAGTTTCAAACGGGATGCGAAAATAAAATAATGCGTCACATATTTGTGTTTTATTTTGGTTAGTTTCTGCCCGCGATTTCTTCCGCGTGACATTTCTTGTTCCCCCGATCAACTGCCGTTACTGTGTTCTTTCTGACTTTGTTATTGCTCCGCTCCTAACATCCTAAGTGTCCTAGTCTATAGCCTTGCCAAATGCAAAATAGTATAGTACGATACGTGTGGCTTCAGTACCTAGTCTACCACGGCGTATGCTAAACCGCCGTGCATTTTTTTTTTTAATACTGAAGTCACACGTATCGTATACTATTTTATAGCTCGTGTGACCTAAACCCGAACTTAATTCACGCTTTTCTGTGTAAAAATGGACTAATTAAAGTCACAGAAAAGCGTGACTTGCGTGGTTTAGGTCACACAGTGCTATAAAGAATGTTTCAAATCCGGCTGTTAGTTACAGAGATAAACATAAAACTCTTCAGCTTTCATTAGTGTAGATTTTTTATTGAAACGATTTTAATTTTCAAGGTACATATTTATTTATTTTAAGTAGCTACATTTAAAATCAGCCACTATGTCCATTGTAGGACGTGACATTCACAATCAACTTTACATATTTGTGAATGGATATGAATCAGTATCATGCACTGGAAAATACAACGTGTAACGTTAAATGCGCAAAACCTGAAAATAGTTTGATCAGAATAACGAGTAGAATTCATTGAACCACTTTTTAATATAGGTCACATTTTTCAAAGTCTTCATTAAAAACGTTGCCGTGTCTATTTATTAATAGATCAAGCAACCCAATGTCAGCGCGGTGCAGCGTCCCGGTGACGATTCCTCCCTCGATAAAGCGTCGTCGCAGACGCAAGAAACGCTCAGAATGGCCAGTAAAACTAAAACAGCACATAAAACCTTTACTATTTTTTTAATGACTTATTTTCTATATGAAATAGGTCAATTGAAATAAAAATCAGTTGGGGTGTCCGAGGTTTTGCGCATTTAACGTTACATGTTGTATAACACCGGTAATTATGGACCTATCCACACGTCAACTTTTGCAATCAGTAAGCTCAATAAACCGTGCATAGCCATTGCATTTGTAACTCTACTAAATGTTAATAAGGTTCAAAGTATTGTTAATTCATTTATAAAGGTGAAATTTAATTTTGTGTGTTGACCTTATTCAACATTAAATTAAATGAGTGTATTCAATGAGATCCACTTTTAATTCATGAATCATAATTGTTTTTGACTATCTTAACCAGTCTTACCAAGGGGTAATGTATTAGCCAGTAACTGAGTTGTGGAGGTCAGATAGGCATTCGCTCCATGTAAAATACTGGCATTCAGTTGCATCCGTTTAGGCTGGAAGCCAATCCCAAAATAGTTGGAATAAAGGTTAGACAGATAATAATATCTTAAGTTTTTCAATATTTTATATTATTTCCACCATCACGTTACACATTTTTTTAGGACGCGGTAGTAATAATTTTTAAATTCAGTATCAACAGCAGAATCATAATAAACTACCACTTAATAAACAAAATTTTCTTAAATTTTACTGAGTACAGAATTAACAAAACTCCCACAATGATGACAAAAAAGAAATAAAAATGCATTTTTTCCACTCACTCTATGATCCTAGTTGCTGTACAAAAAATAGGTAATATTAACGACCGTCTTAAAAGAAAAGGCCTCGCATACGACGGCCCATGCCCTGCCTGTCATAGAGGACATTGAATCTGTTGACTAGTTGGTTGATGGCGTTGCAGCCCTTCGTGATTGTGCCCAAGTACGTCATCAGCGCCACGTCGTTGCATTGCTGGAAAGAAAAACAAAAAGGATCAGAACTTATATTGATGACGATAAGCGATAATGAATTGTTTTCTTTTCCGAACTGGCAAAACACCTGACAAGGCTAATGATTTCAGCCCTGAACAGCTGACCCGCACGGAACCAATTGGCCTAGGAAAAACAGGTTTAAGAGAAAATCAGATTTGCTCATTAGATATTTTTCGATAATATTTTACTGGTAAACTCTTCAGTTTACCAGTAAAATATTATCGAAGCATACGTGGGCTTACAGTCCCTTCGGACTGTAAGCCCACGTACGCATGGGCGCTTTTTTAACACGTTTTTCTTACCGTACTCTGGATTTTCAACTCTCGGCCTCGAACCCAGCATTGAAAATCTAACAGAGCACATCCTAGTGCGTTATAAAAGCAAACAGTTGGATTTTCAACTACGCTGAGCGTTGATAATTCAGAGCACGGTCAAAAATCGCCATAAAAAAGCACCCATGCAAACATTAGCTGAGTATTACAACAAACTATACGTACATTATAGAAGTGTGTGCGGAACTGTTGCGAAGTGAGAAGTGGCAGCCTGTTGGAGAGCGCGCGCGCCTCTCGCAGCAGCGCCGGCCGCGGCGGCAGGGAACCGTCGCGGATCGCTCGCACCGTCGCAAGCACCGCACGCACGCGAGACACCAACATCTTTATAGCTGAGCGTTGGGCTGTTAGGTGTTCTGCCACTGTAAATAAACGGATATTTTGACCCCGTGACCCCGATAGGCATGTACAAAAATATTGAGAAAACAGGCAGACACGGGGACTGCCGACAGAAGTGATAACTTAAAACTATAAAATAACAGTGGTTTTTTCAACGTTCAAATAGTACTATAAAAATATTTTAAACTTTCATAATTTGTAAATTAAAATTATCAACATTAGTTTGGTTTTTACATCTATCAGCACTCCAAGCAACAACAAGCACAACACGTCATACTCTTAGGTACAGGTATACTGTTAATATTAGCATTTTGGTGACCCGAACCCATAAGATTTTCTACTACCAAAAAACGAGTTTAAGCTTTCGTCATATCTCCACAAAGGTCTCTTTCTGTAGAATAGTCAAAAGAAAACAGGACCTAGTCAAGATAGGTAGCTACATTCTCTTGATTCTTGAGCTTTTCATCGTCATAAGCCGACTAAGTAATTCCTAGTTCTTTTGGAACTATCAAAAGAAAATCTAACCTATCCGAGAGTGTGCAAAATATTTGTGATCGCTTCGTATTTGCTTAGGCTTTCCTGCATAAGTCGACATGTAACTCCTATTTTTGTTGGAAATATAAAACTAAACCTAGCCTAACTAGTTTGTTAAAAAATTTCGAGATTGCTTCACTTGCTCTTCTCACCCTAAATATCTACGGTTCTACTATTTATCAAAAAACGCTGCATCCATTTTAGTAGCATTATTAAGTACGTCCCACCTGATGAAAAAGCTGCATCCCTGAATATCATAAGTAATGTGAATCTGGAGATATGATCACCCAAACGGTATGTTTTATTTTATTGAAGATGTAATAATAACAGTAATTGTTTTTTAGTTTTACTTCTAATCTGGAAGAATCTACCAGAATGACAATCTACAGACAAATGAAAAAAAATCCATACTTACCTAAACTGTTAAGTGCAGCTTCACCAGACGATACCCTGGCCACATGGTCCACACCAATCCTCTCAGCCTCCTCGGCAGCCAGTGTGTATGTAAGTGGTGCCAGCAACATTGTGGCTCTACCGTTTACTACATCTATCACAGACTCATATAACACCACTGGTAGTTGCTGAAATATTTGACAACAAATGAAAAGATGTTCGGAATAATACATTTCACTGTGCACTAGATTCATTTAACAAATTAGAAGATAACATGAAAGAATGAAGGGCAAGATATAATTGCAACTAAATTATATGTATACACGAAACAATTTAAAAGACATTGAATACAATACTGTCAGTCCACTCACTTCTCCATTCCTTCCCGCAGGGTTCAACATCAGCATGACTGGGCACTCATTGATATCACAGATCTGTCGGTGAATGGCGATGTCCTTGTCCGTGGGAGTGTCCCCAGTTGTGTACCATCCAAGGAAGTCCATATCAGAGAATACTTGTTTGACTGTCAAATGATAAAATCTATGTCATTATTGTTGCCAGTAAGGAAAACACCATGAGGAAACATGTATGTGTGAATAAAATAATAAATGTGTATATCACATGTCTTAGAATCAAAAATTCAAAGACATGTGACATCCACCAACCTGCAATGGGCCCATGTCGTGGATTATGGCCCACTCCCTCTGACAGAGAGGAGGTCTGTGTCTCAGCACTGGGTATGTCATAGGCTAATTATGCTTTAATGTTGTTGCTAATGTGTGAATAACTACAGACTGGAAATACCATATCCTGAGAGTAAAAGGTATGAACACACTGCTTAGCATGATTCTTCAGTCCTGACAAGTGATCACAAATGATGACCATAATAAATAAAGTTAGGGAATACTCACATTGTTCTTCCTTTAAATTGTAATAATCTCTATCAATTATTATGTCTCCTTCAATGACACTGAACATTAATTCAAATGAATTCATAACTTCTATGTTTCGACCTTTTTGCTTGCCAATCAGGGCTCCAATAACTGAAAGGTAGAAATGTGTATAATAAATAACAGGCATTAACTTCACCGTAATAAAATTTAACGTAAAGTTAAGTATTTATTTACCTATCTGAGGGGATCCTTCCTGTGCTCGCAATCTTGTCCAGTGTTCAGACACATTCATTATTACAAGAGGATGTAAAGATACTGTTACGGAACCGGAGGTGGCTGTTGTGACCACCACGCTCTTCGCGCCGCCTGGCGCTGGAGGCGCAGGTGATGTGGGGTTAGGAGGATCTGCAGCCGGGCCTGATGAGGCACTCTCCACCTCAACTTCCATTTCAAAGTCAATTCTATCGGCACTTGACATTATTGAATATAGTTCACTATTTGATGAACCTAAATTGGGCTACAATTGCTGCAGCCAGAAACGCACACAGGGTCAGCAACAAATAAATAAATAGAAGATGAAAAAACAATCTGCCCTGCTTTGACGTTAGACGTTAGTTCTGATTTTTGACGTCAGTTTGTTTTTTTTTTTCTTTTGTTCCTTGTGGCACAGGCTAGGGTCAGGGACCATACTGCCAAGTCATCAGTTCGTATTTTTTTGTAAATTCAGTTCAATTCATCAGTTTATTTTTTGATAAATAAGGTAGATTCAGTTAAAGTCATTTGTCTGATATTTATCCATAAGCGAGTAAATCCAAGTTATTTTTGTAAGAGCCATGTTTCAAGTCCTTGTCATTTTACCCTAACTGATGGGGTTTGAGGTTATCTTATCACCTTATCACTATCGCTAACATTTCATAAGCTGTTGTTACACTTGATCATATAAGTATAAAGCATTTATTTTGCTACAAAATGAAAGTGGTCTATGAGAAAAAAAAGTTTGCGAACCTCTGGTGAAAACTTGACAGTATTTCCCTTAATTAAAGGATGTCTTTAAAATATACCTTTTAGTGATAAGACCGTCCATTGTGTAAAAATTCTATATTTATGTCTGTAAATGTTTGTATTTAATAAAGAGTATTCTATTCTATTCTTACGTATTATTGTCTATTGCCATAATTGCCTAAATGTATCTAAACTCTATACCTATAGTCTATGGCATAGTTTGAGGTCTATGGCCTCTGGCTATCAATGATTGGATTGGCAATGTTTGTGATTATTTGGTTATATTTGTGAAATTAATGACAAGACAACTGGCTACATAACATTTTTAGCCAACAATAGTAATTGCTTGTAATGAGCAGCTAGTTGCAAATAAAAGCTGTATCTATTTCACCATCTGTAACAAGAATAACATTCATCTTTTCATCCACCTGTCATCGTGTCTTCAGCGCGGACTGCTGTTGTTCTCAGGTCAGCAGATATATCTTTCTCTTCACTTACATAAAAATGGCATCGGCAGCAGCATTAAAAGTTATGACAGGTGTGGCCAAAGACGTATCGCCGATATACTACAGGATATTGTCGAAATTTCCACAGAATTTTACTTTTTGTTTTGCCTATGGATCTGCTGTGAAACCACAGATGGGGAACAATAAAAAGCAAAACATGATTGATCTAATATACTGCGTGGACAACTCGTATCGATGGCACGCGGCTAACATCGAAATTAACCCGTCGCACTACTCGGCGCTCCGATTCCTGGGCAAAGGATTTGTTGCAAGGTTTCAGGAGAACTGGGGTGCTAAAGTGTACTTTAACACCCTTGTTGAAGTGAAAGAAGAAAACATTCTCATTAAATATGGGGTTGTGTCACAGAAAGATTTGATTGCTGATCTACTGGATTGGAATGATCTATATGTGGCTGGCAGACTTCATAAACCAGTAGAAATTATAAAGCAGACCAATAGTTCACAGTTACAAGGTGCTCTTCTGTCAAATCTACGCTCAGCAGTCCACACAGCACTCCTCACTTTGCCAGAAACATTTTCTGAATATGATTTCTACTTTGCTATATCTAACTTAAGTTATGCTGGTGACTTTAGAATGACATTTGGAGAAAATAAAAACAAAGTGAGCAACATTGTACAGCCACAGCTGCTAAACTTTCGAGAACTATACCGACCCATCTTGCAGCAGTTTCATGCCTATGTTGACATCCCAACTGGAGATGCTCAGTGCCATCAGGATATAAGTCCCGAGACTAAACTGCATCACTTGATGCAGCTGCCTATGGTGCCTCAACAAAAAATTGTGAAATTTTGGAACCATGGTGGTCTTCAACAAGACATGGAGGATGTCCTGCGAGCAGTTGCTTATGACATTGACTGTGCTGTCATATTGAGACAAATACTGAAGGATATTGTTTGGCAGTCCAGTGTGAGGCAATCTCTAAAGGGCATTCTTACTGCTGGTCTACTGAAGTCTGTTCGTTACAGTGCTAAGAAAATAGCAAAAATGTTTTAATTGTTACTGTAGCTTTTGTATATACAATAAAGGTAGTAAGTAAATTAGATTTGTATTATTCCTGATTTTTAAAACCTCTTTTTGTTTTTAGGTACAATTATGATTTCAGATGAGTCAAGCAGTGATTCAGAAACAGGTAGATTCAAAGGTCGAGCAAAAACTCAGGAAGATAAATTTTCTAATCAAAGGGCTGACAATGTCAGAAATTCAGGAAGAGGTAGACCGTCCGGACCTGACCGATTCAATAAAAATTTTGACAGAAAAAGAGATGAAAGATCTCGCTCTAATTCACTGAGACATTCTAGAGATAGAGAAAGGGATAGACACAGGTATTCTAGACATTCACCTGTAAGTAGGAGGAGACACTCAAGGGATAGAAGTCCCAGCAGGAAATCACATGAGAGGAATAGACACAGAGACTCTATTGATAAATCTAAAGTTAAAGAACAAAGGAGTAGTAGTAGAGATAGACATAAACATTCTGGATCTACTTCTAGATCCTACATAGCTCATGATTTTCGAAAGGAAAAAGAAGTTAAAGAAGACACACGGCGTAAAACTGAGAGAGTTAGAAGTCCTGAGAAGCCCGTAAAGAAAGCTAAAGAGAAATCACCATCCCCTGATCATAAATCTAAAAGATCTGAAGTATACATACCTCCTCCTATGGTAGTGCCAAAAAGAAAAAGTGAAAGTCCAATCATTGTTGAAGAACATGTCAACAGTGATGCATCTGAGGAAGTGCTACCAGGCTCTTACTATAACATGATACCAGCTGTTGTGAAAGAAAAAACTGATGAATCCAGTGAGATTGATTCTTCTGATGACGAGAGGCTGAGGGCGAAACTTTTGAATTTGGAGAAAGAACTCCAAAAGACGAAAAAGAAGAAGCATAAAAAGAAACACAAAAGAAAAAGTTCAAAGTCTAGTAAAGATAGGGACCGAGATACAACAGTATCAGTAGAGGTAAGTAGCACAACTGACATTGATGTAAAAGCTGATGTTTCAAAAAACGAAGGTGAGGTTGTGGAAGAGGTTTCTTCTACACAAAAGAATGCTCAAAAAGAAAGTTGTGAAGAAGGTGAGATATCAAGTGATGATTCCCAGAGCGAGATTGAAATTGATCCAACAGATTTGAGACACAAGTTGAGGCGTACGGCTCCGAGGGGTGATGACAAGTCAGCTCCTGACGTGTGCGGACCGGCGCTACCGCCCCATCTCGAGAAACGTTACGAGCGATGTGTCTCTCCAGATATTGAGGGTCCTGCTCTGCCCGCACATCTTAAAAGAAATCCGAAAAATATAGGTAAAGTATTCAATATTTATAATCAATGTCATCATAAGTACCTCCTTTTGCAAACATTGGTTTGTTCGCCGTGTGTAGTCACAGTCGTAAGTGTTGTATGGATCACTTTGGAAGCTTGTTCAAAGAAACTTTATTTTTTAGCGCGATTTATACGACTTACCGTAAATAAACCGTCCCGTGTACAAAAGCCACAAGTATAGTAATAGAGCTGCATCAATTGCCAGTGCATTGCCTTTGTCAATACATAACTGAAGAAATACACCAATCATTTCCTGATGTTTTTTTCTTTAGGACCATCTATTCCCGATGACATGCGCAAAGTATTGGCTGAGAAGGAAAGAGAAGTTATCAAATACGAAAGTTCGGACGAAGACTTGGGTATAGGACCTTTGCCCGCTGGCTCTGAAGAAAAATGGTCTGACGCTCACCGACAGCTCGAGGAAAGAGCTCTAGACATAAAAATAAAGAATTTAGATGGACATTCAGACACAAGCAAGATAAAATCTAGAGAGCAGTGGATGCTGGAGCTGCCAGAAGGTAAAGCAAAAATCATTGGCTTAGAAGCAAGGAGCTTCAGAGCTAAGGCGGGACCGGATATGTCAGATAGGTAAGTTCTACTACTTTTTTCTAGAGTCTAGTAATAATAATATTATTATGTTATCCTCATGTGCCACAGCTGTGTCTGACTCATATACAAACAATGTTTACAATGTAAACAATAACTAATAGTAGTTATGCAGCCAATGGGTATTTTAAATGTCTCTGGGCAAACTGGGAGGCTTTCAATGGACATACTTTTCCAGTATATTGTAACCTTAGGATCAAAGGGATCGTATTTTTCCGAGCTGTTGATAATAATACAAAATTCCTGTATGTGCAGAACCAGTTGGACAGATACTCCAGAGGACAAAGCAAGGAAAGCAGCTGGACTCGTGAAGGAGGAAGATGTGGAGCTGTCCTTAAAGCAGGAGGCAAGGATGCGCCACATCGCTAACAGGGATGACGAACAAGAGTCGGCAGTCAAGTGAGTAACTATGATGATGCTGCACGTATAGAATATGCGCGATCAGTGATCCAGGATAATCACCCACCATATCTAGCAGTTTCCTTGGTGAGGTGTATACTTATATCAGTCACCGGCTACATTGCGTAATACACAAGCAACTGCAACGGCTTTCATTATGACAGTTCAACAACATTCGTTGCGGTATTTACGTTCTTGAGCAGACAAATTTTTCGAACATATGAAGCAATGGATTAGCCATAATGCAACATCCTTCAAAAACATTCGTATAGTGATTAATAGTGTGTTACGCAATTATTGTGCTTGTGCACATACTCTGATATGATATGCCACGAAGTTTTTCGCGGCTGTCTCTAATTTAGTTGATTTTTACTTTCAATGAAGTCCTATTGAAACGCTAGTCTTATTCCTAGAGCTTAATGTGTCATTTTTTTGTGACAGGAAACACAAAAAGAAACACAAGAGAGAAGAAAGCCTCCTAGATCTGCATCAAAAGAAGTTGAAAAAGAAGAAAAAAGTAATTTATTTATTTAAACTTTTCTCACACAAAAAGGTACAAAGGCGGACTTAGTGCCTAATAATGCTTAATGTCTAGATTTTTTTTTTAAACTCCAATCAAACAGGCGCCGATTATGTATCTAAATCCTATACGCTATATACAGGTTGAAATTGAAAACATGCGACAAATCGAAATGAGAGATTGTACTCATCATTGTGAACAACTTTTACTATGAGATAAAACCTGAAATCGCGAAAAAAAAATCAGCTGTTCCCTACATTTATGTTCGCATAACTCGTCAAAATGTAGCGAACAGCTCATTTTTTTTTCGCAATTTCAGGTTGGGTCCCATGGTAAAAGTTGTTCATAATGATGAGTACAATCTCCCATTTCGATTTGTCGAATGTTTTCAATTTCACCCTGTATAAATAATTCCAATGTGACGACCTTATTGCCATTAACCGGGCATATATTATATTGAGGTCCGAACTGAGAATTTCTTATCAGAAAAACGCAATGAAACACCCTGCAGTGACGTATGCCACTATACCAGGGATGGTGAACTGCGTACCACCAATGGCACACCTGCCATTTCGGTGCCTAAGTCATCTACTTTGTAACAGCAGAAATCACACCTATTTCATTATAAGTTAATATAAAACTACTGTATTATAATAAAGGTACTATTGTGACAGTATATAGTTTATTTTCCAGCAGTCACTAAGTCAAGATTTTTTTGTTGCATGGTCAAATTAATTTATTTATAAAAAAAAAAAATGTCACGTAGATGTATAGTGAGGTTCGCCATCCCTGCTCTATACCAACGGGTAGTTTTTAACTTTCTGTATTTCTTCTATTAACAGAAGGATGAAAAAGAAGATGGCGGTAAAAAGGAAGGGCGGCGGCCGTTCAGTCGAGACGTGGACCTTCAAGTGAACCGTTTCGACGAAGCACAGAAGAAATCCATCATCAAGAAAGCCCAAGAATTAGACTCTAGATTTTCTCGAGGAGAAGCTAAATTTTTATAAAGTATTGCGAAATAATATGTTCACGGGATTTTGAACCGTAAAGGTAAAAGAATTAGTGATGCACTTATTTTATCATGGAACTATTTTACGACGTCAAAATAGCCTGTAAACGGAGTATATTCACATGTTTCTGGTAATATCTTTACTAGAAGGCGGTAAAGCAGCAATAGCCCAGTCTGGCGTCAGATTGGTGAACGAGAGGTCGTGAAGTTAAACACTTCCCGAATTCACGATGCACTGTGGCCTTAAATCCACTTCACAAACATACTATAATTTGGTTTTAGCATCCTCTTTGGTTTAAACTTATCGATATATGAGTAAATACACGCCAACTTATAAGAGGCTGGACGGATAGAACAAAATTATGTTTTCTTTTCTACACTTTCCCATCAACTAAATGTTACCCACAAAAATATGGAAATGTGTTTTTAATTAAAGATTTTCTAGACCAACAATAATTATTATGCTCTTGGTGAATTGTTTTATCGTTTTTAAACAATAATTATTTATTAGTTGTGTTTGTGCAATAGCGCCCTATATAACTCGGCACTGTAGTTGCTCTGAACTTTCTTGTTTTAGTAAATTGCAAATACACCGTATATTTTGAGTGTATTTCCCCCTTATTTACAAACGTTGCTTAAAATTGGGTGACGTTTAAACGACAAAAAAATGATGGTTAAGCAAACAACTTACTTAACACGTTCAACGTCATGTCGGACAGCAATGGCCTACATGGCGTTGAACGTGTTAATTTTAAGCAACGTTAACAAAATCATCGAACGTTACCGATGGAATCAGAACCTCAAAAAATTAGAATAGGAGCAACGTTACTGAAGGCTTTTTTGTAACACGTAAGATCATCATCTGCCTAGCCTTAAGGTAATAGGTAACACGGGCTGGTGTCCGCAACTCCACGTCAATGCGCGTATTTTGCGTACGGCTGCCTAGCCTTTTCCCAAATATGCTGGGGTCGGCTTCCAGTCTAACCGGATGCAGCTGAATACCAGTATTTTACATGGAGCGACTGCCTGTCTGACCTCCACAACCCAGTTACTGGGTGATATGATAGCCCTTGGTAAGACTGGTTTTCAGACTGGGGCTTCTGACTACCCGTAACGACTGTCAAAGATCTACGAATGACAGCCGGGAGCAACGGCTTAACGTGCTTTCTGAGGCACGGAGGGGTCTCGGTATGTAAAGATGGTCACCCATCCACAGACCAACCGTGGCAAGCGTAGCTTAACCTGATCGATCGACCTGTGCGGCTGTTATTATTTAGCCACGGGCACCTATTAGCCACCTAAAATATGCGGTGTATTTATATGATATTCAAAAATAAATATAATTTTGAAATAAGAAATATTTTTGACTGTAAAATTAACACACGTTAATAATAATTGTTTTAATTGTTATGAAAATTATGTATGAAATATTGTTGTGGTAGCAATGGAATAGTATTTGAAGCACAGGTGTCCTTTGCAATGAATTAAGTAAGTAAATAATTATGATATGCTATACGTATTTTAGTTAATCCAATGATTTTACAAAAGTATGAACTTTTAGTTTAATGTTCGGTTCGCAATGTGATTGATGGTAGCCGTCATATTGTATGATGATCGATATTTGTATGATGTACAAACAGGTAGATTTCATACATTGTAGTTATTAAAGCACGACTGTTCTAAGATTATAGAATTGGTCTACCTCTACGTCATCATAACGACCAATATATTGGCAAGGAATGTTGGTTCTCACAAAATACAGGATCAAATTAATTCATTAGCGAAAATTCACAGTCGTGTTGGCGTTGGGTACTTTATTATGATAAAACAAAACAAGAAGAGTGTGTATGAACACACGATAGAACTGAAAACTTCTCCTAGGAAAGGCGATTCAGCGTCAACGACCCGAGTGTGATAGTTCAATTTTGTTTACAGTTCAGAAAGCGCAAAGTGCGCCCCAAGACGTCTTTTATTTAAAAAAAAAACTGCAGCATTTAACCTCGTAATCATTGAAGTTAAAAGTTTTGAAAACCATTTGTTTTATCATGATTTCATATCGATACCCATAACGTGTGTGACGTTCCACCAGTTAATATAAGCTGACCCTGTATAAGTACATATTATGTTATATATTTATACTTTAACATCACCCGCGCGACCAGAGTGAATGTTTGCGAAAACATCCGCTTGGTAGATACTGCCGATTTCACTGAGTAAACCGTTGGTTTGGAGCGCAGAAGTGAAGGTTAATATGTTGGTGGAATGGAACGCAGCCAGTCGGAGCAAATTCTCTTTCTTTCCTTCTTCCCATGGGGGTAAGCAGAATCTACAACCCGTCCGTCACCTGCTACGATTCTTAAATACTCCTTTTGCTTCGTTTATGGCCTGACCACGACCTTGCCGCTACCAGCGGTAGTTTAGCGCGGGGCGGCGAGCGGTAAAAACAAATATACAAAAATTTTAGAATCATGCCACGAAGCACCGCCTCGGCGCGCGGCTTGAACAAATGTACGGGCGAGTGATTGAGATGCCACGACTCAGAGCGGTACGGACAGCGGCGGACTCAGCGACGCCTGGACTAATAAAATATTTTAGATGATTGTTGCGCGATTTTTTGACGATTATTTTTTTATTTACTTCGTGCACTCCTTTCCTCGTATTCAAAATATCGTGCTTAAAATATGAACTGCTTTCGAGGCAAAGAAGAGTTGCTTTGGATAACGTTATGTCGACGTTTGACGATTACTTTTTATTTACTTCGTGCACTCCTTCCCTCATATCCAAAATATCCTGCTTAAAATATGAACTGCTTTCGAGGCAAAGAGCTATTTTAGATAACGCCATGTCACCAAAAAAGTAATGTCTAAATACGTCCATCTCCGTTGCTGCCGCTAACTCTAATGAGCAGTACGTGGCATGGACAACGCGCCGCCTGCCGACACCGCGCCGCTTCCCGCTAAGCCAAAAGTCGTGGCCAGGCTGTTACGTCTGGACATTCACGTCCGCCGGTTGCGAGTACTCGCTATTGACCTTTCTGAAGAACATCACCACTTTGTAGAATACAGGATTTAGTTATCACTGTCGGGCTTTGAGCTGGGTGGCTCAAGTGATACTTCTGTGCCGAAATGTCTGCCTACCCCCCGATGTTGTCTAACTAGTGACATTAGAAGATCTTAATAGATCTTATCTAACATCCGCCTCGCTACGCTATTCAGTTATTGGGAGTAGGAAAAAACCGCTTTGCTAATTCGATACCTCGGTCAGCCCAATTTGTCACTTTGGCCGTGCAAGCTACATCGAAATCACGATTCATGATTACGGTCTGATATTATTATTAAGTTACTGTTGTAATTTGGCCTGCTTTACAGGTTCTATTAGGACAATGTACAAAACTATACAGCAGAAACTAGTCGTAAATATACGGTTTTACCCTTTATACGCTTGTTTATATTAAAATATACCTAATTACCTATCCATTCGTCGCATGGTTTAAGCCTTTTTTTCATTCGTACTGTGTAATTAATGAACAAGAATGCTTATACCCTTAGGCGAGTAGTGAGTACCTAAGAGGCACTTGTCTCACCGCCGCCGCCGCCGAGCAGAGCTAGCAACTAAAAACGAATTGTTTGTTTGACAGAGTTCTCGTCGCTGGTTTGAACAGTCGGCGAGGAACCATTATAGGCAAACCGCCTGCGGGGTATAGGGCGCTTAAGAACTGCAGTGCGTTTTTGTAACAATCTCACCGTGAAAACTTAGGTGAAGTTAGCTTGGAGTGAGCTGTCAGTGACATGAGTCATCCCACCTGCTACTAGGGACTAATGAGTAATGTTTTGAAAAATAAAATACTAGCTTTGAAATTACATAAAGCTAACTGTGAATATCCGCTTCGCTGGGTCATTTTTAATTGTATAGTTATTTTGTTAATGTTAATAATCTATCACTTATTACCTCATAATTTTTTCATATCTACTTAACATTTTTATTAATTATAAAAGTAGCCTAAGATACTTGTTATTACATCAGCTACCTGCCAATAAAAGTCCCGTCAAAATCGGTCCAGCCATTTCAGAGATTAGCCGAAACAAACAGACAGACAGACAAAAATTGTAAAAAAAAATATATTTTGGTGTATGTACCGATTATTATATTCATATGCATGTAGTAAAAAACGGTTATTTCAATATTACAAACAGACACCCCAATTTTATTTATATGTATAGATGATCAGTAGAATTAGTATACAAAATATGATTAAAATCTCGATTATGATTGTAAATGTATGCTTGGTCAATCCCTAGCATCATTGGGATGACACGGACACTCTACGCAAGTTTTCACGGTGAGATCTTGACAGAATCGACTGGGTGTCCAGTGCACATTTTGCCTCTTTGTGTATCACGCTACGAGCGCCCGCCGCCGCCTGCACCTCCCGGTCCCTGTTCTCGTCCTACCCCCGCGCCCCTATACCTCGCAGGCGAGGAATCAATTAAGTGGTTTGCCTATAATATAGCTATCGCTTTTGCTGACACGAAACCCACAATCTTTATTACGTTTCTTGAGCGAGGAAATACATAGTTTAGCTAGTCGGTTCCTCGTCGGCGATGAGGCAGGTGCCTAAAACCCTATTTAGAAGTTCAGTTTTCTCGCTGTTTTGGCTCTTTAACCAAAACAGCGAGATAACTGAACTTCTACACAGTATATAAATATAGGTACTTAAATATTTGAATTTCCTATCTAACATAAGTGAAACAAAAAAGTCTTCTTATAAAAATAATTCGTTTTCTATAATAAATGCAAGACTAAACTAACACAAAGGAGTGCGTTACATGACTATCTTAGCGTCGACTGTGCCTGTGGCATTCTTCTCCGCGGAGGGGCAGATCTTCACCTTGGACTCCTCGCAGCAAAGCGGCTCGTCGGCCGTGATGTCAGCATACGTCCACGATTTATCGCAAACTTGATAGAATGCTGACAACTGCAACAAAACATGTTATAACTTATGGTTTATAAGTTACTACCGCGGATTCTCTTTGGTCAAGATTGCCTGTAACCTAATCAGGGGATGAGATATTAGTGGGACCTATGCATTTTCCTTATTATCTTGATCACAGGCCAAAGTTTAGCAAAACGTTGTGTGGCGTTATGTTGCCTGTAACAAACGTAGATCAACATGAATTTACAGTTAACACGATTTCAATCGTATAAGGTAGGTATTTACCTTCAATTCCTTCGCGTTCTCAAGTCTATTGCATAACACTTCTGGTCCCTTTGCCTTGGTTGCAGTGGCCAAGGCGTTGCAAAGGCTCTTGCAAGTGCCAGCGCCCTCGGCGTCGCATTTGACGATCAGGCCCGGGTTCTGTGAGAGGAGAGGCAGGGCGCCGGTCTCTATCGTGTTCGATGGGTACCCGCCGCATGAGCAGTTACCTTTTGGTCCATCGTCTGTTGCTGGTGTACTGTGGAAAGAAGAAAGATAGATTTGTTTTGCGCAGACTAAAAGTGGAGTTAACAGTGCAAATAAAAAAATATAGAAAAAAGATCATGTATGTTAGTATGTAGTCTGGGAGCACAGTTAGTTCGACTTCAATTTTACTCTGTTTTAGGTAAGCTTATTAGATAATTGTAGGATGGCTGAACTTCGCTGGCATTTCTTAATGATCTACTGTCGTTAAATTCGTAGTATTATAAAAAAAAATGTGTGACGTACATATTACTTTTCTCCTCGGCCAGTATGAAGCCCAGTCCACACAATAAGACGATGCAGAGTTCACACAGCAGCACCCTGGAAGACATGTCGACTGCGGCGGAGGTGACTTACTGATGGACGGTGAAGATTCCGTAACATTTATATACGCAGGAATTTTCAAGTATACGCCGAAGTATGCATTGTGCACACTATCTGGTTAAAATTTCAGGACACGGGTTTTTTGCATGATCTTCTTAGCGTGTCGATAGCAAAAATATAGTTTTTTTCTTAAATTTGTTTGGCCCAAAATTCAGCAACGCGAATAGAATTCGCTGACGCAGCCATTAGGTCCTCACGTGTGCAGGTGACAGGGCATGCGGTGCAAGGTGGGAGGTGAGCCATTGTCTGTGGAGAGACACCGCATACGCACTGGAGGACAGAGCCTTCCATGAACCCCCACTTGTGGAGGTTGTCCTTGCTGCGACCTACTTGGGTACGAAGTCTATTAAGATTTTCCACTGTAGGTAACCCGGATGGTAGAAAAAAAAAATATTTGCATGATAAAATGATGTGAAGTCTCATTTGGCATTTATTGGCACGGTAGCTGAGAAGTCAGTTTTTCAGAAGAAATATTTCGCTACCTTGGGGTAGAAAGGTAGTAAAAGCCATAAAATGTTTATGGCTTT
>OX451387.1:9985683-10084229 GCA_949629135.1 Eremobia ochroleuca
ATTAGCACCTATTAAACCAAAACTAAATAAGACATTTCGTCGTTATTTATTTATCTCAAGCCGACAATCGATCGCCTGTCGTGGTGCTTCTTATGGTTTGTGTCACTTCATATTATACTCTGCATATTATTTTCAGACTCAACAAAAAGAAAAAGTCACTGAAAAAACACTGGAAATTCAGGAAAACTTGCAGGCGTTAGAAACGGTTCCAACTCAAGATCCTGACGCAGGAAATCTTGTAAGAATGACTTGGACATTTGTAAACATATTTTAGCACAAATAAAACATTGTTGTGTCTCAAGCCGACAATCGGCCGCCGGACACGATGCTTACGGTTTGTGTCACTAACCGACACAAACCGACCAACATGTTATTTTCAGACTCAACAAAAAGAAAAACTCAGTGAAATAACACTGAAAATTCAGGAAAACTCGCAAGCATTAGAAACGGCTTCATCCCAAGATCCTGACGCAGGGAATCTTGTAAGAATTACTTGGTCGTTATATACATATTTTAGCACAAATAAAACATTGTTGTGTCTCAAGCCGACAATCGACCGCCGGACACGATGCTTACGGTTTGTGTCACTATGTTATACCTACATGTTATTTTCAGACTCAACAAAAAGAAAAACTCAGTGAAATAACACTGAAAATTCAGGAAAACTCGAAAGAAAGATTAGAAACGGCTTCATTCCACTATACATAGAGTACTCACGGAGGATTTATGTCTGGTCAATAAAAGTGCAGTGTGGGTGCCTCACACTCTGAACACGGATCAGAAGGAGTTTCGTTATGAAACTGCGCGTAGCCATTTATCGTGGTATCGCCGTAAGAAAAATATACTTAATAGATTCATATGCCTTGATGAAACTTGGGTCGAATTTTATACTCCTCGTCAAAGACATCAGTCACGATGTTGGGTGGAACCGGGCACTTCAGCTGAACATTTACCACGTGCAGAGCTACATGAACGAAAAATACTACTAATAGTACCTATGGATGTCAGAGGCATTGCTTTTTGGAGAACTTATGATGAAAATACAACTATGACTGGAGAGCGATATAAGTCATTTTTAGAAGAAAATATTCCTATTTGGGCAGACGAACATCATATAACGAGTCCTATAATTTTACATGATAAGGCCAGACCGCACAAATCAAAAATAGTTCAGAATTTAATTGAAGAAAAGGATGGATTGAAATTATTCAGCCGCCATATTCCCCGGATATGAATCCTTGTGATTTCAATTGTTTTGGCCATGTGAAGAGGAAATTGTCGGGTACTCGATACAATAGCAAAAAGGAGTTAGATATTAAACTAAAGAGCATTATTGATGAATTAAATGAAAGTGGTACTTTAAATGGTGTTCAAGATTTGCCTGCAGTCTGGGAGCGAGTGATTAATAGTGGTGGAGATTATTGATTAGTGTCACAAGGTTATATAATATAGTAGTCAGTTTTTGTAAAATAATAATAATAATAAAATATGACACTGGAAGTGGGATGACCTAATATAATATTAATCGTTGTAGGAATTTACATTTGTAGTACATTTCTAACTTTTCACCCCTGATTAGTATATATATACTTTACTAGCGACCCGCCCCGGCTTCGCACGGGTGCAATGGTGAAACTGATAATTTTAGAGCCACTATTTCTCGTAAAAAGTATAGGATAAAAAATGGTTATTGTGGGTTATCCCTAAGAGATAGACATATACAATCGCGGACTTTTTTGTAGACCTTTTTAAGGTGTACAATACTGTAGTACATTATTTTGATCTATCTCGATAGGTTCAGCCAGCGTTTACAATGTAAGCGCAAAAAAATGTGTTTAATTACGACATCACATTAGAAACCTCTAAAATTATCAGTGTTTCTCTACTATATTATGCATGTATTATAGATATAAACCTTCCTCTTGAATCACTATCTATTAAAAAAAACCGCATCAAAATCCGTTACGTAGTTTTATAGATCTAAGCATATATAGGGACAGACAGACAGGGAAGCGACTTTGTTTTATACTATGTAGTGATTTATCTACTATATTATGCATGTATTATAGATATAAACCTTCCTCTTGAATCACTATATCTATTAAAAAAAACCGCATCAAAATCCGTTACGTAGTTTTATAAATCTAAGCATATATAGGGACAGACAGACAGGGAAGCGACTTTGTTTTATACTATGTAGTAATAAAGTATCCAAAACTGCCTATTTATTTCACAAGGTTGTAATAAAAATAAGAATAGTAAATAAAAATCAACTAACGGTTAAATAAGTATCATTATACATAACTCAACGGATCAACATGGGTTAGTTTGACTATAATGACAGAGAGCACACCAACTCTACGCACACAGACACGCGCGCATCTGTGTGAGTGCAAAGAGCACTGCAATTACCTAAACTTGGTGCCGCGGATTTGGCGTTAACGCTCTTAAGGATTTTATTTAGATATTAAGTTCTGTTTCCGTTTTTATTTCTGCTTGAGTATAGTTTTCTATGTTTTTATCTTTCTATGTTAGTATATTGGTGTGTGCTATCTGACATAATTATGGCAAATAATTTAATTAAACGTTTTATAATTCTTTGTATTGTAATGTTAATTACTAAGCATACTATTACATATTACAGAATCAAGTTTCTTTTTCTTGTTAGAAGAACTTGATTCTTGATTTTAGCTGTCTGTTGACAGTTGTGCTGCCGGGCAGTTTCTTGCGCTACTTCTTCAGCCAAGCTTAAGCAGTATGAAGTGGTGAAGGGCGGGCGTTTTGGGGGACTCAGGTTTTATGTAATTTTGGCTGATTCTCAGCCTAATTTGAATAAATGACTTTCGATTTTGAAACTATCACTGAATGTATGTCAAAGTTTTGGTAAAATACTTAAGATCTTTGAAATGACGGCATTTTTATGTACTTACAGCAATAGTAATAACTTGTACATCAGGCGGCAGTGCTATCTTCCTGGGTGAGCGCTGCAGGCAGTCCGGTCCGCGAGGTCCGGCGGCCCCGCCCACACCCCACTTCACAGCTACCAAGTCATCTTTGCGAACAAGTCGGCAGTCTTGCAGCAGGGTCGATAGATCATCAGGAGTCGAAGGTACAACCTCCTTGCCGTCTTTACCAATGGTAGGGAATCGTACGGCAGCATACGCTCCGTCAACTTTGAGCACTCTGCCTAATGGAACGCTCTTCACGTCTTCTAGGAATACGACTTCCTTCAGCGGCCATTCTTCCTCATCGCGCTTGGAACCGTCGTTCGATGAACCTTCCTCGCCGCGTACGGTCACGCGCTTGGCACGTTCTGGAAAAAAACGTTATCTTTAGCTTAGCCTTATAATTCTTGTGGCGGAAAACATTGTGCAACAACTTGAATAACCACAAACGTTGGTCTTTTTCGTTGGCTGTTCATGACTTATGACTCAAGTAAAACTAAACTCACTGTGCGACGTGCTGGTGTCACTGCAAGTGGATGAAGCCGGACTGGGCGGCGGCGGCATGTCGAGCCTGTCTGCCATGTCCTTGTTGCTGTCTTTAGCGCCGTCCTTGCTGTTGCCGCTTGAGGATGAAGCCTTCACAGACGACACAGTCAGTGGCGACTGATTCTAGACGAGACAAAAAGAAAACAGTAGTATTTAACGGATGTGCTCCTTACTGTCAACGTTTTAAGGATCTTATACAAAAAGAAAGCCTCAGATAACGTTACCATAAAATCATTTGCATCCCACTTGTGCGTAATTAGGTTCTAAAAGACTGAACAATTAAGTTTACCTGTAAATCCCTTTTGTCTTTATCGGAGACAGAGCGGTCAGGTTGCGGTGGCGGCAGCAATTTGAACCGGCACATGTCAGAAAGGTTCCAAGCAGCATTCTGCAGAACCCCCACTTTTGGCACTCCCGTAGACATGTTGAATCCTGTTTGGTAACATTAACAATGATAAATAACCAATGTGGTTTAAAGAAGATTACAGACAAACAACCAATCTACAAATTATGAAGGCGAAATTGAATCGGTTTTTTGCTCAATTTCAATTATTGATTGATATTGCGTGATGCGACCATTGCTCGAGTCCAACTACCGTCGAGGAAATTTTCGGACATAATGAACCAACAAACAAGTCTTGTTTTTGCCCTGTAACAACAATCAACAAGTCGGCAATATCATTGATTATCCTCAAAATCTGTAAATTAAAAGGCAATATTTTCTTACCGACGGCGCCAGGTTGATACATTGGCGCGTTCTTCATAGTAACGCTTTGCCCAGCCTGCAAGTCTTGCGGCGCTGTGGACGAGTGTCCACGCTGCTGTTTGCGGGAGCGAGCGCGGTGTTTCTCCCAAAGGCGAGCGCGCTGGCCCAACGGAAGAACTCCCCTAGCAAACAGGAGAAGAATTGTCAACAAGGTCGAATAAAAAATGATTTTTGTTAGATAAATAACAATCGAGACATCATAATTATGGCTCATGGGACTGGGAAACTGTTATTGATGAACGAATTCACTTCAGACTATCAGACAAGACGCCTCTTCTGCCATGGCTTTTCTGTATGAGAAGAAGCCTTTACTCTGCAGTGAGACAATGACATAACATAACATCACGCCTGTGATTCCCCTAAGGACTACACAGAGATGTATTATTTTATATTCAGCATCGACGTAGATCATCGCTACATCTAGCCTGGTCTGGTAATGGATGGATGGATGGAAGAGGTCGAGATCGCTCAGTTCAGTATTGGAATGCTGTTTACTATGATGATGAATGAACTTACCACCAATAAAGTGCACCACAGTCCAATCTCGCGACAGTATACAGAGAGCATACATGTAGAGAGATTGCCTTGTCAGATCCAAACTCCACAAACGTCTGCAGAGGATGCTCCAGACGCGAAGCTCCAGGAGCGTGAGCTACACACAAATAAAAAATATGATAAAAGATAAAATAAGTTGCCATTACGACACAATTACCAACACATACGGCTGTTGGATCTTAATAGGCAGTATTGTAATAGAGAGTATTGAAAATTGCGTTACTACGCTAAAGATTCGAGTATAAAATTATGAAATTTTGATTTCCTTCAGATAACCTATTTTCAAAGTTCATAATATTTACTTAAAATCATTTTAACCTAATAACAATCAACCCGCCCCTGCTTCACACGGTTTTTACGACTTGACAAAACCTCAAGATTTCTTTATTATACATAGTTTTGTAATATACACACAAACCTTTCAGAATAAATTTTCTACACGATGTTGAAACCCGTATCTAAAACCGTTGCGTAGTTTAGAAGAACAACGCGGTCACACAGACAGTTTGATTTGTAATAAACAGCTTACCAATAGATTCATCGAGGAAGGTAGCAATCCTGCCAGTGTCAGTGAGCACCGATATGCGTATGCCTGCGGCGCTGATGTTGATGACTCGCTCGCCAGGAGTCATGCCCAGCCAGGTGGAGCGCGGGTGATAAGCGCTCACCGATCCGGACGCCTATTGGTAACATTAGTACAGAATAATGTAAGTAAAATTCCTATTAAAACAGGTAGGTATGAGTAGAAAATGCAAATTCGAATCAAAATTGAAAACTCGAGATCCCCCGTGTCAAGTTTGGGTCGATATTCGCCATGCAAACTGGCGAAATAGGATATTCGAGATCGAAATTTCGCCTACTTTTTAACCCTACAGTGCATCGTGTCCCACATATGGTACATACCATATATTTTGGATAGATCTGTAGATAAACATTTATTTATGTTTTCTTCAAATCGGTAGGTACTTTGAATACGATTAACGAGCGGCGTATAATAATCGCAAAAAAATGATAAAATTAAAATGATAGAATTTTCAGGGTCGAAATAATAGAGAACATGCAATATTTTTATTTTTGCCTTCATTTGAATGAATTTCATGTAGAATATACCAAGAGTATAATAAAACATTTAAATACTATAATTTACTGAAAAAAATTGCTGTTTAAAACTGACAGTTTAAATTTTCGCGCGAAAACGATCTACAGTTACGATGACGTCACTCCGGTCTGTCACTGGCCATATTTGTTCGTCGCTGGCTTTCATAGTTGCGTAATTTTTAACTTTCGAGATATTTTTTGAATAAATACATTAAGATACTGTAAATTATAAAAAAAATGGACAAAGTACCTATCCATCAACCTCAGCAAGGTAATTGCTTAACACACTATCAGTAGCAATGGGTTTCATTTTGACAGTTGAAGAATATTTTGCGTTTTTTACCTTGTTTACCAAACACATTTTTCGAACATTTGAAGCAATAGATTAGCATTATAAGCATATTCCTAATCTATTGCTTCATATATGTTCGAAAAATGTGTTCAAAATGATTCAAACTGAGATTAATATTGTGTTACGCAATTAGGGTAGGTACAGGCTGTCATAACAATGCCACAAGTATCCCGAGAATAAGCCGAGTGGATTCGTGTTTTGTGAAAATGTGTCCATCGACTTCAACTAAGTTTCCAAATAAAATATTTTTAACTCGACCTTCTGACCCGAAGTTGAGAAAAAAGTGGTTCCAAGCTGTGAAGAGGGATGACAATTTATTCTTTAGACTGTCATTCGATGCTGTGAAGATCACCAATATTAACTTTCGGCAGATTCCTGGGATCTGCTTTTATGAACCCAACCCATTTTTATTAAAAAAATGCGATTAATTTCCGCAATAAAAGTTGTTTACGTTCACAACTATAACCTTAAATAAGTCATCATAACAGGAGTGACGTCACTAGACGCTGATTGGCGGATTAAAATACGTTCCGTTTCACGTTATTTTAATTCGTAATTGTTGTTAAAAATCAATATAAACTAAAATAAAAACGTTGCAGTGGTCCTTCTTTTATGTTTTTTTAACATTTTAGTCACCAAAATAATTGATAAATAGTATATCTGCATCTTCCCTATTAGTAGAGGTAAGTAAGTTCATGTTCATATTTGTCATTTTATGTGTAATCTTGTAATTTCATTGATACTACGTAACACATATTAACATTATTCATTCATTATTTTATTTTTCATGATGTGCCATGCACAAAAACATATGTTTCTATTGAGTTATGATTTTTCTAAATATTTGCAGGCTAATGTATTTTTTTTAAGTCGATAAGAAAAATCATGCACTGTAGAGTTAAAATAATGCGTTTTTTTTTTTTTCAGTAAAAATGTTTGAACTTGATGAAAACTACGCCTACTTATAGTTGTGGTGTCATATTTTGTAATAAAAAAAATACACAAAAAAATTAAAACAAAAGTGGTTGGTGTGGCCCCAAGCAGCGCAACGGGCAATATATAATAATATAAATGTTTGTTACTTCTTCACGCAAAAACTAATGAAGCGATTGCGATGAAATTGAAGTTTTAGTAGGGACACCTAATTTTTACTAGTAATAAATATAGCCTATGTTACTCAGGGATAGTATAGCATTCTAATGGTGAAAAAATTTTGAAATCGGTCCAGTAGTTTTTGAGTTTATTTGTTACAAACATACATACATAAAAAAATACAAATCTTTCCTCTTTATAATATTAGTGTAGACTAAAATCTTCCTGAAAGTATGTAGATCACGTTAATGAAAGTAACATCAAAATTGATTCATTACTTTTGAGAAAATCGCGGACAAACAAACACATAGATAGGTACGGATCGAGTACAGAACCTCCTTTTTTGAAGTCACTTAAAAAAAGATACGCCAAGACATATTTTGCACTTAGCACTTACGTCATTGCGCTGATAAGGATGTGCATCAGCCCAGCGCCACTGGTGCAGCTGGCCTTGAGTGGAGATCGCGATAAGCTCGCTGTAGGTGGCTGCGATATGGGTGAAGCGAATGTTACTGTCCCAATACTCCAACTCTTCAGACACCCAGAGTGGTGACGCCGCCATCGAAGAATCCTTTTTCTTGCTCTCAGCTAAATCATATTCAAAAATGTTGGTGATAAAAAATAATGTAAAGACAACATAGTTATGGACCATTTTAATATTTTTTCAAGTTTAGTTCTCGCAATACAATTCGGAACCAGCACATTTATGGGAACAAACTTAAAACTAATAACATGCATAATCACTACTCTTCAGCTGCTTACCACTCGTAGCCACTGTGGATGTTAGGTACAATTTATTTCATCATTAAAATTAGGAATTTCTAGACTAGAATACTCTACACGAAAAATAATAAAAAGATCATTAAATATTTACCTCCATCGTTGTTACCTCCGTCCTTGTCCCAAGAAGTATCGCGCAGCGCAGACTCGAGCCACCTGCGTGGCCCGAAGTATTGACGCTCGCGCCACCGACTGAACTCGGACGGCCGCTCCTGTGTCGAGCTGCTGCTCTCCCGACTGGCGCCGCCGCGCCCACCGCTACTGCCGCCGCCACCCCCACTGCGACTATTACAACACAATATTTTAATACCGCCTTGACGATAAAAGTATCCACAGACGTAAAGAAAGAGGTTTGCTCTCGCACTCAAAGACTGATGTCGAAGTCCCTTATTCGGTTTGTTCAGTCTCAAAGTTTTGCTTGCTTAGTGTCTGTACAATTTCACAAACTCATATTAAACTGGCCTCCTTTCTTTATATCTGTGATCCTACCACTACTGCTCTACTGTACGCAGACACATACGGTACATAATGCATTCGGGAACGTGATCAGTGCAGGGACCAAACAATAACATGCACTGTTCTAGAGTATTTGTGGTCTATGTACAGAACTAACATCACATAAACACCCAATCACAACATAAACGGAAACTGCGTAAGCTTGACAGCGTGCAAGAGATTGGGTCGAGGGCTATATTTACTACAGGCAGGAGTGTGTAGAGGCAGAGGAGCATAGCTTGACAGGTATACCTTCTGATAGCCGCGTACCCGAAGATGTCCTCAGAAAACATGGTGTCCGCGTCGATGATGACGGAGTGGTCCTGCTGCGCGGCATGGAAGCCGCCGTCCAGAAGCGAGATGAGGTCCTCGGGCACGTAGCCATCACCGCCCTCGCCGCCTTCCGGCTCCTCTCCCTCCTCATCGTCGCGCGACAGCAGGTTGTTCACCGCCAGATTCACGTCCAAGTTTGTTCGCTACATTAGTTCACAAACAAAAACACATATTCGAACACCGTTATTAATTTTTTGTACTGCCTTAGCATTATTTAATCATTTCAAAAAGTTTTAGAAAATACGCGAATTGCAAAATACGCGCATTGACGTGGAGTTGCGGACAACAGCCCGTATTACCTATTAAAGTTTTAGAACAATTTCTTGTAAATATTTCATTGCTTCTTATGTAGACCACCACCACTTGAATCAAGAAGTTGCCAAAAGTCTTACCTGTAACTCCCTGATAATGAGACTCCTGCTCTTTCCCTGCAGGACCACTTGGGCCTGTGTGACCAGATCTTCCGGCACAAAAGGCGCTGGAACTGATACTACTCGCCCTGAACCAGAGGCTCCGATAATAACACCAGTCGCACGGCTTGTTGATCCTGTACAAATCAAATGGATTAAGCCCTTAAGCAGTAAAATAACCAAAACACCATTATCTATTTCCTCCTTTGTCCATTTGCATACCATGTATTATTATAAATTAGGTCATGTTGGAATCAATCAACTGAAGCTCAAAATAGAGAGACCAACAAAATATAAGAAAGTGCAACAAATAATATACCTTGTGAGCTAGGTGTAGCACGAATCGAGTTCCTCATAATCCGGGCCCTGGTACGCGGCTGTTGACGCGAACCGCAGCCTCCGCCGCTGCCACCTTGCTTGCCCCCGCTCGTCCCTCCGCCGCCACTTCCCCCTCCGCCATTACCCCCATTCTTACTAGCGTCAGTTTTACTCAAGTCCAATCTATCGGGAATGATGGAGAAGGCAGCACGGCAGATAGTGCCATCTTCGAGAAGACAAGCAATGTGAGCGGGGCCGGCGGCCACTGCTCGCACGCCTCGCAGGGAGCTGAGTGCCGAAGAACCGGCACCTGTCCCATATCTATTCCAACGGTCAGCTACTTCCTTTAGCCTAAAACAATGACAAATTGATTTCAGTTTGTTTTTAGTCAACAAGATTATTTAAAAGTCCATGTTGTAAATTAACACCAACAGTATACATTTTAGTTACTTTTATTAGATCCTAGCATAACAATTAACTCTGCACATGTCATGCCTAGAGTTACTAGTTTTGTATAGTAGGTATTGATAACCACTGAAACAGATAAACGCTTGGCTGTGTTCTTCTCTAATCTTTCAGTGAAAATAATATTTTTTGAGTATCCAAGCTGTGAAAGGTTTTTTTTTTATTTGAAGAATAATTTGCAAGTTATTGCTCCAATACCAAAGTATATATTTTTTTAATAAAAGTATTCATGTATTTTACACACAATTAAGAAAGAAAGCTTCGTAAACAGTATGCAATAAGATCCTGCAATTTGCTATTCTTAAGCTTTCAATCAGAATGCAATGAAATGAGTGAATGAAAAAGTACTGATGGATATCAGCAATCCAACAGGTACAATCCAGTAGCAGGATTCAACCTATCATTTCTGTTTACATGCTGTCCATCTTACAAAGGAGCTCCATATGCAAAGGGGTTGTTGTTGTAATTGCATGGATAGATTGTTAGTAGGGGGTGAGTTTGAACAGCATAGTGTAGGCTTTATTTATTTGTTTTAGTGAGACTAATCTAGTTTTACTTTAACTTTTTATTATGTTCCAACACAAGATTTTCTCTTTAATCTTTTGTTCTGCTGTACTTTGATATTATATCTATTGTGCACAAGTTAGCTTTAGTAACTGATAGTTTCCATTCATACAACATGTGGCTGCACATTATTTCTGTTTGTAGGATACTCTGCCAATACTAAGTGCCCCCCTATGCTTGCGCACATTGAAACAGATTGGATCAGAAACACACAATTAACACCAACCTGCCCGCCCTCATGAGATAAAACATCTGTACTAGGAATTCCTAAAATAATAATAAACTCTAGCAACTTAACCCTTAAATGCATAATGTTGCCAAATGGCAACAAAGCACGTCATTTAATTTTTTTAAGAATGTGATAGCTGTGAGTTTCTGAACGCACCTCTTTTTGTCAAAACAATATATTTACTCTATGAATATTAATATTATTATATAATGATAATATATTTTTAATTTTTTTTTATAGATAAAATACCTATACAATAGCATTTTTTTGCAATACGATATAATAAATCATGCATTTAAGGGTTAAAAGATAAAAAAAAATATCAGGAAATTTAAATAATATGATACAATTTGTGAATGGGGAATCTCCTTCTGCTGGATTGTTTTTCTGTCCTTTAAGTCATAGGAATGTATTATTGTCTTACACAGAGAGAAAAATCTTAGAAAAATTACTGTGCTGTCTCATAATCTGAGTGCATTTGAGTGGTAATGGAAAAATTACCATGCTAGCACAGTAAAAATTCTTATGCTGTACAGTAAAATTTATTGGACAAATAGTGATTTTTTCCCAATCTCACTCAGAAAATTTTCTGTAGATGTCACTTGCAATCACTTTACAGTGACAAGCACAGTCATTTTTCTGAGAATTTTCTCTCCATGTAGGAATCATTGTAGTTTCTAGTATACATGTTTTATCTATAGATATTCTATTTCATCCATTTGCCTATGTTTGTAATGGTGCCTGCACATGCACATTGTTTTAGTGTGCGTAAGCTCAGGAGTTTATTGTTTTCACGTCAGATTTTTACACCAAGTGCAGTCAACATAGAAAATAAAGACTTTCTTGGGATAAGATGACATAGGTCAACATATTTTTTTTTTTAATTACTTTTTTAGAATATTAATTTATCAACAATTACAAATTATGTCGAAGCATGACAGCTAGCAAGCTAAGCTTGACCACCTAATAATTGCACTGTTGTTTGTGAATTTGCTTCGCAGTCCAGCCGAGCCCTACACAAAACTTAATAAAATTTTCTGCTGATAGTCGTCCATCTTGTTTTTAATTGCTCTTGATCCTTTTTGAAGTAAATTTAGAATTGAAATTAAGTAATAAACACGTCTTTCGTCTATTTATACTCTTGTATTACAACAGGTTGTGCAATGCCTCCATTATCAAAATATTGCACTACATGTCACCACATGTTTGGTGTGAACAATCTGTAAAAAATATTTGGACCTAGATTTCGAATTAATAATTATTTTGTCTGATTTACATCTCAATTTGTCAAATATACCTCTAATTTTCCTACATTTTTGACAATATTTGTTTGTCGGCGACAAATACGAATGCGACTAGATTATAAACATTTTGAATAACCAGAATTGGCCTTCTGGTCGCTCACCGGGTCGCAAGTTCTGCCTTGGAGTTTGCCAAAGAGCGATGGAACACAGCATTCTGTGTGTAAAAAGACAGCACAGGATTCGAAACACCATCCTGTGTTCGAAAACATGCATACATCCAGTATGCCCATAAGAAAAAAAGCTGCTAGGCTCAAATGGGATTGGGCGGGACACTTCAGTCGCGTGCACGATGACTGCTGGGCAAATGTCTCCACACAATAGGCGCCTGAAGATGGACGGCGCCGCCGAAGTCGGCTCCGGCCCGGCCCGGCAAGATTTCCTGGGACTTGACCTTTGCCCAACAGTGGGACAGTGTAGGTTAACAAAAAAATTAAATATTCTGACCTAAATATTTATTTATTTTTATCTCATGAAGGTTGGTCATAATTGTGTGTTTTTGATACATGCAGTTTGTTTAAATGTGTGCAAGCACGGGTATAATAAGTAAGTAAGTATTGGCAGAGCATCCTTTATACATGCAGAAATAATGTGCATGTGCATCCACAATTGGGTAGTTGCATGATATTGAATACTATATATTCTAGTAGATAATATCCACACATGTAATACAATAATAGAATTCGAAATCAAATTTGAAATCGGTCGAAAAATAAAAAACTTATAACTTATAGAAACTTTTTGTCTATCTCTTTCTCGCAAAACGAAGTTTTGCATGTAATTTATATGGCGATACTGAACTATGTCGTCACAATTCAGTATTTCCCTCTCTGTCTAATTGAGTTTTGAATGGTCATATCAATTAAATTTTTAAAAATATTAAAAAACTGTTTATACCAAGCTATGAGTGAGGTAAAAAAGCTTCAATTTAAATAATAAAAAAAATTAGTCAACTCGCGGACACACACAATGGGCTAATTGACAGTAAGAAAAAAGATTTTAGATTCATTTATATTTTTGAAAAGTAATTGTGTAAAATAAAGCCATTGGTTAGCCTATAATATTCCCACTACTGGGACACAAGCCTCTGCTCTTCGAGAAGGAGTGCGCTGTAATCTGCCATGAGGGCCCTGTGCAGGTTAGTGGATATCACATGTGGCACATTGAAAAGTGCCTTTTATGTGCCTATTTGAAATAAATCATTTGACTTTGTCTTCATATTTTTGGTTCTACAACATGCCAGTTTCGTCACAATGTGTCCTTCACCATTTTGAGAGCACGGTGACGAAATTATACACAAAGTAAAGTGCCTGCCTGGGTTCAAACTCACACTATGAGTTGTAGGAACTCATTAGTCAGGGCTGATACCACTGGGCCACCACTGCTCGAAATGTGACATTAAAGGCTCGCGCAGATTAAGGCGGGCCGCGTCGCAACGCAACACTTTGCAAAAATCCTCCTTTATCACTTTCGTACATTTTCTATGAACCATCTCTCACTACAGGCAGGCCGCATCGCACTTTTTTGTATGAAAATGCATTGCGCTGCGGCCCGTTGCGGCTGCAGTGAGCGATGGTTCATAGAAAATGTACGAAAGTGATGAAGGAGGATTTTTGCAAAGTGTTGCATTGCGACGCGGCCCACCTTAATCTGCGCAAGCCTTTAATGTGAATCAGAACACAAAACATCAGTTTTTGTAATTGACTGTGTTTCAAATTGTAAATTGAAACAAACTTTAGGCATCAAAAGATTTTTTCCATTACCAATAGACATATGAAAATAATGGTCTTGTAAGGAACAATAAGATTAAAATGAAAAATTTGTTTCTTTAACAGTTTCTGTAATATTCATTAAATTAAATCATAATGAACATTACTAAATTGATTCTCAAAACCAGTCAACTAGCCTAATAAAACCTTGCCTTTTTAAGATCATCATGTTTTGCATCTATAGAATAATTATGCATTCCCAAAGTTTTAGTGAACACAAAACTAGACAAAATATAAAGAAAACAGTTGTGTGGTTATAGAACTTTGAGTTTCATTAAATTTAAGCAATTTATTGAAAAAAAGTTTTTTTTTTTTATATTTAGCAACTGGAAATCATATTGAATTGGTACTTGGCCTAACTTAGATGCAAGCATGTCCACTATTTTTCTATTATCTTATTGGTCCTAAAAGAATCTAACTAATTTTATATAGTTTGAAAAATATATACCTACCTAGTTTGCATATATCATTATTGCTAAAAGTAAATAACCTCATATGAGGTCTTTAGACAAAACAGAAAATTGGGTGTTGTTATATTTTATCTAATCAGTTTTTTTTTTTTTCATACTTACTTTGCAAAAGCTATTATTTTCACCTACAATTTGTATTTTTAGAATCTGCTTAAGCTCCTAATAATATTATTGTCCAATCCAATGCTAATTTATGCTCTCATACAAATATGGAATAGGTATTGGACAATTATGTCACAGTTCAAGAATTAACAACTCCAGTATCGGCATTGTCAATGCGAAAAGCAGGTTCGCAAATATAGCATCGTCGTTTTTAACCAAACAAGATTACGCCATCCGATCCAAACGATGGATCCAAAAGAAGATTATACGGTACGGATTGTAAGCAGCTATAACTAAATTCTACAAAGAAATGTCATGCAATGGAAATTCTCCCATGAGCGTAAAATGATACGAGAAACGTGGCCCTTGATGCTATATCATCAATAAGTGACTCAATACAATTGTATGATCATGGAATGTCGGATTTCACAACATGAACGAAATGGAGTCCACTAAAACTATAAAATGTGTTTACCTGTCTATCAATTGATCCTCTGTGCCAGGCAAAGGATGAACCACAAAATGCATTGAAGACATTTTCCAAGGTCTTATCCTGTGTTAACAAAGATTTCAAAGAGCGCACTTAAACATTTGTTAAAAATCCACCACAATACTACAAGAACAAAAGAACACCATCTAAAATCCTCTTCCAACCACCATATTTATCGTGTTCTTTCGTGTTCGTTTCTCGTTCTCAAATACATGTGAGTCGGTACATGACGAAAAAAGAAAGAAAATATCAACATGGCTTCTCCGCCCAGAATGTTGGTACCCCTGACTTAATCAACTATTTTCTAGAAGCCAAAAATCTTTATCCATTTTACAGGTATTTTAGATGTTTTTGTACGTATCTATAAACTAGAATTAATTTAATAATGCAGTTCATTCAACATTTTCCAACATTATTCTATGATCGTAGCTTTTTAGTGAAAAACTAATGCTACGTACACACGAAGCGATTTTGATCGCCGCTAATCTAATGCTAGGTACACACGAAGCGACTTTAGTCACGATTATCGTCTCTACCCTCCATAGTCACGACATCGACACCACAGAGCACTTTTGGGCCTGACGCACTGGCGGCATGGCATGGCAGGGGATCCTTCGGCATCCCTACATGTAAGTGCACACTGGTGGTAACTATGCTGCGACGTCCTTAAGCATACCAAAGCATCCTTAGACATGCCGAGGCATCCTTGGACATGCCGAGGCGTCCTTAGGCATGCCGAGGCGTCCTTGCTAATGAAAACATGCGGGGCTCGGGCGGACGCTATCTTGGCGCGGTAATCCCGAAGACTACCAACGCGTTCCGAGGGATACCGAAGCGTTCCGAAGGCTATCGACACGACATGCCTAAGCATACCGTGGTATTGTTTTTGTACTTACGACCGTTAACTTTGAAATTTCAACTTTATTTCCATGCCATATACAATACTTTTATTCGTCGCCTAAAACCTTGCTATGCCGTGCCGCCAGTGGGCACCGAGCCTTATGGTATACAGATTTTGACAGCCGATTTGTAGCTAGTAATGTCAAAATCTATGAGTGGATGTGAGATTTAAATATTTTTATTTATTTGGGAATCACCAGCGAGTCATTTCTAAAGACGCTGCGCGTGTAGCTAGCATAAGGAGTGAACTTGAACACATTAGTGGTACGCTTTCACCACAACGTGCCTTTTGAGCTTGCTGGACTCCGCAGAACGGAAGGAATAGCCTTATTGGTGTTGTACAGACGCCAGCATATCAAGTTACCTGAAACTGTCAAATTTTCCCAATCAACCTTGAACCTAATGCCTTAGCAATAAAGTTGAAAATATATTAAAGAAAGACAGATTGTGGTAGCTTGATGTGCTGGCATCTGTACATATGTGTAGTTGCCGGATGGATTGAGCCACGGTCCATCTGGCTGTACGTCCCGCCAAGGTCATGATCGATGCACGACGAAAAACAACGTGTTTAGGTTCGACGTACGTCGATAATTATTATTATTTACTTGCTGGATTTGCACGACCAATTTTGTATCAAGCGAGTGCCTCCACCACCGCGAACACGAATAACTTAAGCAGTTTGATGATCTTTTAACGCAAGAATATATATAAAGTTATCAGCTACTGAGGCCGCATATTCTGTTCTTTCTGATCTACGGCGATGGTTCGGGGCCTGACCTCTAGTGCCTTCCGTAAGCTAGCCGTGGCAGTCTGGTTATGTTGGAGGTTGGGCTAGCTGTATGATGTTTGTGATGGCGGAAACCAGCGCCGCATGTCGTGCGGTGTTCCACAGGGCTCGGTCTTGGGCCCGCTCCTGTGGAACATCGGGTACGACTGGGTGCTGAGGGGCGAGCTCCAACCGGGTGTGGACCTGACGTGTTATGCCGATGACACGCTGGTCACTGCCCGGGGGAGCTCGCACAGGGAGGCAGCGTTGCTGGCGATGGCTGCGGTCTCACAGGTGGTGAGCCGCATACGTCGCCTAGGCCTGAAGGTGGCCCTCAACAAGTCGGAGGCCATGGTGTTTCATGGCCCTCGGCGGGCGCCGCCACCCGGCTCACACATCGTGGTGAGGGGGGCTCGGATCGCTGTCGAGTCTACCATGAAGTACCTAAGATTGGTGCTCGACAGCCGGTGGAACTTGGAGCCCCGCTTCCAGCGGCTGGCGCCCATGTTGTTGGGCGCTGCTGGGGCGCTATCAACGCTGCTTCCCAATCTGGGGGGCCCGAGCGCCGCCTGTAGGCGGCTCTACGTGGGGATCGTGCGATCCATGGCCCTGTACGGGGCCCCGGTGTGGGCTTTTGACCTGACGGCCGGCAGCATCGCAGTTTTGCGAAAACCGCAGAGAGCGATGGCCGTCAGAGTCATCAGGGGTTATCGCACGATCTCCTACGAGGCAGCTTGCGTACTGGCCGGATCCCCGCCCTGGGACCTCGAGGCGAAAGTACTCGCGTCATTGTATCGGTGGCGCGAGAAAGCGAGCAGCGACACTTGGAGCTGCGTCGGTCTCAGCTCCGCGAGGTCCTGGTGGCGGAATGGCGGGACAGGCTTTTGCGCCCTACCGCCGGCCTCGTCACCATCGAGGCGGTCCGGCCGGTGCTCGAGCGCTGGCTCGGGAGGAGGCACGGCTCCCTGTCGTTTAGGGCGACGCAGGTGCTCTCGGGGCATGGTTGCTTCGGGAAGTACCTGTGTCGCATAAACAGGGAGCCGGACGCCCGGTGTCACCACTGCGTCGACTGCCGGGAGGACACGGCGCGGCACACGCTGGCCGAGTGTGCCACTTGGGAGGAGTCACGCCGTGCCCTCATCTCAGGAGTAGGCAGTGACCTATCGCTGCCGGCCGTGGTCGAATCTATGGTCGGCAGTGAAGAGTCCTGGGACGCGGTGGTTTCCTTCTGCGAAACAGTCGTCTCGCAGAAGGAGCCTGCGGAAAGGGAGAGGGAGATCTCGTCTCCTCACCCGGCCCGCAGCAGGCGCACCGGGCGTCGGCGGAGGGCGGATAACGCCCTCTTCCAGCTCCCCTAAATGGGTCCAGGGGCGACGGACTTGGGGACGTCCGTCGCTGTAGCTGTATGATGTTTGTGTCGCATAAACAGGGAGCTGGACGCCCGGTGTCACCACTGGGTCGACAGCAATCTCATCCAGCGATCTCATCAAAACACTCTGCCAGCGTATGTCGCGCCGTGTCTTGAAGTCAGAGGGTTGGGTCATGGGCCAGAATGGTACGTGTATCGACCCAAGTAGGTGCGATATCCGTCACTCTCGGACCTTTTCAGCTTCCTTGGGTGGCACACCCAAGGTCAAACAAGTCCCGTAGTTGTCGCCACCGATGGTAGTTGCCCTGTACAGTGACCACCTGGCAATGTCATACCAAGTATTCTGACGGATCAAAATAATTTGGAGCCGGGCTACGTTGCCTTTGTAACGACGCCCGTCGGATTTACTCAATACCGTTAGTGTGATGTCAGGGTCTGGTAGCTTTCGGGGTCAGCCAGGTCAGGGTACTGTTGTTCTTATACCACATCTGCACGATGCCTTCCGCTACATGTGAAAGGCAGGGAGTGGTGTCATCGAGTATGCGTCTATCAGTAGGCTTTCTAAGTCCATGTTTATGTATTCGGACTCTTCCTTAGTCAGGTCTCTAAAAGGGAGGGATTGAGGGAAGCAGATTGCCACGGCCAGCCGCGCAAGAATGTCCGTCGTGGCCCGTGCATAGGTTCTTTGCTTCCCCTGAGCGGAGTGGACCCTCACACGTTTAGTATCACGGCCGTGGGTTCTGTTGGAGTTTTGGGGTCGACTGGTGGCCCCGGCAGTCTCTGTAGTGTGTTTTTGCTCCTGCCCGCGTGGTTCCACATACCACCGCTTTTTGCGCTGGGTTGCCCCTTCGCGAACTTGCGGCAGGTCACGTGGTTTCGTGTCCGGCCGCGTTTCATGATAGGTTATCTCTTCGTGTAGGTACTTGTGGTTGGTCGCGTACTACCTCTTCGACGACCGATCGCGCTTCACGCTGCTTAGGGCTTTCGCGGGTATTGCGCTTTCAGTCGCCTAATTTCCTCTCCCCAAGCCATGGCTTTTCCGCGCTTTTTCAGCAGACATATCCTTCCCCGTCTTTCGGCACGTAAGTTGTAGCCTGGGTTATGGGTGCTGAGTCAGCAGCCAGTCGCGAAGCAGGAGAGTGCAGCACCAAAGTGCAGTTATTTGCCAAAATTACGTAGGGGGCTGCTAGTGCGTGGATAGTACTATTACTTCCTGGGTCATGGTTACCCTCCTCTGTGACCAACGGGAGGGAAACCAGGAATAGGGATAGGCGGGAAAGCATTTGGTGGAAGGGTATTGGTTCTTTCTGTCATCCTAGGTCTGGAAATTTCCTGGGTATTTGGGATCGACGGGATGTCCATACATCCCGTCGACTAATCACTTAACCAAGCCACTGTTGCTTATCTAAATATAGACCGGTGGCTTGGTGAAGTGATTAGTAAATAAGAAAAGGTGCATGGGTTACCCTGAGCCTGGGATTTGGGCTTCGGGAATTTGTTCTGTCCGGGATTTCTTTCACGATACTCCGGGTACGGGATCGACCATTGACAGATGGTCCCGCAGCGGGATTTGGGCTATCTGAAACCTGCCCACCCACTCGGACCACAAATGTATGAATAGATTTGCGTTGGAGCGATCTAGCCAGCCCTGAGAAAGGGTTCTTAATATTAACATTGACAAAACATGTTGAATGTCACTATTTGAATTAATAGTTTCTATTTGATTTTTATTAATGTTACACATTTTTGTTTTATCTACAGCATAAATTAAATTCAACAACAACAGTGCCTGCCCTAGTGGGAAAGGCGAGTGTAATTTTCCGCACTGGAATTAACTAGCGTAATACAGTGGACGACTTTCTCCGTCTGTTAGGACATGGTTAGGACAGATTCACAGATTGATAAGGCAAAGTAAAACCCTAGATTGATTGATCGTGTGAGGTCTCCTTTAATTGAAGTAATGCTAAAAATATGAATATTGGAGAACGAAATACAAACCCAAAGAAAAAAAAATTGAAAAAAAAAAAAAAAAAAAAACAATAATGAAAAATGGCGGCCAAGTCAAAGAAGCGGCTGTCTAAAATTGAAAATAAGTTATTAAAATTAGAAAAATTAGAATTAAAGGACGTGTTTTGTTCAATTTGTCAATCTATTTTAATAGAACCCGTTACCTTGCCGTGTTTTCATGATTTCTGTCAACGCTGTTTTAATGGCAGCATAGAAAATAATGCTTTGTGTTGTCCTCTATGTCGATTGCGATTTGGATCCTGGCTAAGAACAGCAACAAAACAAAAGAATTTGGTGAATCTTGAACTGTGGAATTTTATTCAGTCGAAATTTCCACATGAAATTGAAATCAAAACTAGAGGAGAGGACATCCATTTACCAGAAGGTAAACACCTGATTTGATACAGAAAAGAAGGATAGTAATCAATATTTGTTTATTGTTGGTAAAGTGTTTTTGGTAAATTCCTACCATCTGTAATTTTTCTTTGTGTACATCTGAATGGTTATAAGATAATCTTCTGCTCATCCATTTCTCTAGATTTTGTAGAGTGATACTAGTACCTTACAAAAGCGTGTAATTTGCATTCACCCATATAATCCACTGTCAACTTAATCCATTTCCATACATTTGACTGAGAAGACACGACATTCTTACCTTCCTGATATAGTATCAATGAAATTGCTCACCCAGTCACCCGCCTCTGTGGGTATTAAATCTGTATATTACCTCACACAATCTTTTAAAATTTTCAGAGGCATCCTTACTCCGGCTAAGTGAGCCTGGGGAAATTAGATCAGAATATGAGGCTGAACTGAGGCGCTTAAGAGCTGAGAGAGTAAGATTAGAGCAAAAGCACATACAGGAGACTGAGTTATTAATCAAGTATGTAATGTTTATATTTGTTATTACTTTAAGTGCCAGTGGTTCCGAACAAAAATTCCCCTCTATATCACAGACAATTTATAATTAATAAATGTTTGTTTTAGGAAAATTCAATGTGAAGAAGAAGAAGCGCACAAGAAGTATTTAGATAACTTAAAACAAGATGAAATTCTAGCAAAACAAATGCAGCAAGATCATGTTAAAGATGTACCACCACCTAAAACTCTTAGGAAACTCAATGTTAAAGCACCAGCTCCTAAACCTAGACTTAAAGCTACAAAGATTGATAATTATCTGTCAAAATTACAAGTTCCCAGAACTAATGAGTAAGTGACATTTTCAAAAGTTAATCTTCAGCCAAAAGACTACAGACTGCCCTTTGGGCGAATTAACAAAAAAAAAAAAAAAAATCTTCAGACTATGCCATTATTTTGTGTGTCCATTTTTATTTTGTTACATATTATAGTGTTAGTTACTTCTGCTTCTCTCAATATTACCCAATAAAATCTTTCAAATAAGTCTGTGATAATGTGTGATCTAATTCTATATTTTAATGAGTGTGTCTGAACCACAAAAATCTACATTGGCCAACTATTGTAGAACATTCTATCTGTACTAGTAAATTAGTAGTACTTTGTAGGTATTCAGATATTGAAACCTGGTCAACAAGTCTGTTGGAAATCATTTACTGGTTCCTTGTAGTTGACAAGGTATGAGAATACCAACTACCATATCCTCTTGTCTATTAGGCAAACTATTACGTTTGGTAACAATAGAAAAAGTAATTGTGTCTCATCAGTCACAGTTGTGCTCGTATAATAGGTTGTTCAATAAGTTTTGTCATTCGATTAATAACAGTTTTTAGGATGCAAAAAAAAATTTGTTTGTGGATTACCTCCAAACTGGTAAAACAATAAACGCAGATTATTGTTGTGACCTTTTGGACATAGATCTGCACGTAAAGATTCGTGAGAATAGACCTGGTTTACAGAAGAAAAAAAATTTTTTTCATCAAGATAACAAGCCTGCTCACACCGCTCAAAAAAACATAATTGAATTCAAGTATGAAACATTGCAACATCCCCCTCTGACTTCTGACTGTTATCACATCTAAAAAAATTCAGCTTGAATTAAATAATTAAATTCAAACGATTTTCATTGAACGAAGAGGTAATAGCAGTTGTGGGAGAGTATTTAGACAGTCTTCTGGATTCTCACTTCAGGGACGGAATCCATAAATTAGAAGATCACTGGAACAAGTGTATTGAAGTTCATGGAGATTATATTTAATAATAAAACGTATTTCAAACCACAAAATCGTGTTTTTCTTAGCGAACGACAAAACTTATTGAACAACCTAATACATATTGTTTGTTCAGATTATGTGCCTACCCAGACAATGTTTTTGGCACCCAAACCTAAAGAATAGTTGAAGTCAAATACATGCTATTATGGAAGGTTAAAGTATGCAATTTGTGATACTTTTTGGGACATATTCAGAGACTTCCAAAATTTACCTTCTTCATTTGCCAACAATCATTAGGGTCTGTTACCATCACACTGAAGATGTAAGTGGTATCTCGGTAACAACCAATGGATTGTTACACTGTGTTGAAACCAAGCAGAGATGTCTAAAAAATTATGTAAACCTAATGTTCATTTGATACATCTCAAAGTCAAAGCATTTATTTCAACATTTACTCTACATGCTGGTGGAAGTGGTGGAAACTGGATCTTAACCAGCAGCACTATCTTCTTCCAGTAGTCCGCAAGTAAATAATGAAACAACTGATATTACAAGCACTGATGGGTCAACACCTAAAGCTCCAACAGTCAGGCCCATGAATGGAACTTCTCCAGAATTGGTGCCAAGTTATGGAAAATTAATGAAAAGCTTTATAGATAAAAAAAACAAACTGGGTCCTGCTGGTTTATGGAATAAAGAAAACGGGGAGAGTGTTAAAGAAAAGGTGAGTTTTTATTTATTTATTTTAATACTTCAAGCACATAAATATTAATAATAATACAGAGGCGGACTTAATGCCATAGGCGTTTTCTACCAGTCAACCTTTGGGTGATGCAGAAACAAACAGTTTTTATTTTATAACCAGATTGTTTATTATACTTCAAACATTTTAAATTGGTCTTGTGGTGTGTAGCTTGATTGGGTTCTTCAAGTGTCAGGTGTGATTATACTCAGATTTCAATTTTATCAAACGATTTTGTTAAGTAACAAAATAATCTAGCTTGACATAGACAATTTTTTTTTGTTCCTTTCATTTTTGCTTTACCATACTCAAAACTATGCGCTTCGGCGTGGAGTTGTGGTGTCCGCAACTCCACGTCGAAGTGCATAGTTTGAGTATTACCTTGACTCATAGTTGTTATAATTTCATTATGAAACTTTTACAGAAAGACGATCCTGGTGATAAAGATGTAGGTACTTCAGAAGATAAGGTCAAAGTAAAAAGCTCCGTTCCTTCCCTGCTCGTCTCATTGCCACTGCCGTACACGGGAATACTCCAACACAAAATCAACTTAGCTGAAAATAGAAACATTGAAACTGGCAGTGTTGACTCCATGCGACAGGAGTTGTGTTACTTTAAACCTATTGAGTCAACTACTCCAACGAGGTATACATTCCATGGGTAGTTTTGTATATGCAAACTTGGCTATGTTGAAATTTTGTAAATGATGTAAAACATTAGCAATTGCAATTGTAGCAGAAATTAAACAATGAGATCCAAAACTTTATTTAGGTGCTATAATAACAATTCCAGCAATTTTTTTTAGAAAGTTTTATTTTGAACTAAAAGGTTCAGAAGTGTTTAAATCTGTTGATATTTTTCAGTTTCAGTACAGGCAAGACTCTTCCGCTCCGCGTTCCAGGGCTTCGTATTGACAAGGAGTCTGCTTCAACCCGCGACGAGCCTCCGCCGACCCGTGCGCAGTATTTTGAGGGACTTTGTCGCCTCCGGAACACGTCCTTAGCTAAAAACTTACCATCTGCCTTTGTTATCGCACTAAATATACTTCAAGTTAAAAAGGTAAGACTTACTACTCGTCAGCTTGCTTACTTATTGTATTATGATAGAAGTTAGCATTATATTTAACTATGTATATTTCCCATTATTACAGGAAACCCAAGGGAAATGTGAAAGGAGCAGGTCGAAAGTAAAGAAACCTGCGTCTACTAGCCCTTGTGTTGCACCCCTACCAAACAAGAGAAATGCCAATAGAAATAAACAAACTATACATATTGATGGTATTACTAAATTACATCATGAAACAAATCTTAGACGCACCAGATCTATGGGAAGTATTTCTAAAGATGAAAATGAAACAACACCGAAAAAGGGCAAAATGAAACAGAGGAAAGTTTCATCCGAGAGAAAGCCATACTTACGGAGTGATTCCAAAAAGTCAAGTACCAAAAAGGAATTAAGGAGTCCACCATTAATTTCAGACACAATAAATAACAATAAGGTCAATTTAGCTGTAAAAAATTTGTCTAGTCCATTAAAGAATTGTGATGTTAAGAAAATACTGCAAGAGCAGCTAAGAATTGAAAAGTTGATTGAACAGGAAAAGAATGATTTTGAATTGGCTCGAAAGATGGAAGCGGAGTGGAACGGACGTAGAAATCCCCGAAGGGCAACCATCAAGCGACAAGTGACTCTTAACTATGCTCTCAGGCCCGCCAAGAAACTAAAGGTCTAACGTAACTGTAGTCTTATGAAAGCATTTGTAGTTTAGAAAATTTCTGTGGTTGTTAATTTAATTCTGTTTGTTATTTTATTCACGCCAGATGTCTGGAGGATTGATTAGCTTTTATCATAAGATTATTATTAGAAGGTGATTAATTTCTCAGATTCAGATGTTACATAGTCAATTGAATTTTTAAGACACTGGAGAAGTGAGCCGTAAATTTTGAGGAAAAACCAAGTTGTAGCATATACCCTTATGAAATTTACCTTCATGCTTTTTCGTTACTTATGCGTTATTTTATCCAAACGTTCGAAACTTCACAGCTTATATTTCTCACCGATTATTTTATTATGTAAGTAAATTGAATGTAATTTTTTAAGTAGATAGATGTTAAACTACCTACTAATATTGTAATTGTATTAAAAAGAAAAACAAAAAAAATATGATTTCAATATAGCACTCAATGAATCACTTAAATACTAGTAGAACTTGATATCAAAATTTAGAATTGGTATTTAATGCAGAGATTAGACATTTATGTTGAATTCACTAGCTGTAGTTTTACTGATATTGTATTAATTTCATTAAGTGATACTACAATATGATTATAAGCGCCTTAATAGATCAATTCTCTTTAGCACGGTTCAAAAAGATCCAGCAAAGAGCAATAAATAATTTACTACTTTGTGAGAGCATTTTGTTGGAAGCTACGTTTGCCAAATTATTTTTAGCAGAAGCCAGACAGTCGAAGTCAAGGGCAACCCTTGACTTCGACTGTGTCCGGCGCTTGATAAGTTCAATGGAGCTGACTGGCGTGAAATACTGACGAGCTTACGTTTTTAGACAGAGTTAAAATATTAGCACAAGTTAGTTAAATATGGCAGTAATACTGATTTGTCCATATTACGTTATATTTAATCGGAGGAAAAAAAATTACGTTTGACTTTTTTTACCAAGTCAAAAATGAAACATTCTTGAATACAAAAATTAATTATTGAAAAAAATCAGCCATGAAAAGTATTTAGTTGTCCCACTTTAAACTATATTATTACAGCATGTAGTGCATCGAAATGTCTAATCTCCAATTAATATTGTAAAAATATATCTTGTATTTATAACAAAATGAGTAATAAAAACGCAATATTGAAATTTAGTGTATTGAAAAATTTTAAGCAATCTATTAAATACGTGTTACGTTCATTCTAAAGAAAGAGATAGAATAGAAAACTAGTGAATGAAGGTCATAAATTTCTCATTATAAGTGATACTATTATTTTGTACGTACTTCGTGTAGATCATGTGTGATGAGTTTAATCGAGATACGTATAAAATAATTATGTTGTAACTGTGGCAATTATCACACTGCACCGCGCACAGAATCAGTTTGTTTAAAAAGCACAATCTGCGCGCGGGAATTGCTATGGCCGCCACGAGCTACGCGACGGAGCGCGGTGCAGTATGATAATCGCCTAAGCTACGAAACTGGACAAGTGTGAACATGTACGAATGCGCACACGCATTGTGTCTTTAATAAAAAAAAAAGACACTACATGCAGCTCAGCACCAGGTCCTTGTTTAACTGAGTCTTGAGCTGGTTCGTTCGTGGTACTTATAGTATATTACGTCAGATACCACACGATTCCTGAAACGAGCGCATTCGTAAGTTTGAACCGTACACTAACACCTACAAGATACGAAATGTAAACGTTCACTTGATCTCGAAATGTTATCTGAATTTTGAAGTATTAATCTAAGCTTTGCTCTCAAATTCGAAATAATATGTAATTAGTATGTGATTATTCGTCGACAACCGGCTGTTTGGCTATTTGTAAAGCAAGTAGGTCCATTATCGCTTGGCAAATATTGATAAAAGGAGAACACATTTGTAAGGTTTGTTTTAATCTTATAACGGTCCATAAAACGGGTCGAGTCCGAGTCAAACTCGCATTGTAAGTGTTCTGTTCAATGACTGTAAAACATGTATTTTTTGTAAGAAATACGCTTTATAATATAAAATTCTTTTGTATACTAAAGTGTACCTTATTAATTTTGTGCTGCAGCATCAATTGAAATAATATTTTTTTTTTCAATAGGTATTAGGTACCGCTATAAACTTTGATAAAGTCAGATAGTCGGTTAGAGCGACAGAAATCAAGAAAATAGATACAGCTTCTACTAACTACTACAGACTACAGTCCATCGGGAAAATTGCGTAGGTGTCATATTTGATATAATCCTCATGGTTCGTTCGTAAACGACTAGCCATGGATCTCATGACTTGTGATTAACTTGTGATGTAAGAATTTTAAGTTTAAAATGTATAGGTGTACGTATTTATAATGTGGTGCTCATGAATCCAACTATCGTAATAGAAAGCTTCCACACTTTGCAAAGAATATACTATGAAAAGTAAATTGTCGATTTATTTATATGTTCGTCACTATCACTATTATAAAATATCTTTACACTAAATAAGCGGACATAATAATCGCCTCGCCTTTTGTGAAACTTGAATCACCGGATTAAAAGCTGAATACTTTATTCTTACGAATAATTCAGTAAAATGCCCAATATTATAATAATAATATTCGATATTGTAATCAAATAATACATATAGTATTAGTAAGTACTTCTGAATGTGCCAGAAAATGTAATGTATGTTACATGGTGCGTATGTTAGTTTACATAATTTGATAACGCACAATAAACTGAATTTTGAGAAATCTCTTAACTTTACATCGTGACAAGATTTTTAATTTAAAAAAGATATGCCTAACCCGGTAATTGAATCCAAAGAAATACCCTGCTATGGATGGTATGGCTGAGTTTAGGTATCTTCGAAAAGCTATTGAGACGGTACTAACTAGTTAGTGGTTAGTCCAATTAATAGAACAGCTGCTGGGGTCATAATATGAAGTGACAATGCTCCATTACAAAAAGGGATAGCGGTATTACCTGTATAGTATTATCTTATCTCTCTCACACACTGAAACGATGATGGTAGATAGCCTTGTTCCTGGATAACTAAACGCGTCTGAAACCCATTTTATACTAAATTACAAACGCAATAATTCCCATTAAGGGGGAAGCGCCAGAATTTCTTACGTTTTTTTGCAATCTCTACCTGCTAGTGTCCGACCGAAGGTTCGAATTCAGCCTAAAATTGGCCGAAACTGGCGTACGGCGTTCTTGAGTTGTCTGCTTGATAAGGCTGTGGTTTTGATAGAATACGAATGACTGGCACAAAGAGAGACACCGTAGACATGTTGACGGTTTAAAAATTAAGCTGAGTGCTATGCTAAAATTATGTGGTGTAAAAAAGAGTTGAATCGAGTAATTTGAAAAATTACTAAATCGCTAATCGTAAATGCTAACAGTAGTACGTCTGTTCATCATCTGCCTAGCCTTTTTCTCAACTATGTTGCGGACGCCTTCCAGTCTAACAGGATGCAGCTGAATACCAGTATACTAGCAAGTCTGTTAAGACCCTTATTTAATTTAGTGCTCAATTTTTTATCGTCATTTTGAAATTTTGAATTTTTCATACAATATCTTGCAAATGTTCTTTTCTTTCAATACAAGAAAATTGATAATCACTCCTTCATCAAACTATTTGTAACAAATCTACGAAAAAGTAATTTAATTAACTTAGGTACTTTATCTTAACACCTAAAGTATCAGTTTCGGTTTCGGCCGAAACTAGAATGAGGCCGATGGTTCGGTTACGGTTTCTGTTTCGGCTGAGAATCTTGTTTCGGTCGGACACTAATATTACCTGTCCTATTGCCGGGCAAGTCTATCCGTAACATAATCTAACAAATATCGACCTTGCTTTGGTTGAAATAAAGTTGTCACTAGCTCGAGGGCAAAGGTGAATCAGGACAGGTGCGCGTTTAATTTATTTTTTCTTTATTGTATGGAACTAAATTAATATTCATTTGACAGTGAAAACTGCGCAGTGCTGCGCTTCGCCAATCTGCGTTGGCCTCAACGGTCGGCGAATCAACGAATCTGGTTTTATGTAGTAGTAATTGAAGTGCCAACTAGGCGTTTTCCAAATTATTACTATCCCACCCACCATCAGGAATTTTAATTTTGACAACATAAAAAATTTGTCGCTAATTAGTCGCCATCAGCACGAGTCTGTCACTGGTTCAAAAGTTATAAGGGTTTATAGGTGGCCGACCTGGAGAGAGCTTACCCCAGCTTGGCCCATTTGAATCATTTATTTTTGGCCAACATGGGTTGGCAAAAAGTAAATATAGATGTTAAACAATGTTTTTATAATGTTCTCCATGCTTGCCGTCACATGGGCACGCAAAATTTACACATAAATTACAATATACTATCATAATAACAATAAATATTACTAAATTATTAAATTGGAAAATTATTTTAACTATATTGTTTGTCACTCTTGGACTATACCTTAAAAATTGAACTCATATATTCTAAACTAAGACCCGACTAAATCTGCGACTTGGCGAAAAATTACACCTAATTTGGGTGAAAACAGATCTTCGCTAGGTGCCCTAGTTTTTGAGAAATAAATGTGGCCAAACTGGGGAGATTCTCTCCAGGTCGGCCAGCTAGAATCGTTTATAATTTTTGAAACAGTGACCGACAGATTCAGATATTTGGCGACGGATTCCGACTAATTGGCGACTAAATTTGGGAGAAAACAGATCTTCGCTAGGTGCCCTAGCTTTCGAGATTCAAATGGTGGCCCATTTGAATCTGAAAAGCTGGGGTAAGCTCTCTCCAGATCGGCCACCTATAAACCCTTAGAACTTTTGAACCAGTGACCAACAAATTCTGATATTATATTGACTGATATTAATTGAGGAGCGTCGGAACAAAAACCGATATGTCTTAATTAAGACATTTTTTTTTTTCTGTTACAAAATGTTTAATTATACACCCTTCAGGAAAGAAATCAATTAAAAAACAGTTACATCCATCTTAAAAAAAATATCAAAATACTGTGGTCAAATCAAACCCGACAAATACATTTTTAAATTCAACATGTTCTTGTTGTTGGATTAAAAACCGATAATTCTTATTAAGTTTTACACAATTCAACAATGGTCGGTTCAAATTCAATTCAGTTCAATACCGACATATCCATTTTGGTTTCGTCAAAAACCGATATATCCAAATGATCGCGTCAAAAACCGATATATCCATACTTGTCCGCCAAGTATCTCCCTAAATTAAGTATCTACCCTCCGTCAAGTTTCACACATCAATCGATGTCACTTTAACTGCAAATTGACATGCTATAATTTTCCACTTTTGTAACATTAAAAAACTTACTTACAAGCTTTTTTTTAATTTGTGAAAAATATGGTAAATTCGATATATCGGTTGTCGTTCCGACGCTCCTCAATTAGCAACAATTTTTTTATGTTATCAAAATTAAAATCCCTGAATGGTGGCCAAGCCAGTGTCAGCCACACATGGTAAAGATATAATAAAAAAAGTTTGCTTTTAAAATAACTTAATTTTATTGGTTAAATATCGTTTACAGATTTAATATTTCTCTTATCTTTTTACGTAGGTAACTACTTAAGTAGGTACCTATTGATAACGTAGAGGCCCTAGTTTTTCAAGCATGCACGGTACGTCATCCCGTGAGGGACACACGAGCTGTACTCGTGTGTCCCTCACGGGATGACGTACCGTGTGCCTTTCTTGATTTTGTAACTATTATGAAGGGGTATTTAGGATTGGATTTCTTTTCAATGTTGACAATGTCAACAATAGCGATAAATAAAACATGGAGACGAGATTATGCGATACCAACACGCGACTCGTTTGTAATGTCCTCAAAAATCGTTCTTGCTGCGTACTGATTTTTTATTTATCGTTGGACGACTGTTGGGTTGGTCAGTCATTCTTTTTCCGCCATAAAACTCATGATTTTAGGGTATGATTAAATTAGCTTTGATAATCTTCAGCGATATTTATCATAGAATCATCTACGATATTCATTATAACATCCGATTTTATTCATCTTCTTCGCTTTTATAAACTCGCAGAATTATTCACCTGTTGAAAACAAAAAAATTAAAAACGTCTCAGGTCAACTAATGGCAGTTTTTACTAAAACTTTGCTACACCTAAATGAATGCCCAGAAAAATAAAAGCGCGCTTTTTTTACACGAGTTTTATTATGTTCTTAAAATTATTCAATCATTTTATTCATGGTGTATCGTATACAACGTGTAACGTTAAATGCGCAAAACCTGAAAATAGTTTGATCAGAATTAATTGAACCACTTTTTAATATAGGTCACATTTTTCAAAAAATCTTCATTAAAAACGTTGGCGTGTCTATTTATTAATAGGTCAAGCAAACCAATGTGAGCGCGGCGCAGCGGCCCGGTGACGACTCCTTCCTCGATAAAGCGTTGTCGCAGACGCATGAAACGATCAGAATTGCCAGTAAAACTAAAACAGCACATAAATACTTTACAATTTTTTTAATGACTTATTTTCTCTCTGAAATAGGTCAATTGAATTAAAAATCAGTTGGGGTGTCTGAGGTTTTGCGCATTTAACGTTACACGTTGTAGACGTTTACTCTTGTGGCTTAAGGAATCGCCTGCAGCTGTTGCGTTGCGTGTGACGTCACGGCGCTACACCGCTTTTAGTGTCAGGGAGTTTATAGAACAATTGAGTACCAGTTGCCGGCCCAACGCTTAGTATCATCACCCTTTGAAGCCCTCCAAAAGGTGATGATACTAAGCATTGGGGTGCAACCAAGGCTTTAGTAAAAATGTTAAAAAAAGTTAGGTTCAAGGATCGAACCTTTTGGGATCCCAGAGCTAGCTTATCTACCTGGAGCTGACTACTAGCCAGTTTGATCAGCGACTTTGCAAGTTCTGTTATGTAAGAAGGATTTAAACCAATTTATCCAACAGTGCAAAACAACAGTAACAGTTCAGAAAGTGATCTACTTTATCAAATATCTTAACTATGCAAATCTAGCAGAGTGGTCACTTACGCCTAGAAAACGTTATGGACGAGGAACAGTTCCTATACAATCGCGATTGAATGCTGGCGAATTTCGCGCCTAACATGCATAGCCTCTTTACGATATTATCATCATAGGCCGATTCCCATCTCTCCTCCCCTAGGTGATTATAGTTTAGGCAGTCTGTATCAACTTGTGAGGAATGTAGGTAGTTCTACAATTAACTTCATGGCTTCATACATACCTTCTCATTACAGAAGAACAAACTTATTAAGTTTATTTAGTATTCTGTAGCCAACACAAGAATGTTTCTTAGCCAGGTATCTTCCAAACACCTAAAATTTTTGTTTAATACCTGTAAAAATATTAACAAACATATTTACTTATTCACATGATGAAAGAAAAGTACAAGCCAATTATTTCACTAATCCACCTTTTCATTAAAAAATAAAATAATAGTTACCACAGACTTATCAGTCAAACTCACACTGGTAATTAGCACTCTTGGTAAGCCATTTATCCATAGCTACTGCACAGAAAGAACAAATACATATGTCATACATAATTGAACATCAGACCATACCATTGTTTGCACACCCTCCACTTACCGCAGCTCCACAGGATGTAGAACCAGCTCACTTCATTCCAAGGTTATTGAAAGCAGCAGATAGATCACGCAAGATACACACACAGTTGTGCACACCTAATGAGAACTTTGCATCCTAACTCATAACATGTCTACCTTATTATTTATTATGACCCATGCAGTCAGATGTTCACTCGCACCCAATTCAGAATTTTTTTTTAGAGTTGCTTTCAGTAATTTTATTTTATTGTACATAATTATATCTAGGCTTCATGACAATATAAGCCCCACCTAAACTTATCGAAATTAAACATCCATCTCAGAATGACATACACCTTTATTGAACAAAAGTCCTCATCTCACACATCACATTATTACACACAATACTCTATGTCACCTTACATCTAATACATCGTCATCTGGATCTTAATGCATCCATAAAGCATCCTGTGATGATCCTATCACATCAAAGTTTTACTTCAGTTACACATCTTTACATAGAAATATAAATTTACTTAGAGACTAGAATTTAAACAATTTATACCACACAGACATCTCTGATACAAGCATTTGCCGTAGTGCTCACCTCATGTCTGGGGCTTGTTGTTATTCCACCCACCAGAACCAGACCCAGAACTGGAACCACCACTGCTATTACCATTCCAGTTGCCCTGGCCATTTGGCCAACTTCCTTGATTCCAGTTACCACTTCCTTTGCCACTACCATTCCAACCTTGATTGCCACCACCGCCTTGATTCCATGATTGCGGCGGGCCATTTTGTCCCCAGTGGTGGTTGCCATTCCAGTTTTTGCCAGGGTTACCTCCCTGGGGTGGGCCACCCTGCCAATTGTTTGGGCCAGAATTACCAGGTCCTCCTAAAAATCCACCCCAACCTGCTTGATTGAGTGCTGCTGCCACTAGACTTATAGGCAGGTTGAAGTTGGCAGGTGGTCCTCCATTGGGATTTATTCCTAAGTTTTGCATATTGAGAGAATCTATGTTGCTATTTCCTCCATTGTTACTTGACCCTCCAGATGGTCCACCAGAGCGGTTGCCCTCCCAATTATTTGGCCCATAAGAATCATCTTTCCAGTTTTGAGACTTGGTTTTAATTTTTGGTGCAGCACTTGATACTGAAACAGATGCTCCTTTGATGACATGATCTTCTCCACAAAGACTTTGTGCCACTTCTGGATCTAAGAAAGTAACAAATCCAAATGCCCTAAATGGACGAGGAACAAAAACATCAGTCACTTCTCCAAACTTAGAGAAATATTCACGAAGATCATCAGCAGTCATATCTTCAGTGCACCTTCCAACAAATACTTTGCAGGGCATCTGAGGAACCACTCCTTCCTTTGAATTAGGAATACGAACATCTACCCAACGGCCATCAATGTTGTGTCTTTGAGCCAAAGCTCTCATCTGAGATGCATAAGTAGCAAAACGAATAAAACCAAAACCTTTGAATGATCCATTCTTATCTCTCTTTAACTGTACCATTACAACTTCGCCAAACTGCTCAAAGTACTGCTTTATGGACTCTTCGGTCGACTTCCAGGGCAACCCAAGACATATTAAATCTGAGCATGTAAGTTTCTTCTCTAAGCGTTTGGTTTTAGCGGCCGAATTTTCAGGAGAGACATCTTCCTCCATCTTACGTTTGTTCTCTTTTGGAAACACACAACTATACAGGTGTTTACCCCATCCTACTTCACTCGGTGGATGCAATTTGCCATCGCTTAGGCGAATACCTCGCATTGACTTGGTGTCCGGGTGCCGGTATTTCAGTCCACAAGCTCCGGGAAATTGGGCCACGAGGGTTGATAGCAACAGCGTACCATCTAATTCACACGGAATTTCTACGGCATTAGAGTCATCTTCATCTTCACTCACTTTTATATATTCGAATAAGTCACCAGCATAATTACCACCCTTTGTAGACATGGTGGTTTAAGACCTGAAGTTATTTCACAATATTCAATAAATTATGTGTAATGACGACGAAAAATAGCCAACTACAAAGACAATAGTAGAATTGACAGTAAAAAAAAAAACCAGAGACCAATAAAGCTTTCATCGTCGCGTCGGTTTTGTTTCGTGCGTGTATTTTATGCTGATCTAACTATTAGCCCTTTTAGGTAGAAATAGTTTTCGGGTTTGAATTAGAGATGTCGCTGTTGAAATAGTTGACGTGGATGTGGCCACTTGGCTGGTGACGAATACAAACGCGGTAGTTATGAACCATTACGATCTGGATGGGATCATAAGGACTGATGGTAACAAAAGATTTTTTAGGTTTAAGGGGTATTACAAGCACGACTGATAATCAGCGTCATATGAAAGTGTGGTAGCAAATAAGCGCAGTGCAAGGCACAGGGGGGGAGGGGGAGGGACTGTTATACCGTAGTGTTTTACTCAAACATAGCAGGAGTTGCTACGGTTTTAAACTTCGTTTGAGTATGTCCTAAATTCGATTTATTGGAAGAGATAGAAAGAACCTAAAAATGTTTTTGAAGTAGGTCAATAGGCACATCTATTTACAACACATCGCTAGGTTTGGCTTATTTAGTGTGGTCCAGCTTGAAATTGTATGAGCTTCATTCGTACAGGTACAGACGCCAGCAGCAGCACATCAAGCTATAGATTTTCAACTTTATAGAAAAAACTACAACTCTGTTTCACCCAAAGCAACCTGCGAGTAGGTGGGAAGGAGGACATTTTGGTTGTGAAACGTGAAATGTTTTTAAATTTTCATTGCGGTGTAGAATATTGCAGTTTTAGGTCAGCGTCATCTCTTGACCAATAGTGGAACTAATGTTATTTTTGTTGATTTCTGAAAAGTTGTGCTGTTTAGAGACATCGTTTTATTTTCTTTTTATAAACCTCTATCACATAGAATAATTTCAGATTTCTCTCTATGCAAACTTCGGAGATCAGGAGGAAGAACGGTTTTTTTTTTAATTTTTCATCAAAAGTCGAAAACTATGCGGCCTAAAATAGAAGAAAAAATGTTTGAGATTGTGTAAACAGCGCTCTTTCATTATGATGACCCCACATGCCCTAGTAGCCCCAATTGGAATCTTTTGACCCCTTTCAGTACATGTTGCAAAAAAAATATATATGTTACATATGTATTTCTTTCTTATTGGAAAAATAGTTGGGCACACGTCATCTAAAACTATTCCAAATTTCAAGTTGTTAGCATTAATAGTTCTTGGAGATATCCAGCTATGACAGACGGACGGAAAGACAGACAGACAGACAGACTGAGTCGCACCTTAGGGGTTCCGTTTTCCTTTTTACCATTTTGGTACAGAACCCTTAATAGACAACCTGTACACAACGGTACGAAAATAATCCAAGTTTTATAGCTTTTTGTTCTTGAACTATGACTTTTTCTGAGACTTGTTATTGATATGTCAAATTTTACATAATCACACCGCAGGTAGTGTCCACTATCCGATGTAAATATACATAAAATGGCGATAAAGCCGTAGAGTCAACTGGAATGGTCCCGTCACTACCTGTTCACCTTGAATCTTGACTTTTACATTTGCTAAATTTAAATGTTGAATTCCTATATTTGATTTGGTACGTTACCTATATCCGTGTTCAATATCTGCCTAGGAAAGTATTTTTAAATCGTAGGTCATATGTACCTAAAATAAACTGCTCAAACTCAAACTAAAAGAATTTATTTGTAAACCAATTACAGGCACTTTTGAATTGTGAAGGGGTCGGTCAGTCAGAAAGATGAAGCTAGTTGCCAATTCCAAAGCGTAGTAGGTACCTGTGGAGAAGAACGGGCAAGAAACTCCACGGACACTCTTTTAAATCATAAAAATTGCTGCAAAATTTTGGTTACATCATTCAAGTTGAAATTATACATGTGAGAACGATGTAGAAAGACGTGCACGTCCGTACTAAAAAAGATAAAAACAATAAAACAATTCAGAAATCAAAATACTTAGATTAAAATAAAAATAAGCCGTGGCGGCTAATAGATGACCAGTCCGTACTGGCGGCGCCCGTTCACGAACATGACGTATGGATCAGCACCATTTAGCTCAACCATTTTGAAGAGAACTTAATGATCCAACACACACGCCACCACCAGCGAGACATTTGAGTGAGCATGACATACCCTCATGATAGCTTTATAGTTTAGGTACAGAACAGGCCAGCACATCAAGCTACCCGAAACTGTCAAATTTTCCCAATCGACTTTGAACCTAATGCTTCAGCGATAAAGCTGAAAATCTATTAAAGAAATTTGACAGATTTTAGAAGAAACAATTGTCGATGAAATGGAGCACGAAGTTTGTCTCGATCCGGACGGCCTGTTGAAACAGTGTCTTCAGAAAACATAGCCGCTGTTAAGAAACTACTTGAAGTAGAGAGACATATAAGTTTCAAACAAATAGAAGAAATCCTGAGATTAGTGCACCATTAATTCACATTATTTTACAAGACCATCTTCAGGTTAAAAAAGATTGCACCTTGTGGGTACAGCACCTTTTAACAGCGGCCCAAATGGAGTGTCGTAAGAAATGGTGTAAAAAAATGTTCACTTTGTTTGATGGCGCAAAAACTCCTCACGTGAATTCTATAGTAACAGGTGACGAATCTTGGCTTTACTACTATGACGTGACATCTAAATCTAAAAACAAGGTATGGATCTTTAAAGATGAGGAACAACCGACCACCGTCAAACAGACTCGATCCGTGAAAAAGAAAATAGTCGTAGTCTTCTTTGGCAAAAGGAGTATAAATTAAGAGAATATGTCTTGAAGAACAGAAGACTTTTACCGTCCACAGAGGTTTGCTTACCTCAATTGATTGAGACTCTCAAAAAATTCCGGCCGAACTCGCGCATGGACACTTGGCGGCTACGTCACGATAACGCACCTGCACACCGCGCTCGATTAACTTAAGATGTTTTGCGCAGCACTGGTCTAATTTTGCTTGAGCTCCCTCCCTACAGCCCCGATCTCGCACCCTGCGACTTTGTCCTCTTAAGGGTAAATTGAAAGGTCAACGGTATTCCAGTGATGACGAACTAATTCAAACGAGGGACTTGGTGTGTGAAGAAGTCTCTAAAGAAGTATGGCAGAAAATTTTTGATGATTGGTTTCAGCGTATGGAAAAGCGTACTCGTATTGCAGCCGACGGAAATTATTTTGACAAGATCTGAAGTTCAGGTACCAAATCTCTAAACTTTGCTAGTGTCCTATGTATTAGTATCTATGGAATTATGGATATGAAATATAATCTACTCTCCACCATATATGTATACCAGACTGGCAGCAATTGTCTAGTTTTTTGGTGGACTACAAGAAGTCTGTTTGAGTCTCATGGCGGAAATATTAGCTTCGAGTATTCAGTGAGAAAAGTGAATGGTAACAGGACTAAACTAATATTTATCTTCTGTCCTTTTTTAATGAGATAGAAAGAAAAAGATGCACTGAACTTTAGTTTAGTTTGTAAACAAGGGAATCGGCGCCAATACCAAAAATGCTTACGTTCTCCTGACATTGAGTGAAATAGGTATTAATAAACATCGTAAGGATGTATTATGGATCCACGATTATCATTGCCATTTTATAATTTCCGTAAAGACTACAAATCTGCTTGATTCCAAAATGTCATGGAATGAGCTTTCGATCTCGTCGACAACACCGAAACCGGTTGGGTTGGGTCATCAAACAACTTAAATTTACCACACACAAGTAACTAGGTAACTTACCTACTTAATTTTACGTAATTATTGATTATGTAGTAAATTATTGGCGGCTTTGTTGTAACAAATTTATTTAATGTTTTATTAGGTACAAAAATGTCTGAAGTTTCTGAAACTTACCTAGTCCCTCTCCTTGCCTTACCTCATCATCTGCCTAGCCTTTTCCCAACTATGCTGGGGTCGGCTTCCAGTCTAACCGGATGCAGCTGAATACCAGTATTTTACATGGAGCGACTGCCTATCTGACCTCCACAACCCAGTTACTGGGTAATACGATACCCCTAGGTAAGACTGGTTGTCAGACTTTCGGGCTTCTGACTACCCGTAACGACTGTCAAAGATCTACTAATGACAGCCGGGACCAACGGCTTAACGTGCTTTCCGAGGCACGGAGGGGTCTCGGTATGTAAAGATGGTCACCCATCCACAGACCAACCGCGGCAAGCGTAGCTTAACCTGAACGATCGACCTGTGCGGCTGTTATTATTTAGCCACGGGCCCCTCGTCCTTGCCTTACCTAGTCCTTGCTAATTTGCGTCTAGTCTGTCTAACTAGCCAGAAGCACAGACCAGCGGGGTAATTGCGTAACACACTAACGGTAGCAATGTCTTCCATGTTGACAGATCATCAACATTCATTGCGTTATTTAATTTGTTGAGCAGACCAATTTTTCGAAAACAATGGATTACATTATCCTTCAAATTGTGATTGAAAGTGTATTACGCAATTAGGTTAGGGTGCAGAAGTGATTTCGGGAAAGATCTTTAAGAAAAAGTTGGAGGGCAGTAAATTTCTTTATTGCTATAAAAACAGGTTACAGAAAAATGTGAGACTGGCTTCAGAGCTAGGTTACAGTACCTGTATTTCAGGAGCCAATGACTTCTTCCATTGAGGTTAAAATGATGCAAGTTTTATGCAGCAAAAGGTGATTAAACTTATATGTTACCTACAATTAAGTTTAATAGTAAGCATTTAATTTATGCACTAAAAATATAATCAAAAACAAAATTAGAATAAAATCAGGATTTAAACAAAATTAGATTAAAAATTGAATTGAAAGCAATATCACTACATAGTATAAAACAAAGTCGCTTCCCGCTGTCTGTCCCTATGTATGCTTAAATCTTTAAAACTTCGCAACGGATTTTGATGCGATTTTTTTTAATAGATAGAGTAATTCAAGAGGAAGGTTTATATGTATAATACATGCATAATATAGTAGAGAAACACTGATCATTTTAGGGGTTTCTAATGTGATGTCGTAAATAAACACATTTTATTGCGCTTACATTGCAAACGCTGGCTTAACCCTAGGAGATAGATCAAAATAATGTACTACAGTATTGTACACCTTAAAAAGATCTACAAAAAAGTCCGCGATGGCATATGTCTATCTCTTAGGGATAACCCACAATAACCATTTTTTATCCTATACTTTTTAAGAGAAATAATGGCTCGAAAATCATCAGTGTTTCTCTACTATATTATGCATGTATTATATGCATATAAACCTTCCTCTTGAATCACTCTATCTATTAAAAAAAAACCGCATCAAAATCCGTTGCTTATTTTTAAAGTTCTAAGCATACATAGAGACAGACAGACAGCGGGAAGCGACTTTGTTTTATACTATGTAGTGATAGTGATCAGCATTGCACCCGTGCGAAGCCGGGGCGGGTCGCTAGTGTATTATAATTGAAATACAGATAAAATAAAATAAAAATTAAATATAAAATAAATTTTAAATATTATCATTGAAATACAGATTAAAGTGATTAAAATGAAATAAAATGAGAAGAAATTACAACAAAGCTAGGATTAATTTCATTATTATGCATGTTGTATGTACAAGAAATACCTACCTATTTGCACGACTGAGTAAGTCGAATATGGTGAGACTAAAATTATTTGACCATATTATTATGTAAGTACCTGTCAAGGTGGACTGTATTTTCCTTAGGAATAAAATACCTGGTTTGATGATAAGTTGATTTATTCTTGATTCACTTTTCACTTTTAAGAGACGACTGCAGCTGAACTATTGAACTACAATTTTGCGACTAACCACCCTGATTATATATCATTTTTACAGGGTGCAAGTAGTGGGAGGAGGCGAACACGATATATTTATTCAACCAATCACATTTCGTTATTCGGAGTTTAATCATGGCGGAGATCGGACAGGTTTCGACCTGTCCAAACCTGTACGAATGTGTTCGTGTCCTCTTTACAATGTCGTACTTTGACGTCTTACTTCTACAGGATAATAAAACAACCTATTCTGTCAACATTAGTAATTTCCCTACTATCAAATGGTTTTTATTTAATCATCCTTATGTCTAATCTTAATTTATATCATATACAATCATGAAGCGACGACGTCCGTAACATCCTCCCCCCGGCGCAGGGCTACCGTAGCCTTATCTTCCACGCAGAGGACGGCGAGCTTCGTCGTGGGTCGCCGAAGGATGCCCACCGTAGTCCTGACGTCGGCTGATCGCACCTTGCCGTCTGGACCGACGTACGTAGTCTCCACGACGCCTCGGGGCCACGTTCCTCGTGGCAATGTGGGATCGATGATGACAACCAGGTCACCAACACGTAGAGGTCGTCGTTGGTCGTCAGATGCCCCCCTGGGCACGAGCGTCGGTAGGTATTCATTTACCCAGCGCCGCCAGAAATGGTCGGCGAGCGCTTGGGCAGCTCTCCATTGCTTACGGCTGGCCTCCTCGCAAGGCCCAGTGTGAGGAAGGCCTGAGGAGGTCCCGATAAGGAAGTGGTTCGGAGTTAACGCCTCCGGATCCTTAGGATCAACGGAAACGTGAGTGAGAGGCCGAGAGTTTATAGAGTATTCGGCCTCTATCATTAAGGTCAGCAGCACTTCTTCTTTTAGCGCCCGCTGATATAGTGTCGCTCCTAGCGCCGTTTTGACAGAGCGTACTAATCGTTCCCACGCTCCCCCCATATGCGGCGCCCCTGGTGGTATGAACTTCCACTTCATTCGGTGTGAGAGTCCGAAGTGAGGGAATTCTTTGGCCCATTTTTCATAAGCCGTTCGTAGCTCCGTGTCCGCCCCTCGGAAATTGGTGCCGTTATCCGAGTACATGACTCGGGGCCATCCTCGTCTTGCTGCCATTCTCCTTATGGCCATTATTGCCGAGTCGGTGGACAGACTTGCCACTAGTTCCAGATGGACTGCCCTAATCTCCAGGCAGGTGAATAGTGCTCCCCAGCGTTTCTCATGTCTTCTTCCTATGACCACTGTCATTGGCCCAAAATAGTCGATTCCGCAGTGAGTGAAGGGTCGCTGTGTCTTTTCTAGCCGTTCCATCGGTAGGTTTCCGGTGACCGGTTTTACAGGTGTCGCTCTTCTGATGCGACAGAGTTGGCATCGCTGCGCTATGGCTCTTACTGTAGGGCGTAGATTGACCACCCAATATTTTTGTCTTAGGTCATTGACCACGCGTTCATTATTTGCATGGCCGGCTCTTCGATGGGCGTCTTCTTCTAGTAGTCTGGTAAATGGGTGTCTGCCGTGTAAGATGATAGGCATCTTCTTCGTGTCTGGAACTGCAGCGTGCCCGATCCTCCCTCTTACCTTGAGAATCTGGTTTTCCAGATAAGGGTCCAGTTTATACAGGCTACTGGATTTGGGCACTGGTCTTCCTTTTTCCAATAGTTTTGTCTCTTCTGCGTAGTCGTCGAGCTGCGCTTGTTTTATCCATGTCTTCTCGGCCTTTTCTATCAGGTCGACTGTCATCTGGCTGGCTCGGCTTTTGCACTTTTCCTTGAAGAGAAAGAGTACCGCTGTAGTTCGTATTAGCTTCTCATAAGAGGAGAATCTGCTTATGTCGGGCAGATAAGAAGCGTGTTTCTTTTCAGTTTCTGTGACCACGTAGGTCACTTCTTCTTCCTGGTCTTCTTTCTTGGCTTTCTCTTTCGGCCAGAGGTCTTCATTGTTGTATAGAAACTTAGGTCCGATGAACCATCTATCTTCTGGTTTCATCTGTAGTTTATAATTAGGGCGCGTCGCATCGTCTGCCACATTTTGTTCTGTGGGCACCCATCTCCATTGACTGACGTCGGTCAGTTCTGCTATTTCACCCAAGCGATGTGCCACGAAGGGTGTGTACTTGATGGCATCTTTTTCAATCCAACGTAGGACTGTTTGTGAGTCTGTCCAATACGTCACGCTTTTGGGTTTGTCTCGATGTTCCCTTGTGATTGTTTCTGCTAATCGTGCGCCGATTACTGCTGCCTGGAGTTCGAGTCGAGGGACGGTTACTGGTTTTAATGGTGCGACCCTTGCTTTTGCCGCAACCAGGCTCACTGTCACTCTTCCATTTGGTTTCAGGATCCTCCAATAGGCAGTTGCTGCGTACGCTTGCTCGCTCGCGTCGCAGAAAACATGGAGCTCTATTTCGTCTTCCGAGCTCTTCCCGTAGCATCTTGGGACGCGTAGTTTCGTTGCCACGCTTAGACTTTGAAGCCATTCCTCGAAATGTTGTAAGTCTTCTTCGGGAATCGCTTCATCCCATCCCACTCCGTGTCTCCATAAGTTCTGTAGTATAATTTTACCAGTGATAGTAAAATGGCTGATGAGACCGAGGGGATCATAGACGGCCATCACTGCTCCGAGGGCTTCCCTTTTCGTCGGTGCTCTGTCTCTCATTTTTACTTCGGGTGCTAGACGGCTAAGTCCTGTGTTGAAGCCTAACTCATCTCGTTCTGTATGCCAGAGCAAGCCGAGCGTCTTATCAGAGTTTTCCTGTCTCTGACCAAGCTTCACTTCGGCATTGAGCCCTCGTTTTTCTGTAATCACGCTGTCCACTACATTGGGTTTGTTAGAGCACCATCCGCGGAGGTTGAAGTGTGCGTTTTGATGTATCTTCATGACCTCTTGTGCTGTTCTTATGGCTTCTTCTTCTGTCGTGAAGCTATCGACGTAGTCGTCCATGTAGTGGCTCGATGTTATTGCTTGCACAGCGTTGGGGTATGCTTGTGCGTAAAGCCTCGCGTTGGCGTCTCTCACTGAGTGCGCGATGAATGGCGAGCACGAGGCCCCGAAGATCATTGATACCATCTTGTACTTCTTCGGTGGCTTCTCACGTTCTTCATCTCGCCAGAGAAACATTTGAGCTGCTTGGTCTTGTGGTCTTATTTTTACTTGGAGGAACATCTCCTGAATATCTGCTGTCACGGCTACCTGACGTTCTCTGAATCTGAAGAGGATTCCTGGTAGCGATCTCAAAAGGTCAGGTCCCTCTAGTAAGTGGTCATTGAGGCACACTCCGCTGTATCGGTGTGCCGCGTCAAAAACCAACCGCATCTTTCCCGGCTTGTTAGGATTCACGACCGGAAAGTGTGGCAGATACCATATTTTCTTGTTTTCTGCCTCTTGTCCATCGCACTCTTGAGCGTAGCCTTTATCGAGGAGGTTCCTTACTTGAGCGCGATACTGTGCTGCGAAGTCTGGAGAAGAATCCATCTTCTTTTCCATCATTTTTAGTCTCTTCAAGGCACAGTGATAATTATTAGGCATCGGAGCGTCTTCGTCTCGCCATGGCAGACCTACTTCGAAGTGTTCACCAACCTTCTTCATTGTTCGTTGGACCACGTCGATTGCCTTTTGATCTTCCGGTCTGACTTTCTTCGCCAGGGAGACTCCTAGGGCATCAATTCTGAAGTGTGCTTTCACTATTTCTTCTACGCGCCGTACATCTTCTGTCTGTCTGTTTGCAGACACGTCGTAGATGTGAAGCACTAGTTGACCCTCCTTTTGAGTCAACATTGAGCGCGGCGCTGTCCCATGGATTACCCATCCCAGTTGGGTATATGAGGCCGCAGGCTCGTTCTTCTTGCCCATGCGTAATTTTCGAGTCACAATCAAGTGCCAATTGTCCGCACCTATCAATATTTTTGGTGTGGCTTCCTCAAAGAATGCATCCTGTTGTATGTCTCGAAGATGTGGATATTTAGTTAATATCGATCTATCCACTGTCTGACCATGAAGTCGCAGATCCTTTATTGTTCGTGCGCGTAACTCCTGGAGGTTCCCGTTCTGGCCACGAATTTGCAGCTTAACCTCTTCACTATGTTCTTCGTGTGGCTGTGAGGTCACTCCTTGTATTCTAAGTGTAGAGACTGGCCCTCTTACTTGGATACGGCGTGTTAAATCTTCATCGATGAGTGAGGTCGTCGATCCTTCGTCCATTAGCGCGAATGTGCTCACTTGACCACCTGGTCCATACAAGATGACGGGGCACATCTTTAAAAGTACACGATGTGGTGCATTACCTTTTGCTGAGACAGACATCACGGACTCTGCTACGGGTTTGACATCCGTTGCTTCTTCTTTTTGTTGCGACACCTCTCTTATGTCTTTGTGAAGCAACGCGTGATGCGGGCGGGTGCATGTCTCTTTGCCGCATCGTTTAGCTCGGCAGTGCTCTCGTCGATGGCGATTAGTAACACATTTAAAACATACCTTTTCTGTTCGTGCCCAATTCCATCTGTCGTCGACACTCATTTTTAAAAATTTGGCGCACTTAGGTACTTCATGGTCACCACCACAACACAAACATACCCGTTTCTTCTCTCCTTCCTTTTCTGATGTGGTGTAGATGACCTCTCGGCCCGCTTTTCTTTTAGTACTAGCTTGCACCACATTTTTCATTTCTCTCTTCGGTGCGGGCGTGGGCGTCGGGTTTGTGAAGGCGTACCTCATGGCACGGTCAGCCTCTCTCATCAGGAATCGAGACAATAGCATAATTTCAGGCTCACCTGATGTTTCCACAGCCTCAGAAGCGTAGTCACACCATCTTGCTTTCACGTGCGGGCTTAATTTTTCTACGATTTCACGCACTAACATAGGGTTACACAGGTATCCACGATTGTCCACGTTGGATAGCACACACACTATGTTTTGTAGTTTCACCGCGAAGGAGTTCAGTTCACTTGCTACACTAGTAAGTCGAGGTAACTTCTTTATGTCTTCCATCACGTGGTCCATTAATATCTCCGGCCTTCCATAGTACTGTTCCAGCGTTTTCATAATTGTTCGCGGGTCAGAAGCAGAATACAATAGCGCAGAAATAGTTTCCCTTGCTGGACCTCTGATGCAGTTCCTCAGTCTTGCTAGGTTTTCCATTGCGGTGAATTTGTAGACACTTGATGAGTCTTCATAAGCTGCCTTAAATGGTAGCCATTCCGTAGCCGCTCCGGTGAACAAGGGTAGTTCTGTCACTTGTCGTGGCGGCGGGCGTACACGCATCATTTTGTCTAGCGTGTCGGCCAATTGTTCGATACCTCTTCCTACTCGACGTTCCCCTCTTGTGGGCGAACGTGAGGTCGAACGTTGTCTCCTTCGTGGCATGGCAGGAGTTGTAGCGTCGACACATGTGTTCGGCTCTGCAGCGGTTTCTTGGGCGGTGGGATGCGGCGGCTGAGTTCTTTGTTCGGTGACTGGTGGGTGGCCTTGGTCAATACTTTGCAGCCACTCATCCACCCTGTCTTCACTCCTATGTCCGGAGCCCTCTTCGCGAGCCTCTGCCTCTGCTTCAATCGCCGATACTTCGTATTCGAACCGCTTGTTCACTAGAGCCTTTTCTATCTCTAATTGCTCGTTCCTTATTGCAGCAATTCTTTTTTGTGCCTCATATTCTGCTAGTTTCACTCTTGCCACATCACTGCTGTAGGATCTTCTTGATCTAATCGTGCTTGCAGTGTCTCTTACCGACATATTTGCCGTCATTGTCCTGGCAGAGTCCTGTATTCTTGACTGGAGCGACGTGCTTGGAGTGGCGAGTTGTTCTTCACGCACTGTTACACTCGCGATCGCGGTTGCTCGACTCACCGGTACGCGATGAGGAGCTGGTGCGGTAAGCGCGGCGGACGCACCATCATACGACGGCGCAACCCTTCCCGTCGCGGCGGTGACGGGGGGTGCGGTCACTGGCACTTCATGCGGGGCGCGGGGCAAAACAGACGCAACCGTTGATGGCGATCTTGGCGGTTCTTCGAATGTTCGAGGACGTCGGCTGTCGTAGCCCGATTCCGCCTCACTTTCTTTCGCCGCAATACTTCTCGTCTTCATAATTACAGGAACACTGCACTATTTTCTTGATTTTCAACTTACCAGGCAAGTGATGATCCAAATAAATCCGTCTTCGAAGGACCAAACTGTCAAGGTGGACTGTATTTTCCTTAGGAATAAAATACCTGGTTTGATGATAAGTTGATTTATTCTTGATTCACTTTTCACTTTTAAGAGACGACTGCAGCTGAACTATTGAACTACAATTTTGCGACTAACCACCCTGATTATATATCATTTTTACAGGGTGCAAGTAGTGGGAGGAGGCGAACACGATATATTTATTCAACCAATCACATTTCGTTATTCGGAGTTTAATCATGGCGGAGATCGGACAGGTTTCGACCTGTCCAAACCTGTACGAATGTGTTCGTGTCCTCTTTACAATGTCGTACTTTGACGTCTTACTTCTACAGGATAATAAAACAACCTATTCTGTCAACATTAGTAATTTCCCTACTATCAAATGGTTTTTATTTAATCATCCTTATGTCTAATCTTAATTTATATCATATACAATCATGAAGCGACGACGTCCGTAACAGTACCTATGTATATTCTGGCAAATAAATAAATTTCATTTCATTTCATTTCAAACAAAAATAAATTAGAAATGGGGGTGCAGGTATGTGAGTGTGCATAGTGTGCGTTTGTGTGGTCATGTGTGTAGTGTGTGTATGTTATTATATATTTATGTTGATTGCAGTAAATTTTCAGTTACGTTATAGTCCTGTGTCAGCAGCTGTGTCGTCCTACTATTAGCACAATTCAATTTACAATGCCTACGCTTACGTATATCTTGTATCTTACTATCTTACCCTTAAATTCCTTCTCTCTTTTAATTGTGCCTACTCGTACCTAATGCACTAACACATAATACCTACTTATCTAATTATTCTATTCCTAACAGACAGAATATTTTTTTTTCCGTTAACCTATATTGTCCCACTGCTGGACAAAGGCATCTCCCATATTCTTCCACCTTTCTTTGTGCTGTACCAAAATAAACATAGAAAACAATTACTAAACAATATTCCACAACCCTTACTTACTCTTAAAATATACGTGCCATAATAAATAAAAGGTCAAAGACCAGTTTCGCAACATTTCTCTGTTAGTTAGGAACAAAGAGTTGCAAGCCCCTTCACTGCGGGCGTGGCGCAGGCGCACCGATCTGCAGGAAGCCTGTCCAAGGCGAACGCTCGAACAGCATTCCCGTAGTAATAATGCATAAATAATTATTTTAAAGAAATCAATATTACTTATGTTCCTATACTTAGCTATTGTCAACAGCCTCCACAAGTACTTCCGAATTCGATACCTTGATAGCGGCGATCCGGCCTTGCTTTAGTTTTCCTTTCTTTTGGTAGTCTTGATGTTGATTAGGTACACCTTACCTATCTTAAATGCAGTTTCATGTCCACTTCACAAGCTTCAGTGTATACTTACTCAGACGGGACTAAAATTTGACGGAGCTGCCCACTCAACTCCAGTCCGGTTCTAGGCCACACCACAGCTGTCAGAAAATTGCGTCCTGCAGCCAGTAAGATCAGTCTTACACGTTATGATCATTTCTTTTTTGATGCTACAGTGTAAGCAGTATTATTTTTCATTTGTTTGGAATAGAGAATTGAGTATAATAGCACCTACCTCCCGGTACACTCGTCATGACTACGAGTTAATCCATGGTGGTAAGTGGTAATCAGTATATTAATTACTAACACAGGAGGTGATTGAACTGTCAATATCGACCAATTTTTGACGTAGTGCTATTGCTAGACAAACCGTTCTATCTTGACAGTTTCTGCGGTTTATCTAACCAACTTCAAAATTAGTCGTTAACTGCGACAATTTGGTACGGTCTATTTAAGTAAAAAGAAGTTTTCACAATTGTGAAATTATGGTACCTATAGATGTTATCGGATCTGGGCGATAGAATCCTTTTCGAGGTCACATCCAACTGCTTACTATGCGGTGTGCGTCAGATGGAGCGTGGAATTTCGCCGCTACTGGCGGTCGGCTTGGGGCCACTGACACCACGGCTGCATTGCTTTTTTTTCACAAAACACTCGTACTTGTCTCATTTTGAAGCGGTTCAAAAATCTGTAACTATAAAAATATTCTTACCGGAAGCCAGATGCTTGGGGGGGGGGGGGGAGGGTATTGTAACCCGTCGAATAAAACAAATTATAAAAATAAAGTAATTAATGTGTGAATTCATAATCCAATCTGACACATAATTAGTTAATCTGCCGTCAGTTTAATTATTCCTATGCTTTCTAAAAAAGTAATATGCAGCAGCGCTGATATGGTTGATTATGATTAGTGATGGATTTTATTTCCTATTTGGTCATAATGTATCTTGTTAGCCTTAACTTTATAAGCCGGTCCTTTTAAGGTGACAACGTTCTAAAGGCTAAACAAAGAATAAAAATAAATCAAAACCTGATTTTAGAATTGCAGACACAGGTCAGATTTTAGTTTCTTATCTTGTTATTGACAGCAATGTTTTTGCAGATAAAAAGTTATCACAGCAGGTAGACTGCAGATCAAGGAAAATAAATTAGATTAGAGTGTTGACTACGTGGCATGGTTTTCTATAATTTCCTGTTTCATAGCTTTCAACTCAGCTGCTCACTTTTTTATCAAATAGGCACAGATTCATTGATCAATGTGCAGGCGCAGTCGTGAACATTGGATATTATACGTGCATGTAATTTTTTGCGAGTTTATTTTGAAGTTCGCACTTTCCGTTTCAACAATCAAGATGTCGCTTGGAGTCGAGCTCAATTTGTGAAGTAGGCTACCTCGACCTAACGTCGATGGGGCCCTGCACGGTTTTGGGTGAGAAAATGGAGGTGTAGGGTTGTGTAGGCAGAACAGTTTACTCTACAATATAATTATGTAGGTATTATCACTACAGATTTGTCATGGTTTTGCAATCCTGCAGGCTATTAGCGCCATTATACGGTCTGTATTACAAAACTGTAGTCTGTCTAGTTTAAGTAGGTATAATAGGTAGGTAGGTATTAAAAAAACCAGCTAATTAGTGTACTTCACATTATAATTTTACAAGTACCCTTATAGATTAGACGTACACACACACGTCACAAGTAGTACCTACTCGTAGGTACTCATTTTGATAAAACAATTCAGCGCACCATAGAGAATTGTATGTATTGTTGTAGGCTAGCTCAATGCATGCAGCAACAACAAACAAACTATGTAAACGCATCGAGAACGAAGACAAAACACCTTCGAGTCGAACCTATCGCTCTGACGCAAGGAATGCGCAATTTAACATTTGAGTGGGTGTTGCAATCTCACCAGCTTGCACAGGGTACGCGCAAATGAGATTCAGCGGTCAGGTTAAGTCTTGATATGTCATTATTATACTTTACACTAAGTGCACAATTTTAGGTTTCATAATATCGAGTGTGCAATCAAGAAGCGATCATCTGGAATGCGGCTGTTTTGTAAAGTTTTGGATAGGTCTACATTTTTAATTTCCTATCTAATTACTTTCACTTTTTTCCAATTAGATAGGTATTCTTATTACCTCCTTCTTATTATTCTTAGTATTTTATTTTACGTCTTTTGACATTTCTCGGGACCCTGGGGTCCCGGACTTTTGCAAGGCGTGCGTACAAGGGGCCGAAGCCAACTCGCAGAGACCCGTCAGACGTTTTTAATGAAATACGGCACCAACCGACGATTATCTCTGTTCGCACTATGCAAGTTCACCCAAGGACCATCCCCGGTTGATGTAGGACTATGTATTGCAGGATGGACCTCGCGGCGAAAGTACTCGCGTCATTGTATCGGTGGCGCGAGGAAGCGAGGGCGCGGGGCGAGCGACCGATGCAGCGACACATGGAGCTGCCTCGTGCATCGAGGCGGTCCGGCCGGTACTCGAGCGCTAGATTGGGAGGAGGCACGGCTCCCTGTCGTTTCGGGTAACGAGGTACTCTCGGGGCATGGTTGCTTCGGAAGTACCTGTGTCGTATAAATAGGGAGCCGGACACCCGGTATCACCACTGCGTCGACTGCCGGGAGGAGGCGGCGTCGCATACGCTGGCAGAGTGTGCCGCTTGGGAGGAGCCGCGCCGTACCCTCATCTCAGGAGTAGGCAGTGACGACTGTCACTACCGGCCGTAGTCGAGTCGATGGTCAGCAGCGAAGAGTCCTGGGACGCGGTGGTTTCCTTCTGCGAAACAGTCATCTCGCAGAAGGAGGCTCCGGAAAGGGAGAGGGTTATCTCGTCCACTCACCCGGCCCGCAGTAGGCGCACGGGGGCGTCGGCGGAGGGCGGATAACGCCCTCTTCCAGCCCCCCTAAATGGGTCCAGGGGCGACGGACTCGGGGACGTCCGTCGCCCCCCACACATCAGGACCCGAGATGGCAGAGCGTAGTATTTCACGCTCGCCCCTCTTAGACGTCGCGGGGAGGTAAACACCTCACTACCCCTCCGACCCGAGGAAGCCCGCAGAGGCGGGCCAGCACCAGCCGGCGGTTGCGGAATGATCGTACGTTCCCGCGACCCCTGGCGTAGGTGTGATACCTATGGAATGGATGAAAAAAAAAAAAACAGCGGGGAGGTTTTTAGTCAGTAAAAGTCTGACAAACCCCGCCGCCCGCCCCAGGGCGGCAGACATCCATGAGGATTTTACATCCCGGACACAGAAAAAAAAAGGACTATTGCAGGATATAATATGGAAACAAACATATTGCATTATGGGTTTGGGTGGCTAAAGTGGACTGGTAGCCGAGAACTATGGAAGAACTATGGCCCCTAATATAGTCACGTAGCGACAAGGGGGCAACATGTCTTGAGGTGCTTGAGGAGGGGAGAGGTATACACGGCTTTCAGAACAATTCCAGAGCCCCGAAGATGGTCAAGATCCCTACGAGGACTTACTGGAATACTTTCTTTCCCCGAGCACGTTTGCTCTGGCGAATCTCCACTCAAGCCGGCCAATAAAGGCAAAAAAGAGGGAGCTCTATTCCTCGTCGGTGTTCACTCCAGCCGGCTAATAAGGCAAACCAGAAGTGAGGAACAAGACTACTCCCGGGAGATAGGGTCCGTGGGGTCGCTACTGCCCAACAGCTCGCGACATGCTGCCCTGCGGGTTTCTGTATCTCTCTTGGTCTGGCTCCTCACCCTAGACCTGCCGTGCGATTCTGTAACCATCTCACCGTGAAAGCTTGTGTGAAGTGAGCGTGGAGTGAGCTGTCATTCGCTAGGGATTAACACTATTAAGTGCTCACTTCACTTATGATTTCACGGTGAGATTTTTACAGAATCGACCGGTTGTTCCGGGAAGGTAAACTATACCGGCACGGGCCTAGAGTTCGGAACGCGCAAGCTCCACCACGACGTCAACGTAGAGATACGGCGGTGGGGATTCTTGGTATTATTATTATTATTATTATATTATATTATATATCTTCTAAGTATGCCCGTTTAAAAACAAATGCGTACCTATTATACGAATAAGTGGGAAGGTAAAGGTATTCTAAGAACCTAATCAATTATCGTTTCTTACATCTAATCATGGATCCTTTATTATAAACAGTTTTGTTGCGATATTGTAGCTGACCGAAATGCTATCAATAAAACAACCCGACAAGTAGATAAATCTCTATAGATCATATAGTATAGATAGTGTTTTGTCAATGCAGACTGCAAGAAAATAAAAACAAAAAGAAGGCAAGCTTGGGCAGGCCCCTCAAAAACCCAACGAGAAGTACCTGTGAGAGTGAGGTGCAAATGTACGAATGTGTGGGCCAGTGACCGCGTGTGACCGGAGCAAAGCCCGCACACTCCTGGCCTTCCCAGCAGCCAGCGAGCGCCGCCGCCGTGCGCTTGACCCAATGTTTACTAAATTACATAATTACCACGAAATCATTCTATGTAATGTGTACCTGCGCTTATTTCTGCTACACGTTATCCTCTAGTTTTAGCTGTAAGAAGCGTGTTATCTTTAGAGGCGGATAATGCAAAACAATATCCGTTTCAAAAGGAAAATGCCACCTATTATCGAAAGATATTTTCTGCGATATTGCTATTTATGGAACGGTAATTATATTATTTTCTTATTATTCTGAGAACTGGTATCATTTTTGGAAATCTCTCATTAAAACTCTTACTTAGAATCAATCTTTATCTTATTATCCACTAGCGACCCGCCCCGGCTTCGCACGGGTGCAATGCTGATCACTAAATAGTATAAAACAAAGTCGCTTCCCGCTGTCTGTCTGTCTCTATGTATGCTTAGATCTTGAAAACTACGCTACGGATTTTGATGCGCTTTTTTTTTATAGATAAGAGTGATTCAAAGGAAGGTTTATATGTATAATACATGCATAATATAGTAGAGAAACACTGATAATTTTAGAGCCATTATTTCTCGTAAAAAGTATAGGATAAAAAATCGTTATTGTGGGTTATCCCTAAGAGATAGACATATACCATTGTGGATTTTTTGTAGACCTTTTTAAGGTGTACAATACTGTAGTACAGACGCTAGCACGTCAAGCTACTTGAAACTTAAAATTTCCCAATCAACTTTGAACCTTATACTTTAGTGATAAAGTTGAAAATCCGTTGGGTAGTTTCAAGCGCCACCGGCCGACTGCCCGGCCGTTACGCCCGCATTTTAAAACTGTAATATCTTCGAAAATATTCATTTACATGCTGTAAAGGGCCATAATGATCTATATGAAATGCACAATGTTTTTAAGGTACTTAATTGGATAAGGATTAATGCGGTATTGCCTAAAATTGCTTCTTAAATAAGCCATTATTTCTCGTAAAAAGTTAAGGATAAAAAATGGTTATTGTGGATTATCTCTAAGAGATAGACATATACCATCGCGGATTTTTTTGTAGAACTTTTTAAGGTGTACAATACTGTAGTACATTATTTTGATCTATCTCGAATGGTTCAGCCAGCGTTTACAATGTAAGCGCAAAAAAATGTGTTTATTTACGACATCACATTAGAAACCTCTAAAATGATCAGTGTTTCTCTACTATATTATGCATGTATTATACATATAAAGCTTCCTCTTGAATCACTCTATCTATTAAAAAAAACCGCATCAAAATCCGTTGCGGAATTTTAAAGATCTAAGCATATATAGGGACAGACAGACAGGGAAGCGACTTTGTTTTATACTATGTAGTGATGTCTTTATTAATTTATGTGTGTTGTATTTTTATCCATTTTTGTTTTATATGGGTGACAGACCTGAAATAAATGAAATTATTATTATTAATGAACTTCTGTTTACCATACACTACATAAATATCTTTGCCTCTTTGGTAAGTTTAGTAGGTTACCTACTCACAAATGGTGCAAGTAGCCATTTATGCAGCTGGCTCCACCTAACCCCTGGGTCATGTCGTGGATATGTTACGGTAGGAATACACTGTGACATTTTTTTTTAGCTCCGTTAGTACTTAGTAGATCCTATAGTAGCTATATGATTGGCTAAGTATTTATATGAAATGATGGCCAAAAGAAAAGTAAGAAAACCAACTGGACGACAGCCAATCTTCTTCATTTTGATCCTGCAACCTAATTGCGAAATACTATCAATCACAATTTGAATCATTTTGAAGTATATTGCTAATCCATTGCTTCATATGTCCGAAAAAATTGTCTGCTCAGCAACGTAAATAACGCAATGCATGTTGTTGAACTGCCAAAATTGAAGTCACTGCTACTGTTAGTGTGTTACGCAACTACCCCCGGGTTGGAGTTACCTACCTACTCAGGATATCGTTCTTTTGGGGGTATCTATAGTGATTCTGGTTTTATAATGAGAGAGCAATCGAGTTTTGAAGTTTGTCGCCTGTAGGTCATCCACCTAGAATTATGACTCTCGTAAACGAATCCTAGGCGATTCAGGTACCAACTTGAAAACATTAGTCCAATGAAACAGGAACTGAACCGCCTTCACATTCGTGCGATCAGTACCTACCCTACCACATGCCGACGACGAGCGCATACCTCAGTTGAAACAGGTCAAGTGCTTTAGCAGTCCTAAATATTCAATGATATTGTTTTGTAATACATAGTTGGTATTAATTTTGAAAGTCATTATGTCGCAAGGACGGCGTCTATCATATTGAAGAATTGTTGTAAGCGTTGCTTAATGCCAAAGTTTCAATGTGTTCAACTGGTATGCGCTTGTCTGGCGTGTGTTAGGTGTCGGTGGCGGGGGTGCAGCTATGTGTGGCGGCCTGGCTGACAAGTGGGTCGTGTTGTGAAACAGAGAGAGGTGGTTGGTGACGACGTCTGCGCAACAGCTGCAGCGGCGCGCGCGCCCCGTCTCACGCTCGCCGCCCGCGCTTTTCTCTCACACACGCAAAGTCAACGCAACTAATTGAAATTCCCAATTGTTTGTAACTAAATATTAAGACCAGGGCTTAAAAGAATTTAGCACGAGTTTTTAATTTGTTATCTAATTAAGTAAACAGGCAGACAGACAGACAGAGCTAAGGCAGTTTCAGTCCAAAGTGCCATGTATAATGGTTCTGCCCTTGACATTAGGTAGGTTACCTAACTAATTAAAGCTACGAAAAAACCAGTACCTAATTCGGTGTTACTCTAGATAATTATGCAACTTCCGGAGACAGGTAATACGATTAGTCCATATGCTTTCCTGACTTACCTTAAATAATAACAGTAGATATCTTATCAAATGAATATAAATCGTAAGTATCATAACATGACGATGACGTTCAGATTGGCGCTAGTACGAAGAACAACTTTGATCTTCCGAAATTATCGAAGTGATATAGGTGCTAGATAAGTGGTATAATCTTGATTTACTAAACGAGGACTTTAATGTGAACGCGGGGGACTTACCTACCAGGAGTGCGCCGACACATCATACCGGATGTGGAATAGCTGATGATGAACAGTAGGTTTACCAACCTTATCGCTATGAGAAGATATTGGTAACTACGTAGAATTGTGTCCAGATTAATAAAATCAAATCATGTCATAAATAAGTACGTAAATAAGCATTAAGTATTATTATTAAGTATTTAGTTAGGTATTGCAAATTATAAATAGATTATAAATAAATTAAATTAAATGAATATGCAAAAGTTCGGTCCTAGAGTTGAATACCATGGGAGGTAGCAGTCGATGTCCCTGCCACTATCTAGATATTGATCTTTGAGGATCCGATATTAGTGGCATCCAACTACCCGCGTGAAATTCTGGCAAGTTTACGGGGTGGCAACTGGCAAATAAAAAGCACACCTCTTTGTGAGAATACCGTATGCATAGAAAGGCGCCTATGTTCTGGTTAGACTGGAAGCCGCCCCAACATAGTTGGAAAAAGGCTAGGATGAGAAAGGTACGTATGTAGAGTATCCTATATTATTCAATTAGTATGTCGGAGTCGGGAAGACGTTCAACAGACTTGAACGGAACAGTCAGAGTTAGCGAAAATGCCAGTAACCTTGGGCAGTAAGCTAAAATCTATCAACTAACGTAGGTTGACATGATATACAGCAAGCATGCTGAACCAACACAGACATAAGCGTACTTTTCAATTGAAACAAATAGGTAAACGTATGCATCTACATAGCGTAGGTAACAGCTGATTAAATATGTATCTACCATTAGTAACATAACATAAACAATTACTTATTGTAAGTACCTAACAAAGAATGCTACGATAAGCCGTAAAGTTCTAATTAACTGGTACATTTGTAATAAAACCTCCATTAGCTAAGTTTTCTATTCGAAAAGAATTTTACAGAACCGGAGCAAACTACCCGCCCGACAGGGTCTATAATTGTATGTCGTCATTAATTTTAAGCCTACCAACTCTTTTAACAACATTATGGAATGCAATAAAGAATTGTGAACTAAGGACATTTAAGGATCGGGTCACGTGGCGTTCAGCCGGTCGATTCTGTAAAAATATCACCGTGAAATCATAAGTGAAGTGAGCACATAATAGTGTTAATCCCTAGCGAATGTCAGCTCACTCCACGCTCACATCACCCAAGCTTTCACGGTGAGATGGTTACAGAATCGCACGGCTGTAGTTACCTACCTAGGTGGTCTGGTCCTAACCCCTCAGGAAAAGTTGGTAATTCATAAGGGCAGCTATTATAATGGACTTTTTATACTACCTGCTCGCTAACGTCAAATTATATGTCATGCAAACCTAACCTAAAGTAAAGGCTCTAGCCGCGCATAAATATTATTGTACTGAATTTCATGAAAAAATGGATGGGTTGTGTGAAGGGTATTATGGCTAAGAAGGAAGGAAGTGTATTCTGAGCTTATTTGACGCTTAATAGAGACGTTGAAAGAAAAGTCGCCCTGGCCCCTGGCTATGCTGTGCTGAGCCGATCGGCAGTATGAGAATCATTCAGACACCTATAAGTCTGTCATAAAAACAAAACTTCATCTTGCATTAGCCTAACCTCCTGAGTCCATGAGGTCATTATAACGGACAAATTATCGTATGTAAGTAAGTTAAGTAAGTTTACCCCTTAAGTCCTGACATTATTTACGGTCGCCATTTGTAATAACCGGACGTACTTCCTAACACACATAGGTATCTGTTTTTTTGTTTAAAAATAGGGGTTGCTACACCTGATTTAGTCAACCAATGAGAATTCAAATGCTATATAATCTCAGGACTTAGGGCCGTCTGCCATTTTATCCGTTATCAAGGACAACAGCCGGTCGATTCTGTAAAAGTCTCACCGTGAAATCATAAGTGAAGTGAGCACTTAATAGTGTTAATCCCTAGCGAATGACAGCTCACTCCACGCTCAGTTCACCCAAGCTTTCGCGGTGAGATGGTTACAGAATCGCACGGCCGGTCTTTCCGACATCTTGAGGTATAAATATGGCGGACTCGGGAGGCCATGAAGACTATAGATAAGGAGTCCAAACTCTGTTACATTAGAGTTGTGCCAGAAATTTGAAAAAATAACGTTGGCGGGCAGAGTGCGCTGAGGTCGCTAAGTTACCAAGGTAGAGAATTCACTCGGTACACTACGTAATGCAGCGCGGCTGGTGGCTGGTTTTAGAACTATTACTCTAAGAATTTTTCGGGACAAATTTTCCGTATGCGATGCCCTAGAGTTTGGACTCCTTTTCTCTAGTCTTCATGCGGGAGGCTAAGCCCTGCGACCTAGCATAACGCTTTCCTCGTTGAGTGGGGCTTTGAAGATTTCGTGAAGACCTATCTACATTTTATGGGTATTTGTACAGAATATACTATCTTGATAGGTAACTAAGTAGGTACCTATATAAATTCTTATACGTACTATAGTTATTAAACCAATTAAAATGTATGAGCAGCGTGTCACACACAACATAAGTCTATTGCGCGCTTCTGAGAAATCGTGTCGTGTGAATATCGTTGCTTTGTTTCACTACGTCTACAAAACCGAACCGAAGTTCGCACAGCATCTTCATCCGGTAGAACACGAATTTATTATGTCACATTGTTAACATGGCCCGGCTGCGAATTGTAGATCTTTGACAGTTCAAATTCAAATTCTTTATTGCGAACTAAGTGTACAGAATGTTGAAGATGTTAAAAATACGTAGGACCTTAGAACTTAGTTGCCTGTTAAGGCATTGCAATTTAAATGGTTATAAATATATTAGGTCTTTACCTATGAAATTGCCGTTCTGCAGTACTGGCCATTTCAAATCAAAATATTTGTTTGGCTAAGAATTCTAATTTCAAATTAATTTTATTTTAAAAACACGGAATTTTTATAATTTACGTCACATTATATTAAGTATCACAATCATTTTAATATTAATTAATTATTTTTCTGCAAGGAATTCTTTTACAGAGTAATATGCCTTATTAATCAGGAAGTCTTTTAGCTTCCTTTTAAAAATACCAGTTGAATGTAGGTTCTTAATGTCAATGGGTGACTTATTATATATTTTTATACACATACTAAAAATACTATTGCTATGTACTGCAGTGTGGGATGTTTTATTGCGTATTTTTAAGTCTACTGCTTGTTAATGTGTCATAGGTACTGATGTTTGATTTAACTAAAATTGAGGTGGCGTAGATATATAGAGCAGGGAGGGTTAATATCTTGAGGTTTATGAAATGAGGTTTATGAGTTGTGTATCCCCAATATAGTATCCCATAAGATAGAGTGGATCCCACATAGGTATGATAAGCATCAAGTAGTGTGGTTTGGTTAGACACTTTTTTGAGCATGTAGAGGGCATAAGAGAATTGATTTAATTTGCTACAATACACTATTTACATGTGTTTTCTATGACATTAGAACCTATATAGGTACCTAGAAATTGTACTTGTAACCTCAGATACAGTTGCTTTATTGTACTCAATAGATAATGGAATTGATTTTGCGTTTTTATTCTTGAAATTCATGTAATGGGTTTTCGTAAGATTTATTTTTAGATTATTTATTGTAAGCCAATTTATTAAATTAGATAGGGAATCGTTTACTTCTAGGTCGTGATTTATATTTTGATTATTTGTGAAAAGAGCCGTACTGCGTATGTGTACGTACCTACAAATAAAACCATAGGGTGCCGAATAGCGTTATGTAAATCATTTATACAGCGTGTAACGGAAAGGGGGTATCAACCCTGAAGGAGGTGAATGTGCTCATGAAACTCAACAACTTTCCCCAAAGAACATAGGTCGAAATATGAAAAAAAAATTTGGCCCTCCCATAGTAAATCAATCAGCTGGTAGTCAGTTTTGTAAGGGAGGGCCAATTTTTTTTTTCATATTTCGACCTATGTTCTTTGGGGAAAGTTGTTGAGTTTCATGAGCACATTCACCTCCTTCAGGGTTGATACCCCCCTTCCGTTACACGCTGTATATATGAGAAATAGTAGTGGACCTCGACCCCTGAGGTACACCATGTTATACAACGTGTAACGTTAAATGCGCAAAACCTCAGACACCCCAACTGATTTTTAATTCAATTGACCTATTTCAGAGAGAAAATAAGTCATTAAAAAATTGTAAAGGTTTTATGTGCTGTTTTAGTTTTACTGGGCATTCTGATCGTTTCTTGCGTCTGTGACAACGCTTTATCGAGTGAGGAGTCGTCACCGGGCCGCTGCGCCGCGCTGAAATTAGCTCGCTTGACCTATTAATAAATAGACACGGCAACGTTTTTATGAAGATTTTTTGAAAAATGTGACCTATATTAAAAAGTGGTTCAATTAATTCTGCTCGTTATTCTGATCAAACTATTTTCAGGTTTTGCGCATTTAACGTTACACGTTGTATAGGTAAATCTTGGGCTTGATGTATATTTCATTTCTGTTTTTGTGAATGGACATAATTGTATTATTTCAGTGAACTTTATTCTATTACTGAGATAGGATTTGATTATTTCTAGTGCTTTACCGCGAACTCCGTATATTTCTAGTTTATGTAGTAGCAGTAGTTACGGGTAGTCAGAAGCCCGAAAGTCCGACAACCAGTCTCTCCAAGAGGCATCGTATTACCCAGTAACTTGGTTGTGGAGGTCAGATTATCAGATAGGCAGTCGCTTCTTGCAAATTACTAGTATTTAGCTGCATCCGGTTAGACTGGAAGCCGACCTCGACATACTTGGGAAAAGACTAGGCCGATGAAGATGATTTTCAACATGTTATATCCATTTTTCTTCATTCTAAGAAATGTTATTCACCTCTGGCTTACTTACTAGATATACCTAATAGATAGATATTGAGCGCAATCCTCATGTTTCTGTCTTTTTTTTTAAAAAAAAAAAACGTTGCCCCACACTAGGAATTTCTCCTGTATCGTGGGTGCGTTTACAAACACTTAAACTCACATACACAAACAGCCAGAGCCAGCCAGAAACTGTCTGACCATGATGTAGTGTTACATAACTACCATTGAAAAACGACCAAGGCAAGTCGGAGTAGAACTCATGTTGAGTTCGGTGAGATTGTTTTTAATTAAGTAAGTATAGGTAACTTGTTGTTATCTAGCTGAACCATTTGGACCAACCGGTTTTGTAATTAAGACTGCGAAATGTATCACACTATCTCCGAAATTAATAAATGTCCAAGCATGGAAGCATCTCGAAGTAGGTAGGTATTCAAGACTGGATTTTTTTTTTGTCTAAGATTCGACGTAATTATTCGCTACTAGAATATCTACATACTTGTATAAAATATTCAAATTGATTTAGATTTTAGCTCCTCTAGCAAGTTTACTGGTCTGAAGGTCAAATCCGGTGACCAAGAGAATGTAATTTTAGGGTACCTAGCATTCGATATTATTATTTTTATTAAGATACAGGCTATTACACTTAAGTAGGTAAGTGGCTAGACATATGTATGTTGTAATTTTTAAGGTACAGTTCTAGTTTTAACGCTACTGCATGAGGTCCTGGGTGCGATTCCCGGGACGGGCAGTGTTATTCCATCTAGAATTTCTCAGTAGTAGCCCGGAGTCTGGATTTGTGACCGGTTTATAGACCTCTTGAGTATATGTGTTCTGATATGTAGAAAATAGGTAGGTATACCTACCTAATTAATGGTGGGTCCACACGATACAGACTTCTGTAGAATTTTCTTTTCTAACGCACCGACATTTGCCTGTACTGCTTTGTTGCACAGACAAAATTCTAAAGTCTGTATCGTGTGGACCCACCATAAGTTGAAAGTATTTTTTCTATGAACTTCCCTACAATCCCTACTTATTGTACAGACGCCAGCACATCAAGCTACCCGAAACTGTCAGATTTTACCAATCAACTTTGAACCTTATGCTTCACCGATATAGTTGAAAATCTATTAAAGAAATCCGAGATTGTAGTAGCTTGATGTGCTGGCGTCTGTACCTACTGAAATATTAAAACAGGTAGGTTCTTAGGTATTTTCAATAGTGTAACGTACACTGCACTTTTGTGAAATTAAATTAGGGCAATCACGGAAACTTAAAAAAATAGGACCGAATAGGACACTGTTGATTTAAAATATATCAATAGCTACAAATTATATTATCAGTTTAGGAAACGCCTTGTTTTCCGGTAGGAACCTATGATGTTACATTGCCATCAATAATAAGAATAACAATCGCATTTCATGAAGTATTTAATCATACCGTAATGTTACGCCATTTAGCTAGCATAGGTTCATTATAAGCAAATACCCCAATAACCATGTATACCTATGCGTTATCAGGCAAAGCCTCATTGTTCACTCCAGGCGTGAGAGTAGAGCGTGTACGATAGACGTCAACTGCAATGACTAGGTATAATCTAACGTACTGGACATCAACTGTGTTAATTTAACACTGTATCTGTTCCTGAAGCAAGACACAGCAGTTAAATATCATTCTGTGATAGGTACACGAGGCAGGGAAAGGGGTAGGTAATTAAATCTATCTCATAGATTTGATGGAATAAGAAACCAATTAATTATTCATATTTATTTTAATTTCACGGATAACGTTTTACCGAAAATTAATAAAATTATAAGGTGTTCGTGCTCTGAACAGCTGCATTTCAAATATTAGCGGTGCCAATAAATTTTAAAATTAATTACGAAGGAGCGTTTGCGCATTGCATCCGATCCGAATCAAAAAAAATATCGGTCCAAAGTAGCCGTAGTAGGTAAGATTTGTATGAAGGGCTGCGCATTAGTTCCGAATTCTGTCTGTCTGAATTTCGAATAAGTATTATTTTCAATTCAAATCGAACACTGATCTTGAATTTGGATTCGGATACAGTGCCTAATCACTTTAAGTACCAAACTATCATGTTCTGAGTACGTGTTTGTAAATCATTAAAATGGAAGTAGGTACTACTGTGCTGGGAAAAATACTCAGGTATAGTCAACACTGTGTTACATACAGTGTTGACATGTCCAATTCCGTATTTAAAGTTCATAAAAAATAGATGAAATAAAATACTACCTACTCTTAATGAGATGTGTTTTATGACGACTTGGTAAATAAATAAATATACAAACTTTTTTTTTTAAATCAGATATTTAATATCAAAAATATCTAAGCTAAGGATTTTGACTAGCGATTAATTTAGAATATAAAAATAAACAATAGTAAATTAATGAACGATATTTACAGTTTTTTACTCAGTTATTTTTCGCATCTAGTTAGATTTGTTTTATAATGAGAGCACTTTAGTACCTACCTACATTCCGAGTAAGAATTAAATTAAATATATTTTATTTTATGAATCAATAAAAATAATATATTTTACAATAGGAAAAAATTGCTTGTGTAAAGATGAAACACATTATTTCAAATTTCCAACTACTTAAGTATGTACTTCGGGGAATATTTATGACGATGGAAAGTCAATTAGAGTAATCGCCTGTTATCAAATACATTAAGTGCGCACTTATCTCACATTTCCTTGTTTTCAAACCTTATCGACAACCAGATTTAAAATGACAAAGTTATAGGTACACAGTTAAATCCAATTATTAGTAGGTAGGTATTTAAATAATGACTCTTCAGTTTCATTATACAAAAAAAAAAAAAAAAAAATTACCTGCCATCGCCGAATCAAAGGCTAGAAAACATAATTTGATACGTTAAAATGATTTACATACTATTCTAATCAGATAGATTCATGTTATACCTACATCAAATTTAATGTAATTATTATGTAAATATAGCATATTTTACATCTAGGACATATCAACTCTAATTATGTATATACAAATCCTACATACAAGTACATAACTAAGAATCTCAATCGAATGTGATGCATTTTTATGACGCTAATCAACCCTTTATACCCGGAAAAAAACCTTAAATATTGATGCTTTCAATTTTTACTCTTTGTAAGTTATTTATTGTTGTTGTGTGTTGTTTTTTTCCTGTAAAAAAAGTCGAATGTTTGCGTAAAAATTGGTAGTAATCCATATATAAGGTAATTTTCCTCTAGAGCTCGCTTCAACTTTCCACCCTGTATATGAGTGTGCAGGCTTGTTAGACGAATCATATTCGCTTTCGTATGTGCTTACATAGAAAAACTGCGGCCATAACACAAGCAAACGCAGCAGGCCGTAAGTTGAGTAGGTACCTCTACATTAAAAAAAAATATATATATTATAAAATTCAATAAAGAATAAGTAATAACAATCTGATCGCAATAAAACATTTAGACTTTCGACAATCTGATTTTGATAATTAAAACACTTATCAAACTATAACATCTGTAAAAATAAATTTTGTTGATGTAAGTAAGTAATGATAACAAACACTTTATCGTAGCACATTATTCCAGTAAGTACAACAATTGTACACAAAATACGCGCATTGACGTGGAGTTGCGGACACCAGCCCGTATTACCTATTACCTAAGTACAACAATTTCATCGTGACTATTACAAAATTAGATCCACATTAGTATTTGCATCAAGTACCTACCTACCTATATTTGCAAAGCTAACGGTAAATTGCACATCTGTGATACGTATTTCTTCGTTTCACATAATAGCTAGAACATATTGTACCTACAGCAGGTCACCAAGCTTACATTTCTATCAATGAACATGTACGTAATACTTAACAAAAAAACTCGTTGTATGCATAACCTCCTGCCGTTTTAAAATAAACAAGCAGTGATTCTTCTTAGCATGTCGATGGCAAATATAACACAAAATATAAAAGCTTCGATAATATTATACTGCTAAATTATATTACAGAAGGATGATGAACTATCTATAAGTAATTTAATTACATTAACTGCCAAATAAAATTGTAATCAAAGTGGCAGTAAGCACAAGTCAGCAGACAAGTGATGCCATTGGGGCGTCCTGTTATAACATTGCACAAAAACAAGACTGCAACTATAAATAAATCGAGAAAATTGGGCGAATTCAATTTATTTACAACTTAATGATTGCCTGTCTGCCAGTGCCGGTATGCAAGCGAGAGGCATGGCCTTGATACGATAACTCAAGTCTTGTAAAGTCATAAAAGCTATTAATATGCTAGAGCCAAAAAAAATTACCTATTGACAAAGTAATGGAATGTCAATGGAACTTTATTAAGTTATAGAATATAAAAAGTTTCGGAATGTATGGAAATTAATAGGAAACAAAAGGATAAAAAAATGTTCGCACACATGTGTATAAAAGTATTTCCCGAATATTGGCAGCGGTACTTTTATAGTATGTACATCAATGAGTATCAGGCGTATATTCAAACAGCTTACAGCATAACCAAAGTAGGTATTGTCGAATTAATTTCATAACAATAATCCATAACTTTTGGTCCATTACTGAATAACAATATCTTTTTTCTGTCAATAATTAACATTAGTTAATTATCGAAGACTTAACGTTACAGTGCTATCAACTATAGCTGTGCGAAGACTTACAATAGTAAAAAGTTACCTACTCAACGGTAACCGATTTAGCGAGATTGCGCGGGCAGTCGACGTTGCAGTCGCGCAAAACGGCGATGTGGTACGCGAGGAGCTGCATGGGGATAACTGTGAGGACTCCCTGAAGACAGTCCACAGTTTTAGGTATTTGAAGGCATCGCGACGCAAACGCCATTGTTTCTTTGTCACCTTCCTCACAAATGAGGATGGGGCGACCTTGACGGGCAGTAACTTGCTGTAGTGCATTCATGCATTTTGTATAAACTGGGTCGCGCATTACGATCATCACAACCGGCATGGAGTCGTCGATCAGCGCCAGCGGGCCGTGCTTCAGTTCACCGGCCATAATGCCCTCGCTGTGCATGTACGTCAATTCTTTTACTTTCAAGGCGCCTTCAAGGCAAGTGGCAAAGTTGTATCCGCGGCCCATGATAAGTAGAGATCGTTGACGGAACAGGTCTTCAGCTAAAGTTTTTACTTCATTGTCAAGAGCTAGTACTTGACGGATCTTGGTGTCCAACTCATGAAGTCCTTCAATTATGTCAGCGCGCCTTTTTTGTAGAGATATACGATCCTCGCTGATGACGAGAGCAAACATCACTAACGACACAAACTGCGAAGTGTAGGCTTTTGTTGATGCCACACCAATTTCAGGGCCAGCGTTGATATGCACGCCACAGTGAGACTCGCGACAGATGGAACTGCCCACTGTGTTGGTGATACCGACGATCAGAGCACCGTGGCGTTTGCAGTAGCGGAGTGCCATTAGGGTGTCTGCAGTTTCTCCAGACTGCGAGATGAAGAAGCACACATCATCACGGAACACAGGTGTGTTCCTGTCCAGGAAATCAGAAGCCAGCTCCACCATGACTGGCAGCTCTGTTAACTCTTCCAGAAGCTGACGAGTAGCTACAGCGCTGTGGTAGCTGGTACCGCAGCCTATTAACATCAACCTTCTGCATCGTTTGATCTCCGGGATATAATCTTTAATGCCTCCTAAAGTAACAGTGCTGTCAGCAAAGTTGAGACGGCCTCTCATTGTGTTTACAATGGACTCCGGCTGTTCAAAAATTTCCTTTTGCATGAAGTAGTCATAATTGCCTTTCATTATTTGTTGGAGTTCCAGTTTCAGAGTGAAAATTTCTCTCTGATGAGGGTCAGTACTACTCCCAGAGAGACGGTGAATGCTGAGTACACCATCTTTGATATGAGCAACATCATCATCTTCAAAGTAAAGCACTCTGTTGGTATGTTCAATAACTGCAGAAGCATCAGAGGCAAAGAAATATTCAACTTCCCGTTCTTCTTCAGGCTGGAAGTGAGCATGGCTGTTCACTCGTGGGACAGATGGCACAACACCGCGGGTGGCTTTGTTATTGGTGTACATAATGGGTACATGATCACTGGAGAGACGGCGACGTGTCTTGATACCCACAAGTAGTGGGCTACCACGGCGGGTTGCTACGCACTCATTTGGGAAATAACGGGACTTGAAGCACAAAGCAAAAGCACCTTCTAACTGTTGAATTACCTGCTCTGCTAGCTCTTGGAAGCTGAAGTCCTTGTGCTGGTTGTATAAATGATGAATCAGCTTGGCAATTGCTTCTGTGTCAGTTTGGGATTCAAAGATGTAGCCTTTGTTTTCAAGGAAAGTTTTAACTTCTTTGTAGTTGGTAATAATTCCATTGTGGATGACAACGAAGGCGTTGTCCTCGCCAGATCGCTGCGGATGAGAGTTGACAGCGCTGGGCTCTCCGTGGGTGGCCCATCTCGTGTGAGCGATGCCGCAATGTGAATCCACACTATCTTCCACTGACAGTTCCGCACTGCTCTCCTGAAGCAGTTCCTCGAGGGCGGCTACTTTGCCGCGTCGTTTAAGAACAGCTATGTCTTTCTGATCAGCGGCGTCGACAGCAACGCCTGCCGAATCATAGCCACGGTATTCCAAGCGTTTTAATCCAGTAACTAACAATTCCAATATTTCTTTTCGAGTTTTAGGCGTTAGGTGATTAATATATGCAAAAATTCCACACATCGTAAACGAAGCAGAACGATTTAATGGATCCAAGCGTACAAAACCACGGCTCGCGGCAGACTGCAGTTGCTACAACACACAACAGATATTGAAGGCCTACGCGTATTGCTCCTACCACTAATAAGTTACTTTCACTTACGGCAAAGCACACGTCATCGTGTTTCGTTATCAACAACTCATTGGTATCGTAAGTAAATATAAGCGGCGAAAACTCATCCACCTCACAGAAACTTGATAACACGAACTGTCAAATCTGCCGTTTATGTTAAATCACTGTCAATGTCAGATAAGTACATTGTCAATAATTGTGACTGTCAATCTGTAGACAACTTTTTTTTGAGTATTAGCATTTTAGGATAGACTATGAGTTAAGGCACGCTTTTAGATAAAGAGAAAAATAGCAATAGTTAATAGTACTTTGAAGCAACTTCATCTGCTCGGATTTCGTACTTTCCCCTACGAACATCAACACCCCTTCCACTGTTTACACAATGGATACAGTTGAAATAACTGCATTTTAGTGTTTAATATGAACAAATAAATGTTGTAAGAGCTTACGCTTACGATTAGATTAAAATAACGCACATCAAGCAACCTGAAACTGTTAAATGTTCCCAGTTAATCTTGAACCTAATGCTTTAGCGATAAAGTTGAAAATTATTAAAGAAATTCGACTGATTCTATTAGCTTGATGTGTTGGCGTCTGTGCATACTTAACCTTTTGAACGCCAATCACTTGTATACAAGTTCGTATTACACAAGTGATTGGCGTTCAAAAGGTTAAGCGTTTGTATTGTATAGTACTTATTAATTCCATGCGTAAGCATTATTTAATTTTAGTATTATAGCCACCGTTTGCGGCGTTGTGAAGACTTAAGGCGATTATCACACTGCACCACGCTCCGTCACGTAGTGCGGAGCAGCCATTGCAAACAAAATTGGTCGCTGTCATGTCGGCGGGCCTGGTGCTGGGCCTTTTCCCTATCATGCGGATTCACGTCCGTGTCTGGGGCTGCCCCGTAATCACGTCCTATCGTTTGTTACGTACTTTTCCTGTCAGCCTGTCACCCTTGCCACACGCACCCGAGACGCGGAGCTTGCGGGTGCAGTACACGCTTATCACTCAAGCTAGGGATATTCGATATAGATACATCGATGCATCGAATTCACTCGATGTTTACAGTACGATGCGTCGAATCGATCCGATGCTTTGAGAAGCTCAAGCATGTGGGTGAGGCTAGGGAGTGCAATCTCGAGTCGGGAGAGATCTCGCGTGCTAAGTCGATCGCTGCCGAGATTAGTTTTCGAGATTTTTGTGACCGACATTTTGCCCTATTATTTGAAATAATGCGTTTTTTTAATAAAAAAATCTTTAACTTGGTTATAAAATTAAAATGAAAACTACACCTAATAATATTACTTAGTAAACGTGGCATAGGGTGCAAAATAAAACTAGTTTTATACCAGTAGCTTCTTTATTGGTTTTATCAGGATCAAGGTCATTACAAAATTATTGAAAAAATTACAAAGTTACATTTAGCTTAAAATGAGTCTCGTGTTTGTTTTCCGTACAGAAGAATATCTAAACAGTAAGATTATGGAAACAGTATTAATGGGTTGATTAATTTTGAATATTTAAACCCTCACACAGAAGTACAAATTAATTCATTTTTATATTTAAATACTAGAAACCAAAATTCGTTACCTACGCCTTACAAAGTTTTCAAAAATTTCTATCATTACGTTTATAACGCTTTAGTCATACTGCTAACTATAGAGGAATGATTTACAATCAAATGCCCTCAAAAACTACGCTGATGTTAACTTTACAATAATCATCCGACCATAATATGTGAAGCAAGTAGATACGATAATACTTACACCTACGTATCTAGGCATAGTAAAAATAGACATGCAATGAATTTTATTCATTAATAAACCAGAATAGTTAATATGAAAACGTGTATTTTAAAGCCAATTTAAAAAATACAATTGAAATATGGACAGAATTAATTTTAAAATATTAATAAATAAAAATAAGTAACATAGAAATGATTAACTAATACAAATCGACGAGAGTACTAGGATTAGTCAGTTGACACGCACAAAGCAGTCAGTGTGGTCTGTACACGGAAATGGTTTAAAAATTCAACGACCACTCCATTGCTTTTCCTCCTAAATTCCTTGCGATGGAAAAATAAAACGTAACGAGCTTTCAGATACGGAAACTCAAACTTGGCGAGTAACTTACGACTAAAATAATCACAAAGATATAAACTTAACACGTAAGCGTAACTAAAACGAACTAACTTTAAGAATATCGTGCTATGATAAATGCATACGTAGAGGGCGAGCGTGATGTCACCAGTGAAGAAGCTCCGATTGCGGGGAGACACTAGGGGGCTAGGTACGCGGCTAGGACTCGACGAGTAGCGGCCGCGGGCACCGCGCCGCGGCTCTGACGTCACGCGCACGATGCTCGTCGGTTGTACTACATTGTTTAGCATGCCCCATAGTTATTTTTTCTTCTGGGCCTTCTCGGCAGCCTTGGTAATTTTGCCCGTTGTGACTTCCTTGAAGGTTACGCTCTGAAACAAAAAATATTACTGAACTAAAGATCTGAAGGCAGAGACCGCTTAGCACCAAACAAAACAAGATTCGTGCCGTGCAGCAGTATGAGCAGCATGTGTTGGGTCTCTTTGTTTGTGGAAGGCACAAATGGATTTGGTTCTGTGTGAGCACTGTCTGCTGTTTATTGACGAAGCTCTGACGAGAGGCAGGTAATGGGCAATCCAAGATTTAATAAGTGATACCAGCAGCGCCACTAACTAACAAAACATGTAATGGAAGAAATCTGGGTCTGCCTCATAGTTGACAACTAGACGTCTTTTGGGGATAATAGGGGGGGCTGTGGTTTAGTAAGTTGGTATGCCTTGATTTTGTTGGCGTCGCTGGCAAAGCCTGGATGTGGCTGGCATAGGAGCGTGGGGATTGGCACAAGAAAACGAGGCATGTGCCCAGAAGTGGGAGAAGTCGGGTTGTGGGTGATGATAATGATAATACCTTGATGACGCCTACGGCGACGGTCTGGCGCATGTCACGCACAGCGAAACGTCCGAGGGGCGGGAATTCTTGGAACGACTCCACGCACAGAGCCTTGGTCGGTACCAGCGTCACGATGGCCGCGTCGCCAGACTTTATCGACTTCGGATCCACTTCTGTTGTCTTGCCTGTACCAATTTTGGAGATTTATAGTTTTAATTTTGGCGATTTATATGGCAATAACACCATGAGTCTAGCCGGTCTATTGTGTAAAAACATGGATGAAGTGAGCTGTCATTCCACCTGCCTTGGTGACAACACTGCTTCGTTAAGGGCCTTTTACGCCCTTAATTAATATACTCTGCACCTGATGACACTATTGACAGCTCACCGCAAGTTCATTTCAGTTAAAACTTCGCGGCAATTTTTGACAGAATAGATCAGCAGATCACCAGACCTTCATTAGTGTATTTTATACGCACCAGTACGGCGATCGCACTTCTCCTTGATCTCGGCAAACTTGCAGGCGATGTGCGCGGTGTGGCAGTCCAGCACGGGCGTATAGCCGTTGCTGATCTGTCCCGGGTGGTTGAGCACGATCACCTGCGGACCGAATAAGCTATGAATCGATAGGAATCTGTGGACCACTAGGCAGGCACGGTCGCACTCGCAGCCCAAGATCTGGGCGAGACTGTCACCATCGATGCCAAGGAATATTTTTAAGGAAGTACATTTCCTCTTTGGTCCAGTGGTCGCAAGCGTTACTGGATATGTGTTTTAGATTTTTTCCCTACGACGCACTGTTTTTAAGATATATACGAGAAACCCAAAAGTTCCCACTTTTGGGTTTCTCGCATATCTTAAAAACAGTGCGTCGTGCACATCAGAGATATGTAGCAATACGTCTCAGTGTATCGCGTAGGTATTTATTTTGATGTAATGCCAATAAACGCATTTTCTTTCTTTCTTTCTTTAGGTATCGGAAACGTGTGGAAATGCTTTCGGGAGACCGAGAGTGAAACTATAAGGTCTGGATCAGGAAGAATTACAGCCACAACTTCTCAGGAAGACTAGTACATCAGGTTAACTGCGCGAAGAGAGCATACCGTAAACGCCCAGGCCGTCCAAAACCGGTTGCGGCAGTCTAGCGGCAGTCTACTGGTACCAGAGTCCGTGATCAAACCATTCGTAATCGTCTCCACAAAAATGGTCAACGTTCCAGAGTGCGTGTTGGTCGTCTCAAACTGACAAGAGCCCACCAAGTAGTGCGCTTAAGGTACGCTCGCGAGTATTTGAACTAGGCAATAGATAACTAGAGGGTTGTACTCTTTACAGACGACTGTAGGGTCTAGTTTTTCAGTGATGATAAACGAGTCCACGTGTGGGGCCCCCTATTTTCTTTTGAGTAGTTCATTTCTTGAGAAACCGACTAGCGACTGTGATGGCACTACTCTAAGTGAAATTACATCGTTCTGCGGAGATAACCTAACGCCTAGCGTTAGCATTACCTAAGAATGTAGGTACGTCCGATTACAATAGAATGTTTTACTTAGTCAGTTATGTCGAGAAGATATTGTCTTAGAAAATGTAATCGTCTAGTCTACGCTCGCCTACTAAAATATTTTCCCTCTTGAAACTGCGTTGTTTATTTTTTGCTTTAAGGAAGGCCGAACTGTCATTATCAACTTCGAATCGCGCTGGACCAGATAATACTTTTTTTTATGTGAAGTGTGTCGATAAATTCTATCTGACCTGACTTCCGGCGCTCAGAGAAATCCAAGAGACTTCTCGAGGTTAATTAATATACTTAGATTTATTAAATATGGGGGATCCTCGGTTAGTTTATGAATAAGTGTCTTGAAAAACAAGGACAGCCGCAGTACCTATGAATTGACGTACGAATGAACCCCCTATGGTCATGTAACCACGGCCACTCCATGCTTATCCATAGAAACCCCCCGTTGATCATTTGCAGGAGTTATTTCGTCATGAGCTCATAGTCGATATTCGATAAAAACCCAATTACCCACCATTAATGCTCAACAAACAATTCAGTGTTCTACAATAGCCAGTAGCTAATTTCACAGCATTGTGTAGACATGCAATAGTCATAACAGGGACCTATGTGTTAGTAGGCACAAGGTCAGCCGATAACATTCATTACAAAACTGATACGCGGCAGGAAATTAGGGGACACGATAATATTACAACTACTTACTAATGATTACATTTAGCAATAAGTACACCGAGGTGTTAAGTTTTCGCAACGTTGCCAAATGTGTCGGCATTTTAGGCAATTTCTAACTTGTTGTAATACACAACGTGCGTGAGCTATAACAATATCATGTAGACAGAATTAATTTATTAAAGAACACATGAAATTATTTCAGTAATTTCCATTGTCTGACTAATGGCATTCAACTTCATTAGGTACAAGTTTCTCGAGGCCGATGTTCAAATACGGCGCGATTGAAGATCGAACGTAGTTTTTTGCTGTAATTCCAGGTAACAATATTTTAAACGATTCATGATTTTGAATACGGAAATCGTTGATCAAAATCAAGTCTTTTAATAAAATTAGGCTGAAAATCAGCACTTTTGGAACTAAGGCAATCCCCAAAACGTCCGCCCTTCACCACTTCCTAGTGCTTTCGCTGGGAAGAAGTGGCGCAACTAACTCCACAGCTGTCTGTCTGTTCACTAAAAAAAAAACTTGGTTCAATAGTAGATGTATGATGAAACAATAAAATAGTAGATGATATCCTCCTCAAAACGCTTGCCGATGAAAAGAGACTACTTTTGATGTTCCCTTGAACAAGCATTTGGAAATAGATTTAGTTACGTATTTACCCAGTTTTCGAGTCACCTGAAGAGATGTTCCGGGCTGCCTTTTAGTTCTGTTTGAATAATGAACGCTAAAGGCCGAAGATGATGTTACTAAATAAACAGGACTAATAAAAGAATGTCGCTTTACCTGGGCCGTGAAGTCGGCAGCACCTTTAGGCGGAGCGTTCTTGGAGTCACCGGCCACGTAGCCACGACGCAGTTCCTTAACGGACACGTTCTGCAAACAACACCAATAAATATCGATGTAATTTTTCTCTTTTCTCTCTAATTGGGACAATACGTTTCTCATGAAATCTGGAAAAAGTATGTGGTACATGTACATACTTTTTCGCGCCAGCCTTTTTTTCCGAATTTAACTGAGTAGGCAGATATTTATAACGCAAGGCACATCCGATATTATTGCATTCTAATGCCGCGGTCCCATGACCCTTTTTCTCACAGGCCAGATCAGGCGGACAGGCTCTGGGAACCGTCGCATCCGATGATTCCTGCTATGGCATGTCGTCACCCGTCCGAGCAGTCGTCGGGAGTCAGTAAGAACGTCAATAACGCGGCGTTGCGCGCCGTTTATTGTTTGTGACAATGTATATGTACCACTTGCAATCTCCAGAAAAACACCGTGAAACGCAATGGATCACTAAATCCATAACCTACTCTCAATATCTACCCTGCTCTGTGATTCGTACCTTAACATTGAATCCAACGTTGTCTCCGGGCATGGCTTCCTGCAGAGCCTCGTGGTGCATCTCCACAGACTTCACCTCAGTGGTGATGGCGGCCGGCGCGAACACCACAACCATACCTTAACAAATTATCGTCATCATTTAATAATGTGCTTCTTATTTCAATGGCACACGTTTCAAACCTTATTTTGCTCTCAAAAACAGAATTTCAGCTATCCAACGTAAGAGGGAAAAGTAGACACATCCATACACACAGTCCTTTTCGAAGAAAAGTTTCAGAACAACTGTTCAATATTTTACAAAAAATATTAATCTCCCTTCAATAGAACTTAAATAGAACTTAAACCTAACGCGCAAAATGTGTGCGTGCAAAATAGGTACCACATGTCTGCCTAACCCTTTGGGAAATACAAGCGCGATGTTATGATAATGCATAAAGATCAAAAGTAACCCCTACAAGCAAGCATCCCAGAACCTTTCATTTTGGACATCCGAAAGATGAAGACTTATCGGGCGTTGGAAATGCTGCTGACACTATAAACGTGAGGAATTTCTTACCAGGTTTGAGGATGCCGGTCTCAACTCGCCCCACAGGCACAGTGCCTATGCCTCCTATCTTGTACACGTCCTGCAGAGGCAAGCGCAGCGGCTTTTCCGTGGGCCGAGAGGGGGGCTGGATCGCGTCCAGAGCCTGTTTCAACACACATTCATACAATACACCCACATGGGCCACATGAGAGTTGGTACTAGGCCCTTATGCTATAGATAGTCGACAGTGAGAGAGTTGAAGTTCTGCTGCGACAAAACCCGTAGAACTTTCCTTTCGACCTCGATCAAGTCTTCGGCAGATATGAAGTTATGAGTTGCGAGTTGATTTAATAGAAATGAGGAAACGATCATGATTTTAAATTAGTTTCCTTTTCTTCTAGTAGGAAATAATTATTTGAAAGGTAGGTCTGTACAAGGACGAGCAATGTAAGAATGTCATGCAGCCTGTTTTTTTTCCTAAATATTTCCGATAATAATCGTGATGTTGCTTTAGCTCGTCTGCCCTTTCAAAGAGAGAGGCTTCGCGATCGTACCTAAAGACTAGACCAAAAGGTTAAGGACTTAATCGAAAGGAACGAGATGAAAGTAACCACTCGAAAATCTGCGCGTCACTGCCTCTGATTAGGTCAGTTTATTTTTGACTAGTGTTACTCAGTACCAATAGCGTAAACAATGGTGTTGACAAAATGAGGTGAAAAGTTTATGCGAAAAAGGATTTAAGCATAAGGATTCTCCTCCACCCATAACTATTAGGTACCGCCATTCGTTTGTAGGTGACTTTAAACTTGGATTGCAGCCAAATAAATTTTTACAAAAACCTCAAGCCAAGGCAGATTGCAGCCACATGCCAATTCATTCACTGGGAATTGGGATCCCAAATTTTTTTTTTTCAATGATTCTGTGTCATACCTAGCTACTATATCCGCCCTAAGATCAATACAATAGTTACAACTGGCAGCAGAAGTGTCTATAGTATAAGGGGCTTGTTCGCGCTTGGACGTGGAGTTGCAAAGCCAGTTACAGTACACTTACTACTACCGTTTGTAATGCGTACCTCAATAAGGCATTTGCCCTCAACCTTGCCTTCCTTGCGGTCGATGGTCCAGCCCTTGAACCAGGGCATTTTGTCAGAGGGCTCCAGCATGTTGTCCCCGTGCCAGCCCGAGATGGGCACGAACGCCACCGTGGCGGGGTTGTACCCTGCCGCATCGAGATTATGTAAGTATTCGACCTTAATGTCACCTTGCGTTTTTACTATATGTAAGAACGAAGTAAGATCGACCCATTTATATTGGAGCTTTTGTTCAAAAAAAGTTATTTTTATTATTTAGTAATTGTTAACTTACTGTTACTGTGACATGAAAATTTTACGACCAGTTTTTTTTTTTTGTAACATTAATTAGAATAGAATAGAATACTCTTTATTATGTACACCATCACCAACCACCAATTAGGTCGTAGTGTTTAAATACCTACCCGACTTTTACTAAGATTTTATAGATTCCAGCTCTGCTTCAATTGAAATGCCATTCCCTTTTTCATAATATCGGATTTGCGGATGAAAGACAAAATTATCAATGAAATTACTGCTTTCAGAAAGAGACTTTATAGTAATCTAATGTAATCAGTAATGAAAACCAGAGAAAAATCTGTTAACCCTCTTGTCATCCCATTTGTGATCTGATCAAAGCTAAACTTACCAATCTTCTTGATATAGGACGACACCTCCTTCTTAATCTCCTCATAACGTGCCTCGTGGTAAGGAGGCTCGGTGGAATCCATCTTGTTGACGCCGACGATCAGTTGCTTGACGCCCAGGGTGAAGGCGAGCAGGGCGTGCTCGCGGGTCTGTCCGTTCTTGCTGATGCCCGCCTCAAACTCACCCGTGCCCGCAGCCACAATTAACACCGCGCAGTCAGCCTGATAGACAATATTATCAGCATGATGGAAACATCAGTCAACAGTTGGGCTGGTGAAGGTCACGGGAAGACGTTGGATGGGAGACGTTTTTTGTTCAACCGAAAGTTGCCCACTATTAAACATAATATAGCCCATGGTCAGTAGTGGACACCTTTCATTTGAATGATTATAATGATGAAGATTGTCGGCGTAGATGATTACTGGCCATCCGGATCCCAGACACTGACTGAAAATTTTAATGACGCTCGGAAGCACTACTAGCGCTCTTCTATCATAATTATTATGACGGTGATTTACCCAAAATCATAAACTTGAATTGTAGGTTGGTAATGTTGTCCAAGACACCGATGAGTTGTAGGATCCAATGGCAACAGCAGTCTAGGAATTAGAGAGAAAAAAATGTGATCACAACAACCTGCTTACCTGGGAGGTACCGGTGATCATGTTCTTGATGAAGTCCCTGTGTCCGGGCGCGTCGATGATGGTCACGTAATACTTGCCCGTCTCAAACTTCCACAGCGCGATGTCGATCGTGATACCGCGCTCACGCTCTGCTTTTAACTTGTCCAACACCTACGAATTACAAAGAATACAACAAACACGTATCTACAGCTCTTTCCGTCATCAAAGGAGGAAAGTGCGGTAAAGTAGCAGTTTCCAATATTTGTTTACAACAACACGGCCTGTATCGCTGAGATTGAAAAGAAAAGCTAAATAGAACTTCGTATTGTTAATTTGTTACGTTAAATAGTTTTCACATTATTTTCATATTTTCCACTGAAACCTTTGTTTCGAAAAAAATAACCTGTAGAGTGTAGATAAACAATTTTGAATAAAAACCATAACCTCACCACACAAAAACTAATTTTATTACCAGCCTGAACAGACTCTTGAAGAGGAACAGATAGTCCAATTAAAAAAAAAAACTAAGGTTCCTATGACACAAGGTCAGATGCGCAATAAATCTCTGTAAAACTAAAGAAACGCCAAATAGAACTCAGCAAAATAGATACGTACCCAAGCATACTTGAAGGAACCCTTGCCCATTTCTTGGGCCTCCTTTTCGAACTTCTCGATAGTCCTCTTGTCGATGCCCCCGCATTTGTAGATAAGATGGCCAGTGGTGGTGGACTTGCCAGAGTCTACGTGCCCGATAACCACGATGTTGATGTGAGTCTTCTCTTTACCCATGCTTGTGGCGTTAGGCGAAACTTTAGATAATCAACTTGTAACCTGGACAACATAAAGTGAACTGTCATAAAAAGTCTATGTAGAGTACCTAGTTTCAGAGAGCGGAAGATTTTGTCATATCGCTACAGAACCTCTTTTGAAAGTGGTCGGTACAATATTTAAGTCATAATCATACGACAATAAGACATGACAGCGACAGTTCTGCATAACATTGAGAAATCCCATCCTATACTTGAAAAACTGTTGAATAGATAATTAAATCATTAAGGAAGTGATTTAATTGTCTATTCAACAGTTTTTCAACGATCGGCTTTCACGGATCGGCAGACGACAATGGATTAAAATCCCTTAATTCACTGTTTGTATCTATTCAATTTTGTAAAGGTCAACGAACCTTTTTACGCATTTGGTAAGGTCTACCTTTACGCAAATGTTAACATTTATACAACGTTAATTAAATCAAAGTTAGGTTTGATTTCAAATCTATTTATCCCGAAATACAATTAATTGTCGCCTTGCAAGTTGTTGTGTTTGTTTTATGATGCATGATTAACATTTCATAAGTAATCTTTTACTGCAAAACCTTAAACGGTTGCTGATTTTAACACTTATTATGGAATTTCTAGTCACGTGGGGCTCACTGTAATTTTCATCTCTTTATCAAGCAGGTAGAGCTACTATTGTAGCTGCACTTAAAGCGCACTAACAATAAGTGCGCGATTGAATTAGTCGCATCGCAACATTCCCGAGGGTGTCTCTCTTCCGAGCGTGCGCATAGGACATCCGGGACATCGATACAGCAGAGATGTTCTGCCGAATATAGCCTAAACCCACCCACGCAAATTAATTGTACTTCACGCCAGCCTAGTAAAAAAAGAAAATTTACTCCTAATTCAATTCAAAATCAAAACATTTCACCGAATAACCGAGCTTCTGCACCAAAGAAAGTGAGATGTCTCTAGAATTTTCCACCTTCGATCTTTCAAAGCTTTTATTGATGTAGGAGCGTTTAGGGTTAATTTTAGTGATTGCTGCCTGCGTCGCTATGTGGGTGTGTTCTTGTAAGTAACTAGTGTCAGAATATGATATATATGGGCCCTATCCAAGGTAGTACTTAGACCACCAACTTTCTTCATACAATAAGATGTAGAGGTACCGGTGACTTGACAGAAATTGCACAAAGATTACGACGCTGTTACTGTGTATTTATTATCTATCACAAGGAGAGAGTGCATTCAATCTAATTTTAGTAGACGTGATATATACAAGTACTAAAGCAGATGTATTGCAACAGTATGATTCAAAATTAGAATAATCGCATGTCGCACTACATAGCATAGCATGCATGCGTACCGGCGACGCACATGGAGTTCGCAATGCGTCCATCTTGAGCATGTTTGTCTGCATCAGATAAATTACGACCAACGCCATGTGCCCGGTATTTTTTTAGAAAATTAAACACGGTGACATTAACATGACATAACTTTGAAATTGGAGAAATCATATTTTTCACTTCATGCACAAATGACCCAATTATCTATAGAAAAAAAAAAAAACAGAAATAAAGCCTTAAAGAAAACCTTACAACTGAGAAAGTCTAAAGTTGCTATTACAAGAGTTGACAAAATCGTCGCAAAACATTACAAACGTGTAAGAGCATGAGTATTAAAAGCCAGAACATACATTTTGTTATTATAATGTTGTTCACTGAAAGATTTTTATTACAAAAACATAATAATTGCGTAATTTTAAAATCTTATACCGGCAGAATACCTGTGTCCAGGTGAAATCGAAAAATATTTTCAGGAAAACCACTGTTTTAGATTTTGGTTGTAAACTCGTAACAGAATCACACAAACGCCATAAAATAACTGAAAGTGTATATATTTTAGAATAAAACACAAGAAAAGCTCACCTTTGCAGCCGCAGTCACGAATTTTCCGAGCAATTTTCGAGCATGCGCCGTAGACAATTCGCCCGGGAAATGCAATCAATAAAATCAAAACTGTACCTATTAACTTTAGTTGCGAGAAATATAATTTTTGTAATGGATTATGTTATCTTAATTCAGCTTATAATTATTGGGTTATTTAAACTGATGCAATATTCACCTGTTAGCTAATTAGTTTTTTAAAATACTTCGGAAAAACCGGAAGCGCAGAACTTTCTTTTTCTTTGTGCTTACTTCGAGCCAAGCATCTATTCGTCGCTCGTATTGAACCTTTTTATTAGATACCTATAGAGCGTTTTTGACTATGGTATTTTACTGTTGAATCAGTCCTTTTTATATTAATTATGATCCTTCTTATTCTATTAACAGTTGCGTTTATCGTAACATTTTATACTGAAATAACTACCTTTGCACAGATATTAAATTAAGAAGATTAACGACAGTATTCACCTTCTATTTGAGATATTAAACAACATGTTAGAAATTACCAATAAGTTTCTTGGAGTTCCATAACAATACGAAATGCTTTGTGATTGAATCGCTATCTAAGGTATTTGGGTACCGCCCTGAGATAGACACACAGCGTAGTGCTTCTTCAATAATCTTTGAGTACCCACGGAACCAAAAAAAATGTCTTTAGAGTATTGCCCCCTGATGGAATTCTTAAAAAGGGTAAATTCAGGTTTGCTTTTAATGAAGTTTGTTTATGCTGAAGCTAGTTAATATAGTAGTGTCCGCTCTAAACTGTCACTGTATCATTCTAGATAATTAACGTAGATAGTTGTCTCATAATGATCTGGTTTGACTGATAGCAAAGGGATCATTTTATTATATCCAAAGAGTCATAAACTCAGAGATTTAACTCAATTTTTTTTTTTTTTGTATCCCAGTAGCTACCGGCATCGTGTCTGTCGTCAAAGATAAGTGGATAATAAAACAGAATAAGTAATTTTATTATTTTTAATTGTTTAAACATACCTTTTAAACAGTTCTTATAATTAAATTCGAAAATACTCAGTTAAATTATAAAGTTTAAAATATTGAAATTGTGAATGTAAATATTGTATTGTGTGTATAATGAATCATAAATTAAATAGTGAAATACAAACTCCTGATTTACACTAAATTAGCCATAAAGTAAAGGTAAAATAATAGAATACAGACAAAGATTGGAAATTCGATCTCATGTCTAGACGAGTTTACGTAGAGTTAATTAAATTGTTACGGAATGTAGTCTATGATTATAAATTAGGTAGATAATCTGGTGTAATTACAATTCAAACTAATTATGCACGTTTTCAATGAGAGATTTATTTCAAAACAACGTATAGTTTACTAATCGTATATAATTATAAACAGGTCATAATAAAAATCGTTTGTTCTGTGTGGCAATTATAACGCTTGCAGTAAATTTCATAAAGTTAGCACACAATATGTAATTAACAAAATAATATTAATTAATTTTAATTATTAATTACCAATGTAACCATTCATCACATAATGTAGTTTCTTGAAAATTCTTTTAGAAGAGGCGTTGTTATTTACGTCAAATAAAATACGTGAAAGATGAAACGGAAATAATTACAAACTCTACTAAAATTTTGATATTTTTCCTTACAAAACACCAATACTAGTAAAAAATGTGACACGTCTGTTACAGCTATTACAAGTTTTACTATAATTCATAACATGATATGAATACACAGCATGTCGCAGCATCATGCTGAGATAGGAGCCTTCGGGCCTTGTACAGGACAGTTTAGTTTGTGATCTCCTTGTGTCACAATAAATACTTTTTCTTTTCATTCTAATACAATAACAATACCCGCTAGATCCCATCCTCGGCTAGTATAATAATAATTACAATAGTATGCATTTAATAATCTCTTATATTTTCCTCTGTCTAACCTAATTGCTCATGGCTTCTTAATTAAAATTCAAAAATAAATAATTGTAAATAATCATTAAAAATGTACGAACAAAAATTGTATTCAAGATATAGCCTAAAATGCAATAAAGTTCTGAAATCATTGAAAAGGCATCCGTCAATAGAATCACAGATAATTTACATTTTACTATTGCTTACATTACGGTTATCGCATTTTTACTGTCATAAAGTTAACACGTTCAACGCCATGTCGGATATTGCTGTCAGACATGGCGCATTTCAATTACCGACATGGCGTTGAACGTGTTAACAGTATATTTATGTTTATTTTCCTCCTGGCCAGGGCAGGTAGCTGCCCCATCCTTTGCTAGGGTTTGGATCCCAACCTGTAACACATAACAGGGTAAAGTAAACTTCTGTTCCGAATACAGTCATCGGTCAGATTTCGGTTCGGAAGAATCATAAAACTAAACTTACGAGAAAGACTGCAAAACTTTTTTAAAACAAACCTAGTCGCCCTAAAAAGTTTGAAAAACTTCTCTTGGTGATTTTGAAGTGCGTTTTTATAATTGGAGAAAAAGCCTTATGCTTTATTTTATCACTTAGGGATTGTCCATTAATCACATGATGTTTTTTGGAAACTGTTTAACCCCCCGCCCGGCCCCCTGGTGAGGTGGCAGGTTGTTATGACTGGCATAAAAATAATATTATTATCGGTTTAGAAATCGCGCGTTCAATTAAAAATACACAGACGTGATATCTCACTACATCCCTCCTCCCCCCCTTGTGATATTTCGTGACTCCCCTCACCCCCACCCCCTTTCGATCCCCACGTGATTAATAGACGATCCCTTACTGATGAGTTATGGTTAATTTATCTGGCAAATCATATAGTTATCGTTCCGGCCTTCACAGTACAGATTTTGGTCAGAACAGTGGGATCTGAAGGTAGAACTGATCATGTATTGACATTTGTAGCCTTGAGGTCTCGTTTTCTAAAAATATTGATACTGTTGGCCTTACCCCTGGCGACTGCATTAATTTTCTGCGTCTCTTCGTGTGTGAGTGTGAGTATCTTCTGCAGCACTGGCACCAGCCGGCTGCGCTCGTCACCGGGCGGCAGTGTTAGGAACTAGAAGTAACGTTTTTATTTTTATCTACATATAAAGAACCTTTTTCATCGTGGCCAAAAGAACCCTTGAGGGTTCAAGGGTTCTCTGTGGTTAAACAAAAGAAGACTTGCCTGGGGATAGCAGGGCCGTTGTTCAGAATAACGTGTTACCAAATATAACCGTAACTGTGCATACCCACGAGCGGCACGCGTCGACGGCAGAGGCCCGTGACGCGTGCCGCTCGTGGGTATGCACAGTAAGATAACATATTTAGTCTGTATGCTCCGAGCTGTGTACAAGGTGTAACTTAAATAACGCACAACCTCTTAAGGGGTCATTGTACTCATCATTATGAACAACTTTTACTATGGGACCAAACCGGAAATCGCGAAAAAAAAATCAGCTGTTCCCTACATTTTGACGAGTTATGCGAACATAAATGTAGGGAACAGCTTATTTTTTTTTCGCGATTTCAGGATTGGTCCCATAGTAAAAGTTGTTCATAATGATGAGTACAATGACCCCTTAAGAGGTTGTGCGTTATTTAAGTTACACCTTGTATAGAATACCCACGTTTCGAGGCGAGTCTATTGCCATTAATCGCGGGCCCAAATCGAGACTGAGCTGGGAATCGACTCCAGCAGTGCTTTTCTGTAAAAATCTCACCTTGAACTTAGGTGAAGTGAGCGGGAAGTGAGCTGTCATTCGTTAGGGATTAACACTATTAAGTGCTCACTTCACTTATGATTTCAAGGTGAGATTTTTACAGAATCGACCGGTAGGACCCTATGTAAATATAAATTTAAGTAGCGAGCAAAACTTGCGTGAAAACTACGTGATAGGTATCAATATCGAAAAATCTGTTCTTTTGTCTTATTGTATTTAGATATCAATACAATCACGTTTGTCAAGTTTACTAAAATACCTTTTTAAACTGTTATTTTGAGTAACTACATTACCTGCGGTCGACGACCCCGTCATAGATAATTAGTCTCTCATTTCCTGCGTATACTTTTTTTTGCATTTAATGACTTATCCAGTACGCAAACTTCAGTTGGTTCGAAAAAGATTTTTGATCCCTATAAAGCGCAATACACACTGAGCCCGCCGGGGCGCCGACTTATGTCGGCAACTTTTTGTCGTCGGGCCAGTTGACCGCTTCACTTATTGCAAGTCGGAAAATTTTGTCGGCCGCCGGGTTGTGTCGGCGGGCTGTGTCGGCGGCCCGGCGGGCTCAGTGTGTATTGCGCTTTAGAAAGAGGTTCGAATCGCGTCAAAAAAGTTTTTTGTGAAAATTGCCCATTTTCTTACTGTCTATTCAAATTTTTCAAAATCTGTGAATGCAGATCAAAATGTCTTAAAAAGTTAGGGTCAAAATGTCCTAAGACCGTTTTCCTGTAGCTACAACTGTTAAGGTACCTGTCCTTACTGCCCCATCTCGAAAATCCACCCTTTTTAATTAGCAGCCATGCTTGCGACCTCTGGGCCAAAGCAAATCCTTCCCTCCTCGTGGATGGAAGGATTTGCGAGGAGGGAAGGATTTGCGTGGGTACAGAACCTCGACGAACGACGAAACACGTTCGTTGTTGGTCTCCCCTCTCCCTTTTCATATTTTTTCTTATACCACGTTTACCTTAAGCGTGACGTTCTTCATGTACTCTGTGTTGTGTGCGTTCTGCGTGGCTCCTCGGACTCGCCTTAGTTCAGCCTTCAACAGGTCACTCAGTTGAGCCATGCGCGCGCACTCGCGCTCTGATTCTGCCAACAGTACCGTAACGTGTTTCACCCTAAAACACAGAAAATTTTAAAGTTTAATAAATATCAAATCAAATTATTTATTTATTTGCAAATATGGGTAATTGGTACATTGGTTTTTATTTAATACTACCGTGTATATAAAAATAAAAAAAACATATTTTTGGACCAATTGACGTAAATAAATATAATTTATCATCAATTACCTCTGTTGCTGAGCTTGAAGCCTGCGCTTAAGTTCAGCGATTTCCTGGTCGGGCGTGAGCGCGAACGAGGACGTGTCCATGGCCTCGTCATCAGGCACTCCTTCTTCCAGCAGTCGCTCCAACGGTACAGGCGACCGTCTGCTACCACCGCCCGCGAGGAACTGCTTCGAAGGGGGCGGCGACGGAGCAGATTCAGATCCCTGGAACAAAGATTTTGTTTGTATTTGATGGTAATAATGAGCCTGTAACTTTCCCACTAATGCGACTCAGGTGTCATGTTTGCGAGGGGTGGTGGGACGTAAAACACCAAGCGGGCCCGCTTCGGTCCGGGTCGGTGGACGTCACAGACAATCAGCAAATGCACTAGGAAGTGGTGAAGGCCGGGCTTTTGCGGGAACTGTCTTATGTAACTTTGACGTTCGAAAAGTGCTGATTCTCAGCCTAATTTGAATAAATGACTTTTGATATTCATTAATTAAAATAGCGCTAAGGTTCTTTTGGAACATGGCCAAAATCGAAACTAACGCCGCCATCTTGTTTTTTCAAACAACAATTGCATACAACATTTCTTACAACAATTGCATTTATTTATTTATTATTTATTTATTTGATACTTAAGTCCTCAAGTAAAGTACTCCGGGAGCTTACCGATGGCCGCATGACGTCATATTTAAATACAGGAAATCTTATCCCTACCATAACAATAATAACAACGGTATCAAATGTAAAGATTCGTCACAGCATTTCATTACAACCATTATACACGGCCATTCAGCACAATAATTATTCAACCATTTTACGTACATTTTGTTACATCGGCGCATGTTTAGACAACGTACATACTTGCGTAATAAGGCACGTAACATGCAAATAGATTTACGTTTCTATTACCTGATGTAAGTTTAGAGGGACACTGTCATTTGACAAAGTAAATAGTAGTCCTTTCACAATTACTTTATTTCTGATTTTGCATCACTGGTTAAATCACAGTGTTCATTATTCTCATTCTAATAAGGTTGCAGTTGGGTTGCTGTCACTGACAAGTCTGTCAAAATCATTGTCGCCACAATAAGGTTGCTGTTAGGTTGTTGCTGTCAGAGATAAAATAACTGTGAACAAACTGTACTTTTCTAGCTCTGATCGCTGTGACGTCACAATGCAACATAAGTCCATGAAAAGTATAGCAGTGTATCCCCAGCCCCACTCTTCTTAGTAATCATAATCATCTAGGCAACAGTAAAGAAAACAGAAATAGTGGTTTATGCACTAGCAATCTTGTGAGTAATACTATAACGCACATTTTCTACAAGTCATTACTAGCATTGCAGGCGATGGCCAAATGTAAATTCAGTAAATTAATTGAACCAGATGAAAACAGACAAAAGTTTTTATTATTCATATCATTTTTACCTCTCCCTCCTCCCTCGGAATCATAGAAACGTTGATATCCATTTCGCCATCACTGTTCTCATCTTTCGGTATAACGTGCAACATGTACTGGTTTCGATTAGCGTCATCGAGAGAGGAAACTGCGACGTTGCCGGACTTCCTCATCTCTTGAGCGGCGGCCAGCTGCTTCTTCAATACTTCCGTCTCCTTCTGAAGTTTCGCCTCCATTTCACTGATTTGAGTTTTGTAACTTTGTGTCAGAGTCGAGACCTGTAAAATTAGAAAGCGTATTTTAAACATTTAAAAAAAATATTTTCATGAATTGAAAATACGACTGATTGAATACAAAGTTTTTGATACTTTTATAAGAAAAAGTTTACAGGATAAATTTCCTTCGGAAAAAATTACTCCTTTTGTAAAGGTGACAAGGCGAAAGTATAAAGAAAAGACACAAACCACGTTACAAATTTTAGGGTAGTGTTGTGATATTGTTAAAATTGGTAAGCAATGGTGCTGATTCCCTTGTTCACAAACTAAACTAAATTTAAGTTCAGTACATCTTTTTCGTTCTATTTCATTAAGAAAAGGACAGAAGATAAATATTAGTTTAGTCCTGTCAAATTAAGATACTCCATAGACCAGTTTAGATGTGATTAAAAAATTGGCTACTAAAAATACGCCAATTTACGTCAGGCGCGGACTAATTTGACAGGACTAAACTAATATTTATCTTCTGTCCTTTTCCTAATGAAATAGAAAGAAAAAGATATGTTGAACTTAAATTTAGTTTAGTTTCTGAATAAGGGAATCGGCGCCATAGTTTAGTTCAAGGGGTAGTGTGTGTCTTTGTGAACGAAACCTCATTATATGTCTATGGTGAAAGTGTCAAGGTGACCTTTTGTATCTATTACTTTTGATTTCATAACCAACTGCAAGAATGAATGTGTCCATACAAATGAATTATATTCTTATTTGAACTTTATAAGATAAAGTTTATTAATTCCACACCTACATAACAAAGGATACGTCGTCGATCGACCTTCATACGTGTCACCTCACCTGCAACTTATTCTGTGTCCTCTCCGATTCAATCTGCTGCGACAGACGGGTGAGGTCGGCATGCAGGCGAGTATTTCTCTGTTGGGCCCGCGCAGCCTCACTCGTGGCCTCCGTCATACGCCTTCGAATGCTCTCAGCTTCCGCTGTTCTTTCTGCAATCTGCTCCCTAAAAAGTATTTATGCTTTATGTAAGCCTGTAAACTATACTCAACTTATGCTCAAAGGCCAATAGAGAAACCATTTTGTATTACGGTTATATACAATTAATTTGACTACGGTCTAGTGGTCCCAAGCGCTACTGCTGAGCTTGAGTTCCTGGGTTCAAATCCCCAGACCGCGCAGTGTTATTGGGTTTTTCCATCAGGAATTTCTCAGTATAGCTTCGAGTCTGTCTGGATTTGTGCCCGGTTGATGGGAACAGACTCGCTCCCTATTACATGGGATTTAAAACATAACTCGCGAAATCTGGGTGTGAGGTGTCTAGGTACACCTCTGCCTAATCCTTCAGGGACGAGGCGTATCGTTATGTTATGTAGAAGTGTTTATTAACTAAGAAGACGGGTTGCATTTGAACTGCAGTGCGAGTGTAGTTTGAGTGAAGTTGACGCGGTGTGCAGTTCAAATGCAGTCCGTCAGTTTATACACTAACATAAACATTTTAGTCTTGCGTATGATAGAAATGAATTGCAGAGACGAAGATTTTAGCGTGGGATTTTATCTTCATTTTCTGATAAGTTAATTGCGGTGATAGCAAAACCACTGTATACAAGGTCTAATTACCAAGTCAAGTCTGTGAATTTTCGCCAGAATTTTATTTTAACCTTGTATATGGAGGTCAAGGCTGTCTGTTCGTGTGTGTAGCAGACAAACATATTCGTCTACTTATTTAACGGCAATTGTAAAATATTATTGAATTGTTATAGCATGCAGTCCCTTGGCAATTTGTCTTTCAATAAGAATACAGTAAACAAGCAAAGAACATAAATATTTGTGTATATTGCAAGTCATTGATATAACAGCCCTAGATGCGAATAGTGCACCTATTGAAGGACAACATAAAGAAGTAAAGCCGTGTCTCCTGCGCGTTTTTTTTTTGTAACATTACACAAAAACATCAAAACAAAGAGGAGTGGCCATACACATTTGTATAGGAAAACAAGATGTTTTTGTTTTCCGAGCTGCATGGAAAACATTCCCCGCGCGGTTGAAGAAGGGAAGGGTTTGTTTCATTTTCAACCGCTGCGCGCACCACGCACTTCTAGCATTTAGCATTTTGAAAGCTTAATTCCAACTGACACAGGTTCTGAGGTTACTATTGTCTTGTGAATAGTTGACAACTAAAAATATTTTATTACGCAGGAGACAGGTTGTGTAGGAAAACAAATGTTTATGTGTAAGGTTTTTTTTTTGTATAATGTTTCGAAAAAACACGCGCAGGAGACACGGCTTAAGCTATACAAATTGTATCAAAACAACTAATAAAACAAGTGAAACACGTGTTCTTTTCTGTTCTGCCAATAATATTTTTACAATCTTTGTTGGCGGCAGAAAAAAAGATTCGTGGAATCAAATATTAGTTCATATTTTAATTTCTGTATTTACTACAGATAAAAGTATTCATTAGGTACGAGTTTTATGAATCCAACAATGAATAAATCATAAATAAAATAAAAAGGATTTTAATTTTTATCAGAATTTGTACAATGAGTTGTTTATCAGTATACGCACATTGATAAGAAAAGCACATAAAGCAAGATATTTCCTAATTTCCTATCCTAGTTCGCACTTTAATTGCCAAAAATGTTAAAGAATGTTTTTTTTTTTAATATAAGTGGCGCTACAGTAGGTATGCCCTTTGTTTCAATGACCTTTTCGATTGTATCTCAGAAGGACTATTATGAAATTCATTTAATTTACAAACGAATATATTTTGTTTCAAGTGGAAATAACATAAACTGGAAACAAGTATCTCTGTTATCTACATTTTTGCGACTGTTACCTATTGAATACTATTTAAAATGTTGTTCTATACATGAACTATCGCACAAAAAATCCTTTTATATAAATAATTTAAATATACATACTGCGCCGTTGCTAGTTTCGCTGTTAATAATTCAATCTGTGCTCTGAGAGCCGCAGCTTCTTCTTTCAGTTGCTCTTCTTGACTATGGTCCACGGTTTGGTTTTGACGTAACACGGCTTGAGCTCGCACCTAAAAACAAAAACGAGTTTTTTTTTTCCTGGGCATGAAAATCAGCAGAGGAATTAAGTCATTGTTGAACTACAAATTGTTTGTTTACGATAATGTTAATGGTAATCGCCAACGTACCTTGTAACTAGTATACTCAGTTTTCAAATCCGCCAATTCTATGTTAGTAATTCTCAATTTTTCATTCAGTTCCGAGCACTTGAACTCCAGTTTCTTAACTTTATTGTTGAGCTCAGCCTTATCTTCGCCTAGTGCCATTATAACCTTTTCTTTGTCGGTTAGCAATGACGTCATTTCTAAGTCTGACTCTTCATTCTTTCTCTTTTCATCTTCCAGGTCTTGTTCTAGTTTGGATACGACTGTGTTCTTCATTTGTATCAGGTTGTCCTTTTCTCTCCCATCTTCGATGGCGTGCTGTAGCTCTTCCTTGACCAGCCTGTTTTGTCTCTCCTCAGTCTTTATTTGTTCCTCCAGCAGTTTTATTTGTGTCCTCATTGCTGTAATTGTTCCTTCTTGTGTGTCTATTGTTGATTCCATCTATAAATCATTACAAAATAGTTTGTTTAAGTTCCTGGTTATTAATGTTTACTGCCCAGAATAAAGTATCTTTTGATGAATAAATTATTAAACTTGCCTGCATCATTTTCTTCTTACTTTCCTCCATCTTTGTCGAAAGTTCTTTCATGGACCTTTCATAGTCCTCCATTTCAAGACTCAGCACATTTTTCTTCTTAACGTCGCGCCGAGCTTTCTCCAGATTGTCTTTTGTTACTTTATGACCTTCCATTTCGGTTGCTAACTGTTGTGTTTTCAAAGCTAATTCCGCTGAATTATTAAAATAACAACGTTTGTAAATTTAGGTATTTATATTTACTCATACATGTTTTAGATAAAAAATAATTAAATGAACACCATTACCTTTCAACTTGTCTAGTTCAGTTGTAACATTTTTCGTAGCTTCAAGAGCAACAGTTAATGTTTTCACTTTCTCTTCAAGTTCATTATTTTCAGTTAGATTTACGACTGTAATTTCTGTTTTAGCGCCATCAACTGCATCAGTAGAATTACTGGATTTACTCTCACTTAGTAACTTCTCAAGCTTAGCTTTATCTTTCTCTGTTTGTTGCATCTGAGTTACAGTCTCATTTAATTTCTTCTTCAGTTTTAGTGCAAATATCCTCAACTTTGTGTATCTGTAAAAAAAACGAATCATTATTGAGTTACAAAATACAGGCTAAACTCAATAATTGAAAATGGGTATTTGTCTCATACTTTTCCTCAAATGTTTCATCTAGGTCTTTCATTCGAGAATGTTCTTCTGCTTTAGATATGGTAGATGTGGACATGTCTTCATTCGGTAATTCTGCTGAAATAGAAATAAAGCTTAAAAACTGTTTAGTTACGAAAGAAAAACGTTGACTTTTTTTACTACTTCTTTTATGACATTTACTTGTTTTTATAAGTAATCGTAAAGGTAATTTACCTGAAGCAATTTGATGTTGTTTAAGCTTTTCAATTTCTTCTTTCAAGGTGGATATAATCTCATCTTTTTGTGACATATTTTTCATGGCATTATCCATGTCAACATTCAACTGACTGACAGTTTCAGTCTTCTCGTTAGTCTTCTGCTCAGCATTCTTTAAATCACTTTCTAGACCTTCAGTCTTTTTGAGTAGTTCTACTTTCTCTTGGTTCATATTTTCTCTATCTTTCTCCAAAGTCTCTACCAGCTTCTCCATTTCAGAAACAGCCTTCTGCAGTTTAGATATGGCCTCACCGCGCTCTTTTAATACTTGATTGATTTCTTTCATTTCATTCAACAATTCTGTATTTTCTGACTTATAGCTCCCCAATTTGGATTTAGCATCTTCATATTCAGCAACAAGGCTATCGAATTCCTTAGATTTGTTTCGTGCGTCTTTTATTTCTGACAAAAGTGAAGCATTTTCCTGTTTATAAGCAGCCAGCTTGGTCTCTAATTTCACAATATCAGTTTGTAAAGACACATTCAAATCGGATAAACTGTCGTCTTTCGGCTGCTCCAACGAAAGTTTTAGAGTCTCCACTTCCTCTTTCAATAGTCCATTCAAATCTTGTAGTCCTTCATGTTCTTTCTTCAGCAAGTTGAACTGTTCTTGCTGAGCCATTAAATTACACTTCAACATGTTAATCTCACTCTCTTTTTCTGCTCTGAAATTGATCTCAAATGCAGATTTTTCTTGTGTTAGCAAATCCAATTGAGATTTTAGAGATTGTACTTCTGTTTTTGTTTTAGATAGTTTTTCTGATAAAACCTTATTCTGACTCTCAAGCTCAACAACATTATCTCTTGCATTTAGTTTTTCTTTTACTAAAATAGATTTTTCACTCTCTAAAGCTCTAATTTGCAAATTCAACTTATCAAGCTCATCTTTTTGTGTTTGATTATGCAGCATGTCATTTAAATTTTTATTTTCTTCTTTCAAAGTTTGCATGGATTTCTCAACCTCATTGAATTGACGGGTAACATCATTTAGGTTTTCAATTATTAATTTATTTTTGTCTAGCTGCTGTCTCTTTTCATCCAACTCAGCAATGAGTTTGGTATTTTCAGTTGTACTGTTTCTTAGTTGTTGTTCTAAATTAGACACTTGGTCTTTTAATACCAAGTTCTCTTCATTTAAGACAGTTATTTGAGAATCAGTGATACTATTATCCATTTTTAACACTGTTACTTCATTAAGTTCTTTTTCTAATTCTGAGAGTTTTGTTTTCAATGTCAGGTTCTCACTGTTTAGTTCATTTATTTGATTATCAAGAACTTTTGATGCCTTGATTATATCATTTTGCCATTTAGGAATATTTTCTGAATATTCTTTGACTGTTTTGGCTAGAATAAATCTAGAATTCTTCAACTGAGTTATGCAAGCAGCACATTTCAAAATTTTGTCTTTGTAGCTCCTCAATTTCACATTTGCTTTTTCTTTTTTAGCTTTTTCAGACTCATACAATTCATTTACCTCATTAAATTTAGCTTCATAGTCTAAATTGCTTTGAACTTTGCTTTCTAACTGTTGGATTTGGGTCTGTAATTCTTCAATTTGTTTTTTATAATGGTCTTCTGAAAAATAAGTATTAAATACAACTTAAATAAATACAGCTCAGGCTTCTTTTGTGAAATCAGGTGGATATACCTATTCCTTTAATTTATTGTGCAGAAAAACACATTAAATAATAAAAAGTACCTGTATTGACACTTTCTTCTAATTGTTTAAGTTGTTCTCTCTGTTGCATTCCAATATTATTAAATGCAGCTGCGCTAGCTTCAAACTCGGTGAGTTGACTCAACAACTGCTCATTTTCTTCTAACAGACGATTGTTTTGTCTTCTAAGTGAAGTTACTTCGCTATCAACATCAGATAACTTCTGATTTATATCTGCTATTTTTTTATCTTTGATAATCAAATCAGATTTGTAAGTATTAATGTTTTCCTCATAGTTAGCGCACTTAGTATTAAGTGCCTTTATCTTGCTTTGAGCAGAATCCACTTCAGTTATAAAGTTGAGTTTTTGTTCAGTCAATGAATCAACAAGTTCTTGCAGCGTTTTTAAGTTCTCTGTACTTGTGTTTTTTTCCTTGACACATTTTTCAAGTTCAGTTTGCAACTCTGTAAAAAATTTAAGTATTTAATTTATGATCTATAGGTAATACATGATTTGTGCATGTTTATCTTACTTTTGAAGCATATTTGAAAGCAAATAAGTAGAATAGTAATCAAATTAGAACACTATAAATACCTGATTTGGCTACTTTAGCTTTTTGAGCTATCACCAGTAAGCCTTTGCACTTGTTTATTAGTTCATCTCTGCCCAAATCATCAAATGGGGTCTTTTTCAGACCACTGTCTTGAGGCTAGAAAAAAAAAAAACAAACAAACTTAACAAACAAAAACAACTCAACCACACATGACATGACAAGGACATGAATATTAGTTTGAATGTTTGGTTGTTACACTGTGACTTTATTTAGATGTAAATAGTATATTAGGTTTATATCAGACCCAGTTAAAAATGAAAAAAATATCACAAGTGTTTAAAGTCGTTAGTAAATAAATGTTTATTAGTCAAGGACAGGATGTTGTCATCGTATACGTAAGCAGTAATGGAAATTGTGTGTAAACAAAATTGTTTATAGCAGGAAAATAATTCCAAGGGCTGCTGCATTAAACCCGTAATGTAGTATTGTACTTGAAACATGAGTTTACGTGTACGACGCTATAGAGTTATACTTTATAATAATATATGTTTGTTAACAAACCGATGACTCTGGATTATCCATGGCGGAATGGTTAGAAATTGTATCTCATTCTTGAAATGAAAACGAAGGGCTGAATAGTATAACAATGTTACATTCAAGAAAATAATATATGGCTTGCTGTACTTTTTTTATTAATAAATTCAGTCACTACAATCACTACCCACTCCACAAGCACGTATGTTACGTCAATGTCAGAACGATTGTCATATTTGTCATGTCACACGTCACTGCCAAAACAAAACTTTTAGGGTGGTTTAACTTGAATCGACTAAATAACCCTGTTAACAAACCGAATTGATGATAACCTTGATGTGTGTCTAAAGGGAACCTTAGACATGCATGCGGTTTATTTATAAACGCTGTTCCAGTTCCTATATCATCATAATGATAATTAAAGTCAAAACCTGGTTTAGAATCAAGATAAATTTGTGATTTTTGAAAGATTGTGAATGAAATAAGAATTCTTCTAACCTAATCGTTTCTAAATTAACACGTCCTATCCAAGAGAGCCGGGTAATTTCAGGACCTTCTCTCCTCAGACACCTTTCTCTTCTCTATTTAAGATTGCGCATTTTATAAACTAGTGCCTCCATTATCAAAAACTTATTAATCGATACGAACAAGCTGCTAAAATCTTGTTTTACAAACCTCAACAACAATTTCAATTTCGTTTTTTTTCCTCTTGAAGTGGTAGTTTTGAAAAACTTATAATGATAACCATTAATCATTCCTTATATTAGTATTCGTGGCAAGTTTCAACTTAATCGGATGCATGCGTTTAGATTTTTCATACTTCAAACTTTGTCGCCCTGTAGCTCCCACCCTACATGGACTTAGAGGGTGTCATCTAGACTGCATTATTTCTTACATTATAAGGAATTCACTGAAGTGCCCATCACCCTCGCCATGGCCTGTCTGAACAACGCTTATTAATGCCATGGACATGGCCTTTCAAAGTGAAAGCATTAGCTGCAAAGTAATGACCAAAATTGCAGATATAAAATCGTCCTATGCCATGGTAACGTGAAAAGTTTTGTGATCGCATTATGATTTGCACTCAAACTGTTTTGCCAGATTTTACACTTGAGTAATTTTATGTGGTCCAGTAATGCTTGGCCGTTTATCTATTTGGTTAGTCGATTGTGTCGCTAATGTCATAAAATTCCATTACGTAGTACTCCTCTAATTTATAGTGTAATGGCGGCTCTAGTCATCACTGCTATCGTTTCATGTGTGAATGATTAAATTAATAAGTTTTGTAGAAAATATGTGTTTTTAAGTGTTGTGATTAATTGAAATGTGATAAAAGCTCGTATACTATTATTTCATCGACCCTTATAATTCTATAATTTTCCATGTAAGCGAAAAATGTGTGTTTGATATTCAAGCAATATCTTTTTGTCGCATTCGCAAACCTTTGCGGGGCGCGTCCATGAGTAATATTGTGACTTACTTTACTTTTATTTTATCACAATGTCAAGTCTTGTCAAAAGTCCCGCTTGTTGTGTCCTTAAATCATAATGAAAATGTACCTAGCTTTGGATGTAAAGTGTAGCGTGATACTTTGATGATACATTCTTGGTACGATGTGCGATCGTAGGATATTGTTACGTTTATTAAAATATTCTCTAGTGTTGATAACTTCTGTATGAACGTACATAACGATGTCTTGATAATTTCTTGTTGTAGTAGTCGAATCTTTTTTTACGCATGTAGAACGGGCAAAAGAAGACGAAATGTCGAGTGACGAGGATAAACCACCTGCGCCGCCGGTCAGGCTCACTAGCAACCGCGCCACGGACCGTGGCGACTCTGTAGCCTCAGTGGACATGAGGCCTCTTCCAAAAGGTAACAAATCTTGGCAGCTATCCAGTTAATTCATGTGTAATTTAAATATGTATTGTTTCCACCAACTAATTGTGTTAATGCGTTTGTAAACAATAGACAGACCAAAAGATGAATCAACAACAAATATGATCACAGTGTCTTTAAGGACTGACCTACTGGTTCTCTTATTTGTACTAATCTATTCACTACTCCAAAAAGTTTATTATATGATTTCAAAATGAAATTAATACATTTACTGTGGTTCTTTAGTTATTTTTGTTGATTGTTTCAGAACCTGATGATGCTGGTGATAGGAAGAAGAAAACATTGAAAGCTAAAATCAAAGGCTCTAAAAGTACTGCACACAATGACAACAAACCTAACATTAGCTACCCTACTAATTTCGAACATACAGTTCATGTGGGTTTTGATGCAGTCACAGGAGAGTTTACTGTAAGTAACATCAAAGTATTTATCTTTGTAGTATGTTTTGATAATAGTCACCATGAAAAAAAATATACTTCCATCTATATTGGGTCTCCGGGGAAAACCCATGACACATCAGTGTACCTACCCATACCCCCACATACAAATATTCATTGCACTATTATTGTGATGTGGACATTTTTAGGCATTGACTGACTGTAATTAGAAACCAATTTGTTAATTACAGTCCTGTAGTTTTGTTACTATGAGTATCTTATTATAATTTGAAATGAGAATGCATAGATCATAAAGATTTTCATACAAACCCATACCATAAAAATGATTATCCATAATGATAACACCAGACTGCACTAATGCACCTTCAATGCAACATTGTGACTGTCAAATTCTTTTGTTTTTCACTAAATCATAACTTGTACAAGCCCCTTTGAAAACAAATATTTAACCCAGACCCCCATGTTATAATTATTACCATAAGGGGAAAGTGCCAGGGCAGTCTGCGAAATTCAAATTTTCTTATTTTTTTTGCAATTTGCTGCTCAATGTCATGTTCTATGTTGAACAAAATATGATTCGCAAGCGTAACAAGTATGTATTCACAGAATTATAATCATCAATACAACCCTCTAAGTTCATATAACCCTATTGATTGATATTTCATTAAATAGTCATTCAATATGATTATATGATTGTATTGATGATTTTAATGATTATAATTCTGTAGATAAATAGGTACTTGTTATGTTATATGTTGCAAATCATATTTTGTTCAACATACAACTTGACACAGAACAAAATTTTAAAAAACTTATAAAATTTGAATTTTGTGGGCTACTCTGCAAATCCCTTAAATAAAAAAGAGTGAGCTTCCTGCCTAAACATAATGCCTCACAGCTTTGATGCTTTGCTTTCTTATAAAAGTGGCATTTAACAAGTATTTTTATTTGACATTTCATTTTAATTATTCTTAGTTGTTAACAAGTAATTCGTAGCAAACTTGGAGCATTGTAACTTGAGATCAAACTCCTTATAAATAAAAATTTTAGCTGCATTCAAAACAAATGATTATAGTAATTAATTAAAACTAACTTCCTGATAGTTAAATATTCAATTGATAATTAGTTAAAAGTAAAATGCAAGCATGTTTATTTTAGAGAATGTACCTATATTTAGAATTAATGATTTATGGGTTACCATGGAATGTTTTTAGACCATCTTTGTTTAAAACTGTGCGATGGTGACTTAGCTGTCTGTTTGTAATAAAATGTATTTAAAACTGAAACAGTCCTTAAGGAACAAGTAATGATATCATGTAATTGAGTTCCATGTATTACCGCTTTTGTTTCAAGCTGCCTATGACAGTAAGTAATAGCTTAAATTATTATATGTTTGGTACATTGTCACATTATACCCTGTTCAGATACACAATGTGATAGTGTACGTCTTTTATTAATATTTTGTTCACCCACTCCTTATTTTATTTATTTATTTGTTTTTAGTTTTCATGTTTACTCTATTTTTGTGTTAAATGCAAAATCTATGTCTAGCATGCAAAGTCTACTCTCTGTATAATACCTGTAGTTCTAGGATGTAATACTAATAACATTCATCTTCTCTAGTTCCCGCTTTAGTCTCATTCTTCCATAGAATAAAAATTATGACAATATATTATGTTAAGTAATAGTAATTTCTTTAGTGTAGAATATTTCACAGATAAATTGCTTGGAGACCATTCATTATTCCTTGCTGTTTATAAACTTTAGTCATTTATGTTGTGTACATAAAAACTTTATATCCATTTATTCTATAATTTAATATGCAGGCAGTAGTGGATCTATTACTATGACATTTAAGAGTATTGAGACAAGCATTTTGCATGACATATCTATTACTTCAAATAAAACTTGTTGTTCTATATTCCTATTACAATTTACAGTTCAACAAATGTATACATTTTATTGTGCTTGTACGAGCAAGAGCATACATTTATGTCAAATCACAGGGTAGTCTTACAAGGTCACTTATTGACGATTGGTGGGGCCAATGGCCATGCGTAGCAACTACACAAGAATCGAGGTTCAAACTAGCTCTGTGTACAAGCGCACTTTAACGCTTTATAAATGGCTACAAATCATAGAAGTTTTGATTGAGCTCTGCATGTTTGTTTTAATTTTACTATGCCCAGTATTGACGTTATGTTGGTTGTTCTAAGGGCATGCCGGAGGCGTGGGCGCGGCTGCTTATGGCCGCCAACATCAGCAAACAAGAGCAGAAGAACAACCCCCAGGCAGTGCTAGACGTGCTCAAGTGGTACGACGCGTCCGCCACGCAGCCTCCGCCTTCCAAATATATGACGTCTGCGCAAATGCATACTACACACTCAGGTACATGTTGTCAAACAAAGTACCTCCATTTTCAAAACAAAAAGAAATGTCGCTCATCCAATGGAACAACGACGTAATTACGAAAATGTGTTTTTAACAGTTCTTGAGTTTTCTCATGAAATTATTACGAATTATTATTGATTGAAAGTAACATACATAAAAATATTAAACATTAAAGCATAATCATTGGATTAAAAGTTTGAAATTGAAAATATGATATATCATATTTTCAATTTCAAACTTTTAAAACGTTCTCCTGAAAAATAGCTAAAACGTAATTACGTCGTTGTTCCATTGGATGAGCGATGTGATACTATCTCGAATAAAAACAGGTTTACCTTTGGTTTTATACACATTTCGAACACTATATTGTTTAGTCTTTTTTGCCTGAAGGTATATCATCTCAGCCCAAGTATTTACTTACGATAATCTTGTCTACAGGATCGTCAGTGTCCCGAGTTTCCTCTAGCAGTCCGTCGTCTTCAACCCCAACGGACACGGAACACCCTGAGCCTCCACCGCCACCTCCCTCTCGACCCGACCGCACCAAGAGTATCGTAAGTATTGGGAGCGCATCCAATCGCGTACTCTTTTGATTCTCGTTGGGATCGGGCGTCACACGCCACTGACGGCCGTAGTCTCCGATTTTGTTGAAATTTCACGAGGAGAGTACCCGAATTGTGGTAAAATACTGGTATTCAGCTGCATCCGGTTAGACTGGTAGCCGACCCCAACATAGTTGGGAAAAGGCTAGGCAGATGATGAGTACCCGAGTTGTGCTATTTAGTACCTCTATTGAAAAAAACCGTATAGTAACTATTATATGGACTTTTGTGTTTTGGTAGAAGTTTGAGTTGCACTATACCAGTATAGTGCAACTCAATTTTTTTTTAGTTTCTAATTTGTTACAGGGTGTTCTACCCATGAATATGAACAACTTTCACTATGGGACCGACTCTGAGACACCAAAAAAAATCTGCTGTTTCATACATTTTGGTCAAGTAGGTATTGAAAAATTTGTATTAAACAGCTGAGTTTTTTTTGTGATTTTAGAGTTAGTCCCATAATGAAAGTTGTTCATATTCATGGGTAGAACACCCTGTAAAAATTTGGAGACTAAAAAAAATCAACAGTATACGTCAAAGAATTATATTAGAACCTCTCCGCCGTATGGTTGACACATACAATAGTACCTTTGTAAACAAAGATATCTTCAATTGCACAATAAGTAAATTTAAAAGTCTCATTC